>OZ012706.1:41608954-42079692 GCA_963942595.1 Cylloceria caligata
ATGTACTCATCAAAAATCGGCTTCTGGTACATTTTGAGATGTTTTTGGTCACCCGTTCAAAAAATATTTGTTTATGTTTTTTTGCTCATAACTTCTTTCATAATAGTCTAAATTCAATTTTTTTTTCATAACTGTTGTTTTTTATGTACTTTTCAAAAAAAATACGAATAATTATTGCGGCTACTTATTTGTTACAATAATTAAAATTCATTAAAATTTTGATCTGATCCTTCAACACAAATTCTATACAATTTTATGTCTTTATTACAGGGTCCCATTACGAAGGAGTACATTTGACGAGGAAAGAATTATATCTTATTATAAAGGATAATTTGAACGATAATTTCGCTACGTTATTGTTTGGCTTTCTGATTCGCAATCAGTCACTTTCACAACCCGCGTATATCAATTTTGTTCAATTCAATTATAATAATTAAAATTCAAATAACTAATGCAAGTTATATATCATTGTATACGAAAACGTCATACTAAATAAGTAAATTATTTCATCCTTTTTTGAGTGGTACGGCAGGAGGGAGTTTTTTTGAAAATTTTTAATTTTTTTTAACATACTTGTCCGCCATATTGGATCAGCCCCTTTGTTTACAATAATTTGGCTTTCGGATTCGTAATGAGCGACCCTCAAAACCCACATATAGCAGTTTTTGTCAAGATCGGACACCTTTTTAACATTCATGTCCGCCATATTGGATCGGCTATTTTGTTTACAATAATTTGGCTTTCGGATTCGTAATAAGCGACCCTAAAAACCCGCATATACCAATTTTTGTCAAGATCGGACACCTTTTTAACATCCATGTCCGCCATATTGGATCGGCCATTTTGTTTACAATAATTTAGCTTTCAGATTCGTAATCAGCGACCTTAAAAACCCCTGCATACCAATTTTCATTCCGATCGGAGGTTATTTGTATTTACTGCCACGATTTCGGGCTCTGCGTCCACTGTGCGGTGACACGACAATAGCGCATACCACGGCATTTGTGCGAACACGGACGAAATGAATAGCACGACTGAGTACAATGAATATCGTTATTCAGCGTGCGAAAAAGCTATAAAAAGTCAGGTAGTGCGATGCAAGACGTGCCCGAAACTGTTTTATCATCCGGGATGTGTGTGTAAACATAAGGTGTACGATAAAAACAGAGAACTAGTGCCATGTAACGGTCCATTCGATAAATTCGTAGTTGACGAAAGCCAAAAGACGTTGACACCTGGTGCAGGTAACAGCAGAGATCGATCGGGTTCGACGGGATCATTTACTGGAAGCAGAGGTATTAGCACGACGGCAAATATCGAAGGAAAAATAGACTGGTTGGTGAAAAATGTGAAAGAAATAAAGGACGAAGTTGCATGCAAGAATGAAGTTAGGGTGATAATTAAGGAAATAGTACAAGAAGAATTGAAGGGCATGAAGATCGAAATGGATGAAATAAAAAAGATGATACAAGGAGGAGTTCTAGGTACAACAAGGGAAGTAACAAGAACCTTTAGTGGAGCAGTCAAAGAAAAGAAAAAGGAGACGGTTATAATTATTAAGCCTAACGGACAACAAGAAAGTGAGGCCACGAAAAAGAAGATCAAAGAAAAGATAGACATAAAAAAATAGCTGTGGGAGTAACAAGCTTAAAGAAAGGCAGTAATGGAACTGTGATTTTGGGTTGTGAAACGACAGAAGAAATAGAAAAGCTAAAGACCATAGTACAAGAGAAAATGGGCGAGGGATTTAAAGTTATGGAAACAAAGCAACAAAAACCAAAAATTAAGATCGTTAACATGGAAGTGGACGAACTAGAGCTGGCGGATGATGAACTGGTTGAAACAATAAAGGAACAGAATGCAATGGAAGAAAAGGAAGGAAGGGAGATGAAAATTGTCAAAAAAATAAACAAAGAAGAGAGACACGAAGGATCAGTAATAATGATAGTGGATGAAGGAACCCACCAAGAGATACTAAACAAAGGTAAGATCAGCGTGGGATGGAGAAAATGACTGGTTTACAACCACGTCAATGTGAAGCGATGCTACAAATGTTGGGGCTACTATCATATAGCTAAGAACTGCACAAGAGAGGAAACATGCCATTAATGTGCAGGAAATCACGAAACGAGTAAATGTACAGCGACGAAAAACAAGTGCATAAACTGCATGTTTAAAAACCAAGCATACAACTTAGAGATAAACATAGAACATGATACATTAGATCGGGAATGCCCAACGTACAAAAGAGCAATCCAAGAAGAGAAGAGGAGAGCAGGATGGGACGATTAGCAATTACTGAAGGAGGAAATGCTATGGTATACAAATGCACAAAGTCTGATAGCACATAAGGATGAAATACGATACCAAATAGTGGATAAAATGAAACCCGCATTCATAGCGTTATCAGAGACCAGAGTGACAGCTGAAATTGGTGACAGAGAGGTGTACCAGGTGTATTGTAACGGAACGCCATCACGGCGCTCCGCTACCATAATAAAACCGTAATTACCACCCACACATCTAGCCTACGCAAGACAAACGAACGCCAGTAGGACTAGGACAACATAACATAAGAATAGGTACACACCGCCAAGTGAAAGTACCCACCCTAAAGCAGCATGGCGTCGGATAAAGGCCCCACCTAAATACAGAACTCACCATCAAAACAAACACAGCTCGCAAAGCGGCTCGCACAAGTAAGAAGAGAGGCCGGCCAAAAACAGCAAAATCACACATTACAGATCGGACCCTAGCGTAGCACCCCCCGCCCACTAGGAAGCAGGCGGAACGACGCACGACAATAAACGCCTTACCGAGCCAAGAAGGCATAGTCCACCTCACCCTGTCAAGCCAACCACATCACACGTACACGATGTGCAGAGAACGCCACGACTCGGCGAGATTACAAAGGAATGTGTGGAACTCTCGAAATTCCACAAAACGTCCGTAGTGAACAACAAGGGAAATCCGAATGAAACCTCACCACACAACCCCACTCAATGATCAAACATTAATAATAAAATTAAGACACAAAACAAACCAAAATATCACAAAAAACAATTAACGAATCAAGATTAGAACAAGCCCTACTGGACAAAATACTCAAAAGTAAAAATAACACAAAAATCTAGGAAAAACAGCTAGAAAACACATGATGAAGCACCAAATCCACGATAATTAAACGATTCTAGAGTAAATCAACCCAGAACATAGACTAGAAAGTCCATGCAAAGCATGCGTAGAACCACACACGACAATAATTAGGAAAAACATGCATCAGACAAATAAAAACTGTCAGGAAAAGTTTGAACCTCCTATGGATGGAAAAATTAACACAGGATAACAAATTCAACCTCGCTAGAACCGCGGTTCAAACTCCGAAAAGACAAAGCCCGGCTAAATATAGAAATAACGGTACACCGATACATCACCCCGCACCTCCTTCACCTAGTGATTGAAGGGCGACAAACATCACGTGACATACCCACAAACACCCCCTCGGGGCCCATCCACTAAACTATATAAACCACGACCGGACAAGCCTCGGGGCTCTTGTTGAAAATCTGTTCTTCAAGACGAAGCGCTGCCCGACAGCCACAATAAATTCATTTTTAATTCAGAATGTAACACAAAAAGCAGGCTTTCGATCAAACGATTCCCCTGCATCGCGCTTTGGCCATCGTTTGACCGAACGCAGCTATCTCGATAAAGACTAACAGTTTGGGAAAAATCTTGTCAGAAACAGTATTCATTCTCTTAACCGATTCCCTGGCATCGCGTCCTGGCCGTCGGTTGAGTGAACGAATTATCTAGGATACACTGCGAGGAAAGGGCTCCCCTGCATTGCGCCTTGGCCGCCCCCAATCGCAGCGTTAGGGCACTCTGCATTAACGTGTCCCCACGCAAAGCGCCGTGGCTACACGTCTTCTGCAGAGTGGAGAAGCACGTGTGTCTCCAGGTTTAGGGAGTGGCATCCCGGCTTGTTGCACCACGCGCAACCGATTCGTAGGGTGTACCTGCGTGGGTGGCACCACGTCAGGGCCAGCACCAACTACCTCCTGTGACGAACGAATACCCAGGCCAATTGCACCAATTAAAAAACCTAATTGTAAAGCCTCTAAGGCGCAATAAGGTGGCTTAATGGAGAGCAACTAAAGGCTCCAGTATCCGGGGTATAGGAAGAGCTAGTTGGTCAAGCTGCGAACCCGGTATCGGTTGCGAACAGCGAGCTATAGAGAGGGACCCAAACAATAACAAAGACGAGTAGAGATAGGTAGGTAAACTCACACTCCTTCCCCCCTCGCACTACACTCGCGTCCCTACTATACACTCACCGCGCAACCATCAGAAAGGCGTAGCCTTACACGGCAGATCACACGTACGGGCATCTACAAAACAATAACACCCTCTAGCATGACAACTAGCTAGATGTCCAATGATTAAAAACAAGGCCGACCAGTACTTCTAACGAAGGTACCAAGGAACGCCCCGTATGAGGACTAAGCCGGCAGCAAATAAAGATAGGCCACACACCGTACGCCTCACATAGAGACACGCGAAGCCCCTGATTCGACCAACCATATCCTAGAACTTCAAAAATTCAAAATCACAACAGCATAAATTCTTTAGATAATTTGAGTGTTGAGCTCCGTAGAAGCGACACTATGTCACTTCACGAATACTAAATTCACTACCGGAAGAGACTGGAAATTATTCCATTTACATAGTTTAGGAAAAGTGCGTTTTGGCAAACGCGACAACCCATTTAAAAAAAATAAATTGAGTGTTAAGCTCCGTGCAAGTGATATCTAATCACTTCACGAATGGTAGAATCGAAACCCGAAATTGAGACAGGAAATTATTCCAGTTACGTAGTTTTAGAAAAGTGCGTTTTAGCAAACGCGACAACCCATTTAAAAAATAAATTGAGTGTTAAGCTCCGTGCGAGTGATATCTAATCACTTCACGAATGGTAGAATCAAAACCCGAATCGAGACTGGAAACTATTCCATTTACGTAGTTTTAGAAGAGTGCGTACTAGCAAAGGCGACAACCAATTAAAAGATAAATTAAGTGTTAAGCTCCGTAAAGTGATATCTCATTATTTTACGAATTATAGAGTCAAAAAACCCAGACACACCGGAAGCAATTCCACATGCGTAGCCTGTAGGAAAAATTCTGTAAGCGAACGTGAAGATCGCACAAACAACGAGATCATCCCACAAACATCCTTCCTACCCTGTCTGAACTAACAATCAATCAAAATATCAAATAATTCCGTGCCTTCAGCACCATAAAGAAAAGAAAGAATTACCCAATCAGTCAAAGGACCAATGATGAGAGGGTAACAAAATCGCCGGTATCACAAGGACTGATGCGACACGACAAAAACCTAAACTGAGGTTTCACAAATAAACAACAACCAAATAGATTGATCGCAAATCCATAAAAACACAGATATTTCTCACTCCATCCAGCCCAGAGCACGAACCGGTTTCGAGCTAACTCCCTCTTCCATACGATCTCGAAAGAAACCGCTCGAAACAAAATTAAAAACTACGCGATTTCACGCCACCTCCTGATAAGACGCGCGTAACAGCTGAAGCTGAAAAGTGTGTAAGAATCGCGAAACGTTTCAGTATGCATAAGTTTTTTCCGGTTTTTTGGTGAAAAAAACACGTAATTTTCAAGGGAAATTAATTTTTGTTTTATTCAAAATATTGGCTATCGGCTTCTACACATTTCGCCCATCTTTCAGATAACTTATGAATACCATGCCAGAAAAACTGCTTGTCTTTTGCGGCAAACCATTCGTCGAGCCATTTTCCAACTTCCTCGAAATTGCTGAAGTGTTGCTCTGGGAGCGCGTGCCCCATTGATGCGAAGAGGTGATAGTCAGATGGCGCCAGGTCTGGCGAATACGGCGGGTGCGGAAGGATGTCCCATCCAAGCGATTTCAAGCGATGTCTTTCACTGCTTTTGCTGTGTGAGACGGCGCATTGTCGTGTAACAAAATCACTTTGCCATGTCTTCTGGCCCATTCCTGTCGTCTTTCGATTAATGCGTGGTTTAAATTAATAATTTGTTGGCGATAGCCTTGTGTATTAACGGTTTCGCCGGGCTTCAAGAGTTCATAATACGCAATACCGCTCTGGTCCCACCAGACACAGAGCATGGTCTTCTTGCCGAAGCGATTTGGCCTTGGTGTTGAAGGACCGGCTTCGCCAGGTGAAAGCCATGATTTTTTCCGCTTCGGGTTTTCAAAATAAATCCATTTTTCGTCACCCGTCACAATTCGAAGCAAAAATGATTTCCTTTCGTGGCGTTGAAGCAGCACTTCACAAATGACTGCGATTTTCTATTTGACGTTCATTCAAATCGTGTGGGACCCATTTACCGAGTTTATTGATCTTCCCCATTACTCGTATACGTCTGCTGATTGTTTCTTGTGACACATGTAATGCTTCTGCTAATTGCCGTTGAGTTTCAGTTGGGTCATCATCCAATAACTCCTGCAATTGCTCATCTTCGCATTTTTGTGGTCTACTGCCTTTCACATTGAAATCACCACTTTTAAATTGTCGAAACCATGTCTCACATGTTCTAATCGATGGAGCGTGTTCACCATATGTTTTTACCAGCAAACGTTGACTTTCAGCAGCCTTTTTCTTTTGATTAAATAAGAAAAGCAATGCGTGCCGCAAATGTTCTTTTTCAGGCACAAAACTCGACATGATCACTGAACGATAAAACAGAGACGCTAGTTTTTGGCGGACTCAACTTGTGTGTGTTTGTAGGTTAATGTCAGACGAACAAAATGACGTATGTGTCAAATTAATACGCTGCGTACTTTTCGCTGGCGCCATCTCTTAGTTAAACCGGAAAAAACTTATGCATACACCTGGTATATGCCGGGCTATAGTGCAGTCAGATGTGATGCGGAGAATAGAAATACAGGTGGTGCAATCTTATACATTATAAATATGATATGATACCAATGAATAAAATAGAATCAAACGGCTGGTGTGCTGGAATAGAGGTCAAGGACGAACATTATAAGGGAGTGATAGTAATTGTGTATCATTCGCCAAGTACGTCGGATGCTGAATTTATAAGACATATAGAAAACATAACTGAGGAACTAACAATAAAAGGAGACTGTTTGTTAATAGGTGATTTTAATATAGATGTCACGGTAGAAACGTTCTACAAAAAGAGGTTGATAACAGGAATGCTGAGTTTAGGAATGAAGCAATACGTTAATAAACCAACAAGAATAATACAAGACAGTCGAACTACTATCGATTTATTATTTGCTAATAGGTGTGCACAAGTGCAGGTGGAACATGAGCCAAAGATAACGGATCATGCATGGATAAAAGTCATATTAGGTAACAGGAAGGAAAGGAATGAGTATAGAGAATATAAAACAAGAAACTATAGTAAAATTGATGTGAAGGAATTTACACGGATGTTAAGCATTACCACAAGACAAGTTCAAGAGGTAGAAGTAAGCCAAAGAGCAAGGATGCTCGTTGATAACATAGTGGGTGCTCTAGATAGGTTCGCACCCAGAAAAATAGTGAAGATTCCAAGCGTATGGGAAGGAAAAAAATGGTATTCAGAAGACATAATAGTAGCTGCAAAAAGAAGAGATAAGGCATACGGAGTAGCAATTACTACTGGTTTGGAGGAGCATTGGCAGCAATTTAAAGTAGAAAGAAATGCGGTAGTTAAATTAATAAGAGAAAAGAAGAAGGAATATTATGAAAAGATGATAGACGATAATGAGAAGGATCCGACAAAAATGTGGAAAACGTTAAAAGAAGTGATTAAAGGAGAATCAATGATTTTGAGATATTGAATGACACGATGGGAGGTAGTATAGCTGATAAATTTAATGTGTTCTATGTGCAAAGTGTAAAGAATATAGTTAATTCAATACAACGGGATACGTCTGGAAGTCCAAACCGAAGAAGAATTATAACAGGGATAAGGATGAACAATAAAAGTATAATGGAAAACTTCAATCATATTGAAATAGAGGATCTGGAGAAGATAGTGATGGGACTCCCGAAAAAGAAGGAAACGGAAGAAAAAATATCAAGTGATTTACTAAAAATGGCATTCAGTGCAATAAAAGAGGAATTAGTGGAAATAATAAATGGATCCCTACGGGAGGGATGTTGCCCGGACAGCTGGAAAACTTCTACAATTATACCGATCCCAAAAATAAACAAAGCCATAAAAGCAAGTCATTACAGACCAATTAATATGTTGCCATTATACGAAAAAGTGCTCGAATTAGTAGTAAAAAATCAAATTAAAAAATATTTAGAAACCAATGACATCATAACGGAGCATCAGTCAGGATTTAGAAAGCAATATTCGTGTGAAACGGCGATTCAAACTGTTGTAGATGAATGGAAAGTGTACATTAGTGAAGGAAAAATGGTAGGAGTAATATTCATGGATTTAAAAAGAACGTTTGAGACAATCGACAGGGATATATTATTAGACAAATTATACCAATATGGAATTAGAGACAGAGTATTAGAGTGGTTCAGAACGTACTTAATAAATAGAACACACCAAGTTCGATTCAATGATAAATGGTCTGAAGTTATTCCCAGCGAATATGGGGTACCGCAGGGGTCAGTACTAGGGCCGTTGCTGTTTATTATATATATAAACGATATAGTTAATTTGTGTCCAGAGGAATTTCCAATAAAAATGTTTGCTGATGACACAGTGATATATGTACCTGGAAAAAGCAGCGCGAAAGTGGAGAGAAAGATAAATATGTTATTGAGTATAGTAGAAAAGTGGATGGAAAGAAATAAATTAAAAATGAATGTAGAGAAAACAAAATATATGATTGTCAGCAGTGTAAGGAAAGTCGTGAGTAGGAATATTGTACTGAAGTGTTTGGATGGAACGAAACTTGAGAGAGTAGAGTCAACAAAATATTTGGGTATCATTATTGATGACAAGCTACGATTCAAAGACCACTGTGAGTATATGTTAAAAAAAATAGGGAAAAAAACGAGCTTTGTAAACAGAATGGGGAATTATGTATCTGCGTATACGCGATGTGTGATATATAAAGCAATCATAGCACCTCACTTTGAGTATTGTGCAACACTGTTAGTAGCTATGGGTGAAACAGAGATGAAAAAACTGCAGATCGCGCAGAACAGAGCAATGAGGGTTATATTACAATGCAACCGCTATACGAAGGTAGAAGATATGCTGAGCGCGGTACAATTTATGTCCATAAGGCAAAGATTGTACTACAACGTTTGTACATTTATCTTTAAAGCCGTGAAGAATCTACTGCCAAAAGAATTTAAAAATCGGCTACAAATAGTAGGAACGAAGAGTGGTAGGGAAAGAAGGCAAGCGGAAAATATAGTAATACAATTTAGAAGAACGAGAAGTGCACAAATGAGTATGTACTATGAAGGATTGAAAATATGTAATGCATTGCCAACTGACCTGAAAGGTTGCGAAAAAGTAGAACAGCTTAAACGAATGTTAAAGGAGTATGTTGTGTCAACAGTAAAGTAAGATGTATGTAGATGTAAGAAAAATATGTAACACTGTGTATAAAATAGCTGAGAAAGCTAATAAACATCAATCTCTCTCTCTCTCTCTCTCTCTCTCTCTCTCTCTCTCTCTCTCTCTCTCTCTCTCTCTCTCTCTCTCTCTCTCTCTCTCTCTCTCTCTCTCTCTCTCGCTTATTGCGTTCGCAACGCAACACCCAATGCATGATTAGTGATATGACTACGAAACAGCACAATTATTTGGAACAAAATAATTTTCATAAGCTCCGTATCCTCCGTCGTTAGCAAGATCGCGATGTGCTCGAGCGCTTCTTCAAGGAATTCCTTGCAACCGATGATCACATACGCTGCTGCACGAGGCATTTCACTGATAACTATCTTTTGACGGACATATGATACCACCTTGTTCATACACCGTTGAATCGTTTCACTTTTGCTCTCTATAGCATGCATATGAATATCAATTCTTCTACTTATTTCGACGAGCATATGAAATGTAGGCCGCTGAAGAAAAATGTTTGGAGAGTATTTTCGGAAGCGTTTCCGTTTCGATTCTCCAGATTCCTCTTGATTTTCGTATTCCTCATTAACGCTACCACGTATTTTACCAAATGAGACAGCTCTGTGCTGGTAACACGAGGTTAAAAGTGTCTAATGCGTTGTGTGCTCTATGCGGGTATTACACATTTTCTCGGCATCAGCCCCATGAGCTTCGAAATATTGTTGTACGCAAGAAAAATCGCTTTTAAACACTCGCTACTCGTCCGCACTGAGTGTAATTCCGGTAAAAGTATTTGACAATATTTTCACCACTGGTATAAGAGTACAAGTAGAGTTCAACTCGAACCCGGCGACGATTGTTTTACCAAATGATTTACTCAAACCGAACATAACGGGGTTCGCTATATATGGCGATATCGCGTGAGACGTAGCACTGTTATTTGCCATTTTTATTGCTTTCGTGTAGACTGTAAGTTTTCGAATGAATCGTCGGTGGTGTTCATACTCCGTTTTATACTGATTTCCCCCACCACCTAGTTGCAGCGCCTCTTCTTTTGATACTGCAAATCGAACGACTGAAAATTGCTAGCCAATATCCTTTGATATTTGTTGCATTCTCCTTAACAGCATAGTAACAGCAGCAACAAATACATCCCAAAACTCTTGCATACTCTCGCACACCTATGTGCACACGCACACCTCGACATACAGATAAGACGTGTCATGAAAACTAAATAATATTCGTCGACGAAATTTGATGATTTTCCTCATGACCGAGTGCCTTGAAAAAAGAAGAAAACAATATGACTTTCATCTGCAAACTCGATAACTAAGTACATCACCAGCGCTAAATATTTCCCCAGGTCTTGCTTTTGTAAAGTGATCGCGTGCGGCCATCTTCTTGGTTAGTCGTATTCATTATATCGCTGCAGTATATGCAGAGAGGAGAGAGAGAGAGAGAGAGCATGTTAAAGGAATATATATATAAAAGTGAGCCGCTTTGAAAATTCTCTAGTTAATTGTCTGATTTACTGTGGTTACTACTACTACTACTCTAACAGCACAATCATGGTCGGAGTGATAAAGCGCTCATTGATAAGAAAATTGATACAGTTTATATTAAAGCGTAGACCGTCGTTGCGTTCGCGGTGGGGGAGACGAAATTTACAGATCACCCTATGGGAACTTCCGACACAGGCGGTTGTTCGTAAAATTCGCGGTATGCTGTGCGAGTGTCATCAGCGCGATTTAGTTGACGCGTATAATATTGGATTGTTTGATAATCAAATAATTATTGATTCGGTGGTGCGTGTTATTCGTCGACGTGGTTGGTTGAACGAGCCTGCTCTACAGCCCATACTCAATGAAAGACGTAAGTAATGTACATCGCTAATTACTTTTATTTTATCTCCTTTATTTCATAAGATTTTTATACAGCTCGACGGTATGAAGACGAAGAAATGGGATCCGACACCTATGATTTCGATGAGGAGGGTAGAACCGATTCAGATGATCATAGCAGGGACAACGACGGCGACAGCTCCGCAGGGAATCGTTGGGTAAATTTTACCCAGCCATTCTGCGGCTATAAACTAACAAACGCTTTTTTCATGGCAGGCCCCGCGAGAGAACCAGATGAAGCCGTAGCAGGTCCATCGCGACAATATAGTTCAAACGATGATACCAACAGTAATACAGACAACGAGGAAGAAGACGAAGAAGAAGAAGAAGAAGAGGAGCAGGAGAAGGAGGACGAGGAGGACGAAGACGATGACGAGGAGGAGGAGGAAGAGGAGGAGGAGCCGGTAAATTCAGGTAAGCTTTTAATAATACAACTACGCTGACAAAAATAAAAAAATTACGCGGATAATAATAGTAAAATGAAAAAGCAGGGTACGAGTCGGACCCAAACGTTTTTCGCTTTGCACGATTCACTGTGCCGAGACCGCCGACAATCGAGTTGGTTTACGAAATGCGTCGGCGGTTCCCGGGTGCAGTCGACGGATTCGAGGACTAGAAGCAAATATAAGTTTGTAATTCTTACGTTACACTAATTATATACATAGTTATATAGCTAGCGACGAACAAACATTTCAATTAAATGAAATGAAAATTCTAATAAATGGTTTAATTATGTTGCAGCTGGACAGACTGGCGATGGAAGGACTGCTGCATGGGGTGGTGATATTTTGCCTCCTGGTGAACGTTTCGATATCGACAATGAGCAGAGACGATATTTTCCACGCTTTAGGATGCAGGGTCGAGAGACAGATTTTTAATTTCGTTAGCCACCGGACGGTATCGATCATCTGACATGGTTCGAGGGCGGTGTACGAGATGTTCTCACACGCCTTACAGAATCATGCGAAGGACATGATTATGTGGATGTGACTCTGAGCGTACCGGCTTTCGCGCAAGAACCTGTATGGTTATCATTTCGACCAGCTCGTGACATCGTTCTTGACTATATATGGCGACTAATTAATAGTGTAGCTCAGAGCAGGCGCAAATTTCGAATAGACGCTGGTACATGTAGAATGACGACATGTATGGTACTAGGCGTCGAAGGAGCCGGTGTGGGCACTAGGCTTACACACGAGTCTATAGCAAAATAGTCAATTTTAGGCATAAGTAATCGCGATAATTTGTGTCTACAACGATCCCTTGTCAAAGCCCGAGCGCATGCCGAACGCTGTCAAATGCGCACGGGCGAGCTACACAGACGATCGGGTCAAATTCGGAACGGGCTTCGAGGTGCGCAATATACAGCAGCGATAGAGCTCACGCGTAATGCAGGGGCAACGACACCGTCTAGAGAGTGTGGTGCGCGCGAAATTCAGCTCTTTCAGGAGTACTTGGTTCACGAGCGTATAGCGATTGTTGTTTATGAACTTCTCACCTTCGGAAAACGCGTTCTGGCTCTGTACGATGGGCGAAAATACGTTCTCACCGCAACAGGTAAAATTAATCATACACACTTTATTCTCTATTACGAGCGTTCTCATCACTATCAGCCAATATTAAATCTCGCCAGTGCGTTCGGTAGTCGAGGATTCTGCACACAATGTAATTCCAAGTATACTCGAGTACTCGAGCATTGATGTAGCTATCAATGTGCTCGATGTAAATCAACTTATTGCAACGGCAATAGAGACTCTCAGCCTGAGTATTGCGCAGACTGTAATCGTTCGTTCTTTGGTGCTTTTTGCCTCGCTCATCACAAGGGCTCACCCTTGAGGGCTCCGCGGGTATCACGTCTCGTAAATATAGACGGTACAGCGTCTGTAACGCATTGAAAATCTGTAGAGTGCTCGCGTATGATTAAAACCACAGATAAAAAGATGCATGTATGCGGTATATCATTTTGTATTACAAGCAAGCAAACGCGATCGACTATGCATGCGTGTTTTATAGCACCTCTTAAGAAACCAGAGCCGCAAAAGGAGAAGAAAAAAGACAAGTCTTCCACGAGATTTTTATTTTATGATTTTGGGACGCAACAACACGAGCAATTGCATGATGATAAATCGACACGAATTCACGAGCCGAATTTATGTGTTGCACAATGCGTGTGTATGGCATGTCTGGGTATCACAGATATAGAGACCGATTGTGCTGACTATGGTAAACGTGAATTCGTGTTTATCGATGACCCTGTTGGGGGGCTCGTGAAATTGGCATTATCGCAAAAATTTTAAAAGACCATCTGCATTGCCCATAATACTAGAGGTTTCGACGCACAATTTATTCTACGGTATTTAATCGGAGTGCAAAAAAGCTGCCCTCTCTGATTATGAATGGTACGAAGATTGTCTCGATGAAAATTGGCGACGTCGTTTTTCTCGATAGTCTAAACTATTTACACATGGCTCTTAGCGCTTTACCTAAGGCCTTTGGTTTCGCTGATGAGGTAGCGAAAGTTACATTTCCCGATTTATTCAACACACCGGAATATCAGAATTACTCAGGTCCTCTGCCGGCTTTGCATTTTTACACACCCGATACCATGTTCTCAGCGGATCGCGAGCGATTTTTAAAATGGTATGAGGAAGAATCGAGTCGCGTAGATTATAAATGTGATTTCGCGACGCAATTTGTGCAATATTGTCGTACAGATGTTACGGTTTTGAGACGAGCGTGTTTAGCTTTTCGAGAGTTACTTATACGTTACGGGAGCGTGCGCCCCTTTACAGAAGCATGCACGATAGCATCAGCATGTATGAGAGTATTTCGAAAGAATTTTCTACAGAAAGATCCCATTGCGATGTTAGCACCAGGGGGGTATCGCTGGGGCGATAAGCAGTCGCGCAAGGCCGTCGTATGGCTCGTATGGATCGAGCGTGAACGCAACTGCGTTATCGCTCATGCTGGACGAACGAGAGAGTATCGCCCTCCGACCGGCCTACCGGCTGTCGACGGATACTACGTGAATGCGGGGGTCCATCACGTTCTTCAATTTCACGGCTACTCTTGGCATGGTTGTCCGCGATGTTATCGCGTGAATAGAGATGCTCGAACTAAATTTGGCGATACAATGGATGAGCGATACGATCGTACCGTTCTTATTTCCGGGCGAATCAGATCGAAAGGGTACACTCTAACCGAAATATGGGAATGCGATTTTGACAGATTACTCAAGAATAACGAGGAAATGTCATTATACGTGGAAAATCACGCCATGGTCAAGCAGGCGCCTCTCGAACCACGCGATGCATTCTTTGGCGGTCGAACGGAAAATTTTGTAAGCTTGTACGACGTCGCGAATGGGGAGCAGATACGCTATGTGGATGTTTGCTCGCTGTATCCATGAGTATGTAAGACTGAAAAATATCCCGTTGGACACCCGAAATTGTACGTAGATGACGAGTGTCGAGAACTCGTAGGACTTGAAGACGTTCTAAGTGCCGTCGAAGGTCTCGTGAAGTGTACCGTGGTGGCACCGCGCGATTTGTATATCCCCGTACTAGCTGTTTGCATTCATGGGAAACTACTGTTCCCCCTGTGTAGAACGTGCTGTACAGATATGGACACATCCGAGGGTTGTATACACGATGACACGACTGAGCGAGCGTTTGACGGTACATGGGTCGTGGACGAACTGAGAAAAGCTGTGTCGCTCGGATATAAGGTGACGTGTATCTATGAAATTTGGCAATACGTTGTCACGCAGTATGACTCGACAACGCGACGAGGCAGTCATTTTGCCGAGTACATCGATACATTCCTGAAAATAAAACAGGAGGCGAGTGGATCGCCAACAGAGTGTAACGATGACGAGGAAGCAATAGAGCGTTTTATAGCATTGTATAAGGAGTCTGAGGGTGTATATCTCGAGCAAAGTGCTTTGCAGCCAAATCCGGGTTTACGTTCACTCGCAAAATAGGCTCTTAATTCATTCTGGGGAAAGTTTGGTCAACGAGAGTATCTCACGAAAACCGCTATCGTTTTCACGCGCGCGGAGCTAATGCATCTATTAACGGGTCCGGAGATTGAGGTGACGGGAATGCTACCGGTTAATCACAAGATTATGTATGTAAACTATGTGAGCAACCGCGATGCTATGCAACCATCCCCAACATCAAATGCCGTGATGGCAGCATACACGACGACACAGGCAAGCCTAAAATTATACAGTTATCTTAAGGGGCTCGGGCAACGAATATTGTACCGCGATACGGACTCCTGTATTTACGTGAGTCGCCCCAGTGGTAACGGGTATGAGCCGCCAATCGGTCAATTTCTAGGAGATCTTACGGATGAATTAAGCGAATACAGGCCTGGTAGTAATATAACTTCGTTCCTTTCGGGAGGACCAAAATTTTACGCATTCCTTGTTCGTAAATCCGACGGTACGATTATTGAAAAATGTAAAGTAAAAGGTATCACACTAAACTTTGCGAATAGCCGTCACGTAAATTATAACGCATTACGATCTTTCATGACAGGAGCAAGGAGCGTACCTATTATTTTTTAATTCGACGCTATTCGACATACGGAATTTCATCATGTAGTAACGCGTAAAGAAACGAAATCATGTGAACTTGTTAATACGAAGCGAAAGCGGTACGGTATGTACTCTACTGTACCGTACGGCTATTGTGACATACGCTAATTAATATAACGCAAAAAAGTATATAGAACCCCTTGCACTACGCTGAAATTCGGAATAAGCCGTGCCTAACTTCAGACGTTCTTGTTTAGCCCGAGATTAAGACCACGAGTACAGCTCATGATATTCATGTTTGGACCGAAATATCAATTAAGAGCCATACTTGTGATATTCACGTTTGACATGAAATTAAACAACGAGCCTGACTCGTGATATTCAAGTTTGGCCTAAAATTTTCATCACGAGTCAGACTCGTGAAAGTAGTGCAAGGGGTGAACGGTTGAATTCGTGATATTTTAAAATAATCTTTTTGTCTCATTTCATGTATCATATTTACTGTGTACAATATGGTACATTTTTAAAAAATATTGATTTATTATGTATAAAACCGTTGTCGGCTTGTTCTTTTTGTGCTGCTATTCGTAGCAGTAGCTGCCATCTCTCTACCGTTCCCTTTTGTTCTGACTTTCTTATTGTTGATTCCTTTTGTCCCGTCTTTTTTATCGAGTGTTTCCTTTTGTTCTGACTTTCTCGTGCTACAACCGTGGATATAATATTGCTGTTTAAAATTTGATGATTCGTAAAATTTCCTCGTAGAGATTAATGCATAGTGAAATAAAAATATTGCTTTATTTGTGAGAAATATAAAAACTATCGTTATTTAATTTACATACGGTGTAAACACCAGCTTATACCCGAGCCCCGCGCCTCATCAGCTAGTGCAGGCGCGCCGCGCCTTATCAGCTCGTTAAGGCCGCGAAAATAGCTGATGCCGCGGGGTCGCCGCCGCCGCCGCCGCTGCCACCGCCGTCGCGGTCTAAGCTTATTTAAGAGTCAGCTGATTGATTTTGATAGACACCAATCGATATGGATACACGTTGGAAACATCCATGGACAGCCGTGATAAGCGGTCCTACGGGTTCTGGTAAAACATATTTTGTAAAAAAAAAAAGAAGAGGTGTCGGTGGGACACCCGGTTGGAACGAAGTTCCTTTCACTATATATTATGTATTAAATAAGAGGCACAATTAAATAAATTAACCGCGTTGGAGAGTAATGAAATGAAAAAATAAAATAAATGAAGGAATGGTAATAAAATTGTAATTAATATATTTTTTAGGAATAAACTTTTTATTACTAATTATTGTACAAAAAAATATAAACTAAATATAATCTTAATCTGTACAGTAAATCGTAATAATGCTTGGTTTGTGATAACTAAAAAAGGACACATATGTTTGCGATTGAATGTTATGTAAGTGTCTCGCAAAAACTGCATCGATAGTGGTATTGCATCTTGTTGTAGATTCTGCTGGAACATTGTTAATCCTTAAATCAAATTCATCCAAAAGAAATTGTAACAATGGCTTTGACTTTTTATCAGAAAAGTTGATGTTGAAATCGCCAGCCAACATGAGTGGAAGTTTATGTAAATTTTTGTTGTATCTGCTAAGCGTTTGATATACATCTTTAGAATACTCTAATAGTGCTCTATGAATGAATTCTTAAATATCTATTATTTTGTTATTTGGTGATACGTAGATGACTGCCATGATTAAGGTGACACCGTTTTCCATGACAGACTCTGCTGTACATAAATCTACAACACTTGTAGATCTTACGTGCAAGTCCCGAATATCGTTCATTATTACCTCCATATTTGGTGTTACAACATTAGCCGTATCACTTTTGTTTTGATATATTGCAACTCCACCTGAACGAACAGAATCACGTTTAAAGTGAGTAATACAATTAAAATTTGGTACCTCACATTCCTCTTTATTGTCCAACCACGTCTCGGAGAGTAATAAAATGTCGCTTTTTTGTGTAACAGAGTCATTTAAATCAATCGAATGTTTGGGAAGGCTTTGAACGTTGAGAGTATACAATGAGATATCTCTTTCATTAGCAATGAAATCAATGATGGATTGCGCTTTCGTTTGTAGTTTATTTAACGACAGCCTCAAGAACTCTTGTAACAAAGATACGGTTGATGAAGCTTTATTATTTTGCTCTATTTGTTCTGGATGGTCACATATTTGCATTTGTGAATTGCAATTCTCGGGAAATCCAAAAATAACCATACAAAAAAATATCGAACAAATATAAATCATATTTCACAGAGAATATACAGTAGAAAGATAAATAAATTACTTACGCATCTGAATGATGTTTTGCTAGCAAGGTATTTAATTGAATACTTTGATTTTTTTATTTTCTTTTCCGTCGATATTCCTTCATCTATTCAGTACGACTTGTAGTCGAGATGCTATAATATCAACATAAAATAATACAATAAAATAAAATAATTTAAAAAATATTAATAAATATATATCAGCTAATAATGATGATAATCTTTAATAAATAAAATTAATAAGCGGTAAATGTAAATATTTATAATATGATATGTTACCTTGGAAGATGGTCTGTATTTTCCTGCTGTAATTCAATGTTTTGTTTCTTTATTGTTATATTGTGTAATGTTTGTTGTGCATCAGTTGTAGGTTTTTTAAATTTCTTCATTAGATCTTTGTCGAAGATGGTCAGCATTTTTCAGCTGTATTTCGATTAGTTTATTTTTGTTTTTTTTTGTCACGATAATCTTTAGATCTTTGCTTATGCGTTTTAGGTTTTTTAATTTCTTCTAATTTTTCTCTCGACATTCATCAGATCTTTGTGCACTGATGTTTTGTACTCTTATATCCTGTTTTTTTTTCTTTCACGATATTCTTTACATGTTTGCGCATTTGTTTTTTTTTTTCTTGTAGCTTGTATCTGAGTAGTCGATGCTTTTGTTGATTCACTATTGAAATGAAATATGTATATGTATATATAAATATATATATGAGGATATGATATGTATATAAATATGTATATGTATATGTGTATTTTGTTGTCTGTTTGTGGAAAATTTATAGTTAATGTATTGATTGTTAATTTAATTAAATATCGAGTTTAGTGATTATTGCCTAATTTCAACTTTTTAACTATAATTCACTGAATTTTCATTGCATCTTAATGCGTTTTGTCTTCAATTTGAAGAATATTATGAAAAAGTAGAAGAACTATCAGGAGTACAAATTGAAAATGCGGGATTTTTTTCTATTTTTGAACGTTTATTCTGAAAAAATGGTAACAAATGAATTATTCAAAGTATTGTCCATCGCTAGCCACAACTTTTTCCCATCTTTCTGGCAATTTACGGATACCGTCGCGAAAAAATTCGGCCGGCTTGGCTGCTATCCAGTCATCGACCCATTTTTGGGCTTCTTCGTAAGAATGGAAGCGCTGGTCAGCTAGGCCATGTGTCATCGATCGGAAAAGGTGGTAATCGGAAGGAGCAATATCTGGGCTATACGGCGGGTGGGGTAAGACTTCCCATTTCAGCGTTTGTAGGTATGTTTTGACCGGCGCTGCAACATGTGGCCGAGCGTTGTCATGTTGCAAAATTACTTTGTCGTGTCTTTGCTCGTATTGTGGCCGTTTTTCTTTGAGTGCGCGGCTCAAACGCATCAATTGAGTTCGGTATAGTGCTCCTGTGATGGTTTCGTTCGATTTCAATAGCTCATAATACACCACACCCAGCTGGTCCCACCAAATACAGAGCATGAGCTTGGCGCCGTGAATATTTGGTTTGGCCGTCGATGATGATGCATGGCCGGGGTAACCATATGATTTTTTGCGCTTCGGGTTATCGTAATGGATCCACTTTTCATCACCAGTGACAATGCGATGCAAAAAACCCTTCCGTTTTTGCCGTTCGAGCAGCAGTTCGCATGCAAAAAAACGGCGCTCGACGTCTCTCGGCTTCAGCTCATACGGCACCCAATGTCCTTGCTTTTGGATCATTCCGAGGGCTTTTATACGATGGGAAATGGCTTGTTGTGTCACTCCCAATGAATCTGCGAGCTCTTGTTGAGTTTGACACGAGTCTTCATTGAGTATTGCCTCCAATTCAGCATTCTCAAACTTTTTCACTTGGCCCGGCCGCTCTTTGTCCTCAACGTCAAAATCACCACTTCTAAACCGCACAAACCATCTCTCGCACGTTGAAACCGATGGAACATGACTCGGATAAGCCTCGGAGACCAATCGATGTGCTTCAGCAGCACTTTTCTTCAAATTAAAGAAGTAAATTAAAACTTCCCGCAAATGCTGTTTTGTTGGCACGAAACTCGACATATTGAGAGCTCAAAAAAACTATGAATTTGACACTGCGACAAATTGACACATACTGAAAATTAAAGCTATAAGACGTAGCTTTGACATGAACATAGTCACAGTACTGCCTGATGCGTATAGCGTTAGTAACGCCATCTGTTATCAAACCCGCATTTTCAATTTGTACCCCTGATAACACCTGTTAATAACTTTCTGCATAGCCTTTTCAATCAGGTGGATATATATTTCAACCAGAAACTCGTGGCACCACCAAACGATGCATACCCCTACAGAGCATATATTGAGACGTTACTCAATTATGGTCCGGCTGCTAAAAATTCTCACTTAACGACCGCGCTATGGTACGCTGACACGCCTAGTACGTTTGACACTCTACCAGGTGCATCGAATAGCCCTTATATCGGTGTGAATAATCTTGAAAAGTACATAAAGAATGGTCGGACTTTAGATATGATTGGACATTTACATTGCAATATTTTTAATCAGGATAAATTTCTGCTGAGCGGTGTGGAAGTACGGTTATGGCTTGTACGCTCAAAAGACAATTTTTGTCTTATGGAAGCTCCTACGGCTGGTGTGACACATAAACTACATATCACCGAGGCTACATTACTCGTCCGTCGAGCAAAAATCGCACCAGGCGTGGTGATAGCTCACGCCAAAATGCTTGCAAAAACAACCGCCAAATATCCTATAACAAGGGTTGAGGTTAAAGCTTTTATGATGCATAGCGGTATCATTGGCGATACTCTGGATAACGTTATTCTAGGCCAATTACCTAAATAAATAATACTTGGCTTTGTGAATAACCGAGCATTCAATGGCAGTACAAAGTTAAATCCGTTTAACTTTAATAATCATTCGATAAATTTCCTCTCTCTGTATGTCGATGGTTAACAAATACCGAGCAAGCCTCTTCAACCGGTGCTTGATGGTAACGAAAAGTGGATAGACATTTATCATATGCTCTTTAGCGGTACAGGTATACACTTTCAGAATGAGGGGCTAGATATTACCAGGAGCGACTATCCCAAAAGCTACTGTCTGTATGTCTTTGATTTGACACCGGACTTATCAGTAAGTTTCTTTGGTCACTGGAATCTCGTACACCTACATTAAATTGTGTGGTATACGTCGGGTATGATAGTGTAATATAAATAGATAGATTCCACACGTCAGGTCATTACAGATTTTAGTGCGTTAGAGGGCGCCACACCCGACGCTGTATTATTTAAACTTGTCTACGCAACCACACCTGGTATCAGTCTACATCAAACCCTCATGATGGACGTTATAGAGGATATTCAAGCGCTCTACGATGCAAACAACCGTTTTCTACCAAAGGAGATAGCTGTGACGACTCTTCAGGAAGAACATTATGGTCATTGGCTTGTCGAACCACCATATGACTTTGGTGAACTACTATATAGTGTACGTACGAGCAACAATAAACTAACGTGTTTTCATCATGGATTGGAATGGCTTGACGGTGATACACCGTTGGAAAAAATCTACACTGATCTACGCTTACTGTGTCGTTATGCCTTGCGTATTTACACAAGAGGCTTGCAGAAAGCCGAGCTTTCACGCGACGTTCTGGGGCGCTAAATCGTCAATCTGGAAGAATACGAGGTTCCTTCGTTTAAAAATATGCCCATCAACAACGTTTACTGTATTCACCATGGTATTTCGAAAGAAGACGATGTAAAATGTGCTCTAAATAACGTGGCAAAAATACGCTCGTGGCTCCTGTTTAAAGAGCTCGATGCGGATAGTCACATTTACTCACAACCTGTCGATAAATCAACACCTATTAAAAATCAACAAAGACAACCGAACAACGAAGCATCAAATGAGGAAAATACTCTCAATATATCATAAAGCGTAGAGTATATATTCAACGATATTACACTATCGTGCAACAGTGATAACTCGTCGCTGCACGGAGGAACTGTACCGGCTAACGATGAAATAACTGTAATTTTCCGTCGCAGAGAAAAACAAGTAGTCTCACCGAGTCCTAAACAACCACCATCACCTCCACGTAACAAACACCAGCCAGAGGATCCACCGCGCAACCATCATTATCATCAGCAGAGACAGCGTCAATCGAACTCTAAGCGTCACCGGCAGATGTGTACCAGGTCTACATGCATAAGTTTTTTTCGGTTTAACTAAGAGATGGCGCCAGCGAAAAGTACGCAGCGTATTAATTTGACACATACGTCATTTTGTTCGTCTGACATTAACCTACAAACACACACAAGTTGAGCCCGCCACAAACTAGCGTCTTTGTTTTATCGTTCAGTGATCATGTCGAGTTTTGTGCCTGAAAAAGAACATTTGCGGCACGCATTGCTTTTCTTATTTAATCAAAAGAAAAAGGCTGCTGAAAGTCAACGTTTGCTGGTAGAAACATATGGTTAACACGTTCCATCGATTAGAACATGTGAGACATGGTTTCGACAATTTAAAAGTGGTGATTTAAATGTGAAAGACAGTGAGCGCTCTGGTAGACCACAAAAATGCAAAGACGAGCAATTGCAGGAGTTATTGGATGATGACCCAACTCAAACTCAACGGCAATTAGCAGAAGCATTGCAGATGTCACAAGAAACAATTAGCAGACGTTTACGAGTAATGGGGAAGATCAATAAACTCGGTAAATGGGTCCCGCACGATTTGAATTAACGTCAAATAGAAAATGGCAAAGTCACTTGTGAAGTGCTGCTTCAACGCCACGATAGGAAATCATTTTTGCATCGAATTGTGACGGGTGACGAAAAATGGATTTATTTTGAAAACCCGAAGCGGAAAAAATCGTGGCTTTCACCTGGCGAAGCCGGTCCTTCAACACCAAGGCCAAATCGCTTCGGCAAGAAGACCATGCTCTGTGTCTGGTGGGACCAGAGCGGTATTGTCTATTATCAACTCTTAAAGCCCGGCGAAACCATTAGTACTGAACGCTACCGACAACAAATAATCGATTTGCATCAAGCTTTCCGTGAAAAACGACCAGAATATCAAAAAAGGCAACACACAGTGATTTTGCTTTATGATAATTAACCATCACACACAGCAAAACTGGCCAAGGAAACGATTGAGGCGTTTAGTTGGGAAATACTTTCGCATGCGGCTTACTCACCAGACTTGGCTCCGTCCGATTACTACTTATTTGCATCGATGGGACACGCACTTGCTGAGCAATGCTGTACTTCTTACAAAAATGTACGAAAATGGCTCGATGACTGGTTTTCCTCAAAAAGCAACAGTTTTTTTTGGCGTGGCATCCACAAATTGTCAGACAGGTGGGAAAAATGTATAGCTACCGATGGGCAATACTTCGAATAAAATATTTGTTATCATTTTCATACAAAAAACGTGTATTTTCTGTACAAAAATTCCGGTTACATATTTATAGACCTGGTAAACAGCATGAACAGCCTACAGACATTAGATGCTCTACAACGAATATCTGCTCAGACGACAGGAGTATTTCCCGCCGATCACATCCCGAGTCGCCGGTCTAGACCCGCAGCATTGGTCCTAAACACAAACAGGCATAGTCTACCTGGGCGATACTGGGTTGCCACTTACGTTGATAAAAATGGACATGGAATCTTTTTCGATAGTTATGGATTGCCCCCACTCATTAACCAACACCATAACCGTCTACGCAGAAACTGTCGAATCTACGAATGGAACACGCAGCCCCTTCAATCACTCAAGTCTAAAGTATGCGGTGAATACTGTATTGGTTTCGTGATTTTATGGCTCGTGTTTATACTCTGAATAATTTTCATAAGAATTTTACGACTAACAGAGTGAAAAATGATCGCATAGCTGCATAATACTACAAACGCGTAAAATATTGAAATCGCAGAAATAAACATGTGAAAAATGTAAAACACAATAATATTAAGGGCTACAGTTATAATAAAAACACATGTATACAAACTTGTACAGATCGATTTGGATGCTACTTGTGAATTACTATGAATAAATTCGAAACTTTGAATTTCCTGTCATATTATTCGAAAGTACTCCCACCATATACATTTTCATATTTAACTATGATAGCCATCGACGCGAGATGTATATATCTAATGGTAACAGCTGTGAAAAAAGTTAGTTGAAAAGGAAACGTCGTGGTGAAAGTATCTTTGCCTCTGTTGAGAATTTCCTCCAGATGTTCCTTGACCGACCTGCGAATGTATTGAAACACAATGAAAACTCACTCGAGGCAAGAGGAGAATAAACCAGACACCGAGATGTTATCTTGAGGAAGCGGTTCGCTACCTTCCTCTTTTATTTTCATAGATACAAAAGTTTTTATATACAAGTTGAGCACTAACACTGCAAGTTAACACCAAGAACATAATTTGAATTAGAAAAACATCCAGAGTTGAATTTTGAATAAATGCAAATAATGAACATAAATAAACCAATGGAATTTGAATTGTTGTTGAGCAGCACACAATCATAGCGATTGTGCGCTGAGTGAGTACATGAGTGAGCGGTGCCTGCAGCGTAGTGACAACTACGCCACATGACACGCTCGGATTGGTGAGTGCAAAATATAAAATAAACTAACAAAAGGAATTTAGAATTGGACTATGAGCAGCACACAATTATCAATTGTGCGCTGAGTATGAATTTGAGACAGCGGTGTGTGCAGCGTAGCAACAGCTACGCAGCACGACACACCGATGCCTTGAGTGCGAAACGTTGTGTGTAATTCACTGCAATCACTCAACACTGTATTGCAAAGTGATTGCAATGAATTAATGAGAATTTACAGGAGCCCTGGTCTGAATGCAGTGACTTTGTGTGCGACCTGCTAAGCAATCAGTGCTGCTTAGCACACCGCAAACAGATATTGAGGCTATCTGGTTGAGCAAAATTACATTCACTGCATTCTCCCAGCAGATTTACTGGGGGAAAATCCAGTGAACGTGCGGCACATGCTTAATTATATCAATTAAGCCGGCAAACGGACATGAGGAGAACGTGGTACAGCATGTGCTGCAACGCACGCCACAGGTGAGACCCAGTGAGGATGCACCGATTTCTCCTCTCCGGCAGTGAATTAATGCATAATTGTGCCAGAGCACTCTTACCTTGAGCAAAGAGTCCTGATGTGCGTGAAGTTGAGCGATTCCGATGTATGATTGTCCGAGAAAAATGCGTGGAAGTCCGATGGATGCGCGTGCTGTCCAGAGGATGTGTGTCGCAAAAGTGCCGAATTCTCAAGATGGCTGCGAGTATGAAAGTTTCGTTGGGCGCTGGAGTCAGTTGAGCGAGACAGCCGGTGAGCGAAACCGAAGTCAAGCGAGAGAGACACCCTCTCGCCTGACGCGGCGTGCCAGTGAGGCACATCCTCGGCTTCGCGAAGCCCTTGCTTCGGCTGTCTTCGCCTCAACCGAACACCGAGTAGCAAGGCAGCGCAACAGGTAGGCGCACGACGATTATCGATCGCCGTGCGCCAGCTGATTCTCCAACATTCCGCCCGCCATCAGCAACGGGGTTGATGATTAATTATTTCATTGCTGGGTGTTGGATGAGATTGGCAGAACAGCAAGTTTTGAGATCGGCCTGGTGAGCGTGGTGGTAGCAGTCTTGAGTGTCACCACCCTGGTGAGCCCGTCTTTGCCTGGATGTAACTCGATGACACGTGCAAGTGGCCATTTGCATGGTGGAAAGCGCTCATCCGTGAGCAGAACCAACGAGCCAATTTTAATGATGTTGTCAGGATGATGCCATTTTGAAATCGACTGCTGCCGTTGTAGATAGTGTGCAGACCATTGTCGCCAAAATTGTTGAATCTTTTGCTGCAACAATTGCCACCTTGAGAGCCGGGAGATTGCCAGATCTTCCAGATTTGATTCTGGGACCATTGTGAGTGCTCCACCAATGAGAAAATGTCCAGGCGTGAGTGCTGATGAGTCATCTGGATCATCGCTGAGCGGTTCCAGAGGCCTTGAATTAAGTATAGCCTCGATTTGAGCAAGCAGCGTTGAGAGCTCTTCGAACGTGAGTGCTGTATCACCCACCGTTCGCCGCAGATGGAATTTAACGGACTTTACAGCTGCTTCCCATTTGCCACCCATATGTGGTGCCGCAGGTGGGTTAAACTTCCACGCAACCTGTTGATTTGCGAGAGAAGAAGCGATGAGATGATGCTCTTGTGAAGCCTTACTGAACATCTGACATATAAATTTGTGTGCACCAATGAAGTTGGTGCCACAGTCAGAGTAGATGGTGTGAGGAAGGCCACGCCTCGATGAGAATCGCCTGAACGTTGAGAGGAAGCCGTCAGCTGAGTAGTCACTGACGACCTCAAGATGCAGAGCTGAAGTGGCGAGACACACAAAAACGCAGATCCAGCCTTTGTGCGTTTTGCTGCCTCGACTCTTCCAAGTTTTGAGCGTGAGAGGACCGGCGTAGTCTACTCCTGTGTGAGAAAATGCGCGTGATGGTGTGACTCGTGACAGAGGCAGTTGACCCATCAACTGTTGTGCTCGAACTCCTCTCTGCCGAGCACACACCACGCAGTGTAAGATGTGAGATTTCACAGGAGCTCTACCGCCTATGATCCAATGTGTCTGCCTGACTTGAGCTAGTGTGAGCTGTGTGCCTCCGTGAAGAGTACGCGCGTGAGCTTGCTCTATTATGAGAGTCGTAAATCGAGAGTGGCGAGGCAGAATGGCCGGATGCATTCCTTGATAAGTGAGTGCTGATTCTGACAGACGACCTCCAACTCTTATCACACCCTCCTCGTCGATAAAGGCTGTTAATCGACTGAAAGGGTGAGCAGATGGAACCTGCGAGCCTGACTGCAGCACTTGTATCTCGTGCTTGAAAAACACGGCTTGTGTGGCCTTTGTCCAAAATGTGTTTGCTGCAGCCATTTCTCTTGCCGTGAGTGGAGCGTCTCCTGCCGATTCTAACCTCTTTCTCATTTTTTCCACTACTCTCACACAATATGAGGTAAGACGACATAATTTTGCGAGTGAAGAGCAGCGATGAATGAGTTCCCAGTGATACTCTGGCGTCTGTGTTGCCGCGAGAAGAGCTACCCCCGGTCGAGCTTCCAGGATGCTTAAATCCTCTGAATCAGCTGTGGATTTTGGCCAAGATTGACTTGGTTTCACCATCCACGGTGGACCTGACCACCACAACTGATGAGAAGCCAGTTGAGCTGTTGAAATACCTCGTGAGGCACAATCAGCTGGATTGCTTGTGCCTGCCACATGACGCCATTGAGCACTGGGTGTGAGCTCTTGTATTTGAGCGACTCTATTTCGGACATAGTCCTTCCATCGAGAAGGATGCGCTTTGATCCAGGTGAGAGTCACTGATGAGTCCGTCCACAGGTGAGTCGATGAGATTCCAACCTTGAGTGTGGTTTGAACGTATGCAACCAGCTTAGCTAATAACAAAGCTGCAGTCAATTCAAGCCTTGGTATGGTGAGCTTCTTGAGTGGTGCCACGCGCGTTTTTGAGCAGACAAGTGAAGCCACCTTTCCTGTGGAAGTTGAGTCAGCAGTGATGTAGATCACTGCGGCCATGGCCAGTTGAGATGCATCAGAGAAGCCATGCAATTCCACTGTTGAGTTGCTCCTTGTATTGAACCAACGAGGAATTGAGAGCCTGGCCAGGCTTTTGAGATCTTCTCTGATTACAGTCCATCGTGTTGAGACCTGAGATGACAGTGGTTCATCCCAGCTGAGCTTGTGAAGCCAAAGCTCTTGTAAAAGAATCTTGGCTCTTATCACAACCGGTGAGACGAAACCAAGCGGATCAAAGAGCTGAGCCACCTCAGAGAGAATGAGGCGTTTTGTGAAACTTTCCTGAGCTGAGTTGAACCGAGATGCGAACTTGAACTTGTCTTCACTCGGAAGCCAACTTAATCCAAGTATTTTTGTCTCGCAGTCGTCCATTGAGATAGCTGAGCTTGACCTTGATGATGAGATATTGGCAAATACTTTGTGGTCCGACGAGTGCCACTTGGCGAGTGGAAAACCGCCCGCCATGCACAAGTCCTTGAGCTGTTGAGCTATTTCAATGAGCTGTTGAGTTGAATCCGCCCCACCGAAGATGTCATCCACATACCTGCCAAATTTTATAGCTGGCACAGCCAGCGGAAACCGATGGCCTTCATCTTCGGTCAGCTGCATGAGTGTTCGAACTGCCAGATATGGCGCAGCTTTGGTACCATATGTAACCGTAGTTAGTTGAAAAGGCACCGGATTTTGTTGATCATCTTTCCATAGAATCCGTTGAAGATTCCAATCCTCAGGATGAACTCGGATCTGACGATACATTTTTGTTATGTCAGTGGCGAAGATGTGTCTATGTTGACGGATCCAAATGAGCACGTCCGAAATGTTGAGCAATAAATTCGGTCCGGTGTGCATGATGTCATTGAGAGATTTTCCTGATGAAGTTGAACTCGACCCATTGAATACAACACGTAATTTCGTGGTAGTGCTGTCTGGTCTGAGAACACCGTGGTGAGGCAAGTAATAATGTTTTTCACCTGGAAATGATTTTGATGCCTTCACCATATGACCGAGTTGCTCATATTCTTCCATGAACGTCGTATAGAGCTGACCGTATTCAGCATTTCTTGAGACTCTCCTTAGTGTGTGTTGCAGACACTGAAGCGCTCGTGAATGTGAGCTTCCAAGATCCGCAGGTGATGATATGAGGGGCAGCCGAACGATGTACCGGCCTGTAGAATCACGCTGATGCGTGTCGCGAAAATGATCTTCGCATGCCTGCTCCTCTGGTGTGAGTTGACTTACTGTGTCCTTTGGTGGCTCTTCCTGAATCCAAAATTTCGTTAGCACATTTTGTAATTCCTGATCGTCATGTTGCACCGCAGCATGATGAACAGTGAGTGCGTCAGATTGGCATGAATTCGTTGGTCCAATGATGAGCCACCCAAATATCGATAATTGTGCAATGGGTGCGGATGATGTGCCCTTGAGAATATTTGGTTTAATAACCTGTCCATATATATCTGCTCCAATTATGATATCGATTGGTCGTGGTGTGAGAAAGTCAGGATCAGCCAGTTTCAGCTTCACTATGTGAGGCCATGTGCGAACTGACGACTCAAAGGATGGCAAGTGAGTAGTAACCGTGTTGAGAATGTGAGCCAGTACCGTGACTTTCTCCTTGGTGTATGTAGAACACAGTGTGAGCTGTACCGAGCCATGTGTCTGCGTTGAGCGCCTTCCACCGACCCCTGTGATCGGAATTGATGAGTGCTTGCGTGTTGCGTTGAGTTTACGAAAGAGTTCTTCCGTAATGAAAGTCAATTCTGACCCAGGATCGATGAGAAGTCTTGCTTGATGAGCTGAAACCGATGTGTGAATATCTGCTAATGCAGTTGCCAATAATGTTGAGCAGTTCCATGTGAGCTGTGCCGATGAGTGAACGACCGCGACGACATCCTATTGAGTTGAAGCTTGAGATTGAGCCGGTTGCGCGTCGGAAGCTGTTGCAGGGGGCGCTGCTGGGTGCAGCATCGTGTGGTGCTGCCCTGAACACTCCTTGCACTTCCGGCTCGACCGACATGCCGACGCGTTGTGCCGACCAAGGCAGTTGTAGCACAGCCGTACTTTCTCCGCCATCTTGCGACGCTCACCCACAGTGAGCCGCCGGAACTCGGGACACATGACAATGAAATGCCCACGAGCCCGACAGCAGTCACAGGGGTAATCGTTCGCGACGAAGGTCGACGACGGAGCGCCACGCGCTGTGCTACCTGCATGATGCGCCGCGGCGCTGTGCGTCCCGGCCTTAGCTGGGGGAGGGTTCGCGGAAGACGGTCGGCTTGAGGTTGTCCCGGTCTTGGGAGTGGCCTTCGCCATCTCCAACGCTCTCACCTTGGTCTCCGCAAACTCCTCGAGCTCAGCGAAGGCCGGGAAATCAGATGTGCGTCCTAGCTTCGTCTCCCAGGCCTCACGTGTGGTTTGGTCCAGCTGTTTTGCCAGCAACCTCACCATCACGCAATCCCAGAGCTCTTCCTTCGTTGCCAGCGAAGAAAGAGCCCTGTACGCCTCGGAGAACGAAGCCAGGATTGTCGAGAACGATTTCAAATCGGATGAGCCGGACTTGAGCGCGAAGAGCTTGTCAAGACGCTCCTGCACCAGCAGCCGCTTGTTTTCGTAACGGGAGACCAATGTCTCCCATGCCTGATTAAACGATTCGCACGTGACTGCGAACCCCTGGATGAGCTGAGCCGCCGTGCCCGACACGCAGCCACGCAGGTATAATAGCCGGTCGACGTCAGCAAGGCGGGCATTTCGGATGACCAGCGACGTGAAGACGTCACGGAACGCCGGCCATCCGGAATAGTCCCCCCCAAACGTCGGCAGCTTTATTTCTGGCAGCCTTGTGTGGGAGCGCGGCGACGCCTCGGGTGCCGGTGCAGGAGGGTGCCCCTGAGCCAGCCTCGCCATGGCTTCCCGAGCCGTGACTTTAGCCTTGAGGGCAACCTGCGCCTCAAGGCTTTGCAGATCGTCCGCAAAATATTCGTGATCGACACAGCTCGGAGGGCACGAAGACTCCAACAACTCGTGTTCCCGACGGAAATCGTTGTGGAACTCCGTGACCTGCTCAACGTATGCGTTAAGCGACTCCATGGCGAGGGTATCTCCGCCCTCGTTAAGCAGATTTATGACCGTCTGCATGTGAGCAATCCGGCGCCGTTGGGATTGGACCTTCAACGCCATCTCGGTTGTGAGCCGAGTTGGCGATCGGGTCTTCTTCGGAACGACGCCGGCCCCAGGAACCAACAATGTCGTTTTGTCCTCAGGATCTCTAGGCGCCACCCCAGAGTCCATTGGATTGCCCTCAGACATTGTTAGTCCTGATGCAAACGGTCCAAGTAGAGAAAGTAAAAGAAAGAAACGAAGATTCTCCGCAGAGATCGTACTTTACCCCACTTGCTGCTCCGCTTGACGAGGTGATGAGCCGATGTGGATCCTGCGATGGGCCTACGCAGAGTCCTACCAGATGAGCCGATGTATGCGCAGAGATGAGAGCGGAAGGTAGAGACCCTGGTCTCTCTTGCTCAAGTCGAGTATCCGGCTCGAAGGACCAAATGTTGAGAATTTCCTCCAGATGTTCCTTGACCGACCTGCGAATGTATTGAAACACAATGAAAACTCACTCGAGGCAAGAGGAGAATAAACCAGACACCGAGATGTTATCTTGAGGAAGCGGTTCGCTACCTTCCTCTTTTATTTTCATAGATACAAAAGTTTTTATATACAAGTTGAGCACTAACACTGCAAGTTAACACCAAGAACATAATTTGAATTAGAAAAACATCCAGAGTTGAATTTTGAATAAATGCAAATAATGAACATAAATAAACCAATGGAATTTGAATTGTTGTTGAGCAGCACACAATCATAGCGATTGTGCGCTGAGTGAGTACATGAGTGAGCGGTGCCTGCAGCGTAGTGACAACTACGCCACATGACACGCTCGGATTGGTGAGTGCAAAATATAAAATAAACTAACAAAAGGAATTTAGAATTGGACTATGAGCAGCACACAATTATCAATTGTGCGCTGAGTATGAATTTGAGACAGCGGTATGTGCAGCGTAGCAACAGCTACGCAGCACGACACACCGATGCCTTGAGTGCGAAACGTTGTGTGTAATTCACTGCAATCACTCAACACTGTATTGCAAAGTGATTGCAATGAATTAATGAGAATTTACAGGAGCCCTGGTCTGAATGCAGTGACTTTGTGTGCGACCTGCTAAGCAATCAGTGCTGCTTAGCACACCGCAAACAGATATTGAGGCTATCTGGTTGAGCAAAATTACATTCACTGCATTCTCCCAGCAGATTTACTGGGGGAAAATCCAGTGAACGTGCGGCACATGCTTAATTATATTAATTAAGCCGGCAAACGGACATGAGGAGAACGCGGTACAGCATGTGCTGCAACGCACGCCACAGGTGAGACCCAGTGAGGATGCACCGATTTCTCCTCTCCGGCAGTGAATTAATGCATAATTGTGCCAGAGCACTCTTACCTTGAGCAAAGAGTCCTGATGTGCGTGAAGTTGAGCGATTCCGATGTATGATTGTCCGAGAAAAATGCGTGGAAGTCCGATGGATGCGCGTGCTGTCCAGAGGATGTGTGTCGCAAAAGTGCCGAATTCTCAAGATGGCTGCGAGTATGAAAGTTTCGTTGGGCGCTGGAGTCAGTTGAGCGAGACAGCCGGTGAGCGAAACCGAAGTCAAGCGAGAGAGACACCCTCTCGCCTGACGCGGCGTGCCAGTGAGGCACATCCTCGGCTTCGCGAAGCCCTTGCTTCGGCTGTCTTCGCCTCAACCGAACACCGAGTAGCAAGGCAGCGCAACAGGTAGGCGCACGACGATTATCGATCGCCGTGCGCCAGCTGATTCTCCAACAGCCTCTCTTTCCAACCACAATGAATATTATTGACGGGTATACTCGTGATCGACTGCTGCAAGAATCCCGGAGACTTCACCAAAGCTGAGCTCGCGTACATAGCGAAACCGCTGCTGTTGAAACATTGGAGAAAATAAATAGAAATTTTGTATGACAAACTACCGGAGCATCTGAAGGTTGACCGTGAGGTCTCCTCCTACATGCCGTGCCATGGTATGTACTGTAACGGTATTTCTCGTTATTATTTCCCTTGAAGGGTTTGAGTTCGGACTCGAGCAGGGAGGAAATTAATACAGACTTCAGTATCGGGTAAAAGTAGGGTTTATTTGTTAATTATTATTATTTATACAGATAAATTTATTGATTATGCTTGTTATATATATATTTCTTGAAACTCCTTTTCTTCGTTAATTCTGAGGATTATATATTATACAAAAAACGAGAACCGAGCTTACGCACGCTCATATAATCGTGTCCGCAAGAATGAAATTTTATATGAATTTTATAAAATATTTCCCTAAAGGGTATAATAGTTTTTATATGCAAGGTATGAGAGAGTGTTTAGCGTACAGGGCTTGCCATCTATGTTGGCTCTGCTATCACTCCTTGTCTTTGGAGCGCATTTATCCGATATTTTTATCTATTGGATCGTGTGTATTTTATTATACCATATAGGTCTCTTTTAGGTGTTAACTCTCGGTAACTCAGCTGCTGGACTTCGTAATTGTCGGGTAGGTCAGCTGTTGGACTTGGAAGATGTTCGTATTGAGAAGCTCAGAATTATCAGGCCCGGTCCTTGGAGTGGTGCTGTTCGTATGCTCCTTCTTTTGTTGGCTAGGTGGTCCTCCTTTAGCTGCTTAGCTGGTCTTCCTTTGGCTTGCTGGCTGGTCCTGGATGTTAGTGAGACTCTGTGGACAGAAAAACTACTCCCCGATCGTCGAGTTTCGTGTTCTTTTATACCTGATTTTCCCACTCTTCATCCATGTTCTTGGTATATCTATATTTTGTAGTCGTCCTGTAGCCCATCTCCTGTAGACCATTTCTTCTTAATCCATACTTTTGATAATCGTATTTAACGTATCCCTTGTGAATATCTTTTTGTACATATTCTGATACTATAGTCGTTCACGTGATTGCTGTTGGTTTTCCTGGAATTTCTATCTTTCATCGTGTTGGTTGTATATACTACAGGTTCCTCTGGCTGTGTGTGTGGGGCATACTACGGTTAACTACTCTATGTTTATATTTTATAGTAGATGAGCCTGATGCTTCGCTGTGTGTGTGTCGTGTTCTAGTATCGTGTATATGAGACGTACTTGTCGTCTCATTGTCCCCCGATCCAAGGTGAACTTATGAACCGAGGATCTTTATGTTTTATTCTTTCTTATTCTTAATTTTCTATCCTATGCTTATTTCGTGATGAATTCTTGCTCTATTCTATGCTATCGACTTATTGATTTTTCTTATTTTTTTATTTCGTAGTAGGTATTAAACTCAGATTTATGGTCATAAATTTTTGTATTTTGATTTCGATAATTATAATTTGAATAATAATTTTTGTACTTATATAATTTGAATAATTTGTAAATAATTTTTTAACTCATTTTTCTTGTAATATAATTTAAATAATTATTTTTAAACTTATATAATTTGAATAATTGGTAAATACTAGAAAAATTAACAATTTTAATAATTATAAATTATATTGATTATTATTATTATTTTTTTTAATTTAACTGTTGGAATCGTATCCGGAGTCCTCGCTTGATTCGTTGATTTCCCAGAAATTCGGGTCCAGGATCCCGCCGCCGTCGGTTCCCCAGTTAAATTGTAGTGGATTTGGTCTTCTGATGGCTACTCCTCGTTGTATTAAAGTTTCGCTCATGAGACGTACTTGCCCATCTTCTTCGGTTTTCCAGAGCTCGACCCATTTGGCTTGTGCCCTGGTATCTTCGGGTATGATGGTCATTGACCATCCTCCTTCTTGTAATAAATTTTGGGTTGTATTTACCTGCTCTTGTGTCCAGGATCCGCCCGGAGGATGGAGTTGGTATAATCCTACCGGTATTGCTTGGAAAGCGATATGAAATATTTCAGGGCTTGGAGTATAGCACTCGTCGATGGTGGCTGCTACATCTATTGCTTCGTCTCCTAGCCAGACGAGTATATTCCCTTCCTCATCCTGGTCGGTGGTGATTAGGCCTCTTAAAATTTTCCTTCTTGTTTGTAGAGTACTGGGCATCCAATGTAGACCTCTTGCTCCTCGTATGGTCTGATGTCCTCACCGTCTTCAGTCACGTTTTTGATTTATTCGATCATCTGGTTTCTTACACCGGCTGTGTCTTCCAGATAGACGTATATTCGTGTGGGGTTTGCCAAACTAATTATCTCCATATTTCTATAGCTTTCCTGGAGTTCTTTGACGGGGTAGTTTCGATATATCTTACGTGTTAATGGTTGTACACTTGCTTTGTGACTGAATGTTCCTTTGTAATATTTTTGGAGCATAGCGTGGCTTCTTTATCCCCTCTTTTCGATTTTTCAAAGGCTTTGTTGTTGTTTTTATCCTTTTCTATCTTACTGCCTGGGTACCACCCGCGAACGTAGTCCTTTTATCCAGTATTAGGTGGTTCTTATTAGTGTTCTTCTGTCCTTGTTTTGTGAAATTATCGATCGACTTGTGGATTTCTTACTCGATGAATTTAAATTTTATTTTTGTTTTATGAATTAATTTTAGTACCTACTACATTTATAAAATTTTCTGTTTCTTATCCTAGCCCTATGATTAAAATTTAGTCTACTCTTTTTATTATCATAATTTTATCTATTAAAATCCTTTTTTACGACTTATTTTAAAAAATTTTTTTATTTATTATTATTATTTTTTATACTTCTTAAATTTTTATCTTATTCTTTATTTTGACTCTTCCTGTCTGTTTTTGATTGTTTCTTCTATGTCTTGAGCTGTTCTGTATTTAGTCATTAGACTAGCATGGAATTTTCCACGGACTTTTGTAGTGAGTGTATCAACGAGTAGGTATGTTGCTAGACCTACACATTTTTCTATGCGATATGGACCTTCTCGTAGAGGCAAGAATTTTGAGGTGATCTGATTTGCGGGATCTGATACATTCAATGCTTTTACCAATACTAGATTTCCTTCTTCGAAGTTTGTTAATCTGTGTGTGGCATTGAATCTTTCGGCTCTTTGTGCCCCCTTTTTTGTGATTCTTTCTCAAGCTATCTCGATTTTTGCCTCGTACGTTGAAGGATCGTCCTCCTCGCTTGCTGGGATGCCCAACCATTTATTCCATAGTCGGACTGGCTTTTTACCCTTCTGTAATTCTGTGGGTGTGAATTCAGTGGTCTCATGGTAGGATTCATTAATACAGTCTTGTACTACTTGTACCCATTTATACCAACCAGCGTGATTTTCTTTTAAAAATGTTCTAAAAAATCGTCCTAACTCGCGATTTACTCTTTCAACGATGTTTCCTTAAGGATGTTGGATCGAGGAAAATACTGCTTTTATGGTTTTTTCTTCCAGTTTTTTTAGCCAGTTTTTCGCAGTAAACTCTGTTCCATGGTCGAATTGTATTCGTGCTGGTTTTCCAAGCTGCGGAATGTAATCGTTGAAAATCTTATTAATTACTGTTATTGTATTTGCTTTTCGCATTGGGAACAACACCACATATTTACTGAATGCATCTATGGTCACGAGGATGTGTTTTACTCCCCCAATAGATGTCGGAAGTGGTCCATAAAAATCAATTGAGATTAAGTCCCCCGGTTTTTCGGGAATAATCGTTTGCATTTCAGCGTAATTTGTTTGTATTGTTACTTTGCTGCGTTGACAGATATCGCAACATGCCAGTAGGGATCTTATAAGTTTTCCTAAGTGTGGATGCGAAAAATCTTCGTCGAGGATTCGGAAACATTTTCGTGCTCCTATGTGCCCATAGAGTTCGTGACATTCTATAATTAGTTGTCGAACCAAGCATTTTGGTAGTACGACTTTCCAGATTTTTGCCCTAGTCTTTTTCTGGAGGATTCCTTCTTGTAATCGAAATTTCTTTTCTTCTTCTGGATTTTTTTCTAAAAATTCGGTGATGTCTCCGAGGTCTTTCTGGTCGCTCTGATGTTTCGATATTTTTTTCATATCCTTGATTAAATCCTTTGAAACTTTGCGGGCCAATGTTGCTCCGATTACTACCAATCCTTTCGTAGTACTTTCTTTCCCTTCTATTCGGCTTAGAGTATCAGCAGCAGTATTTTTCTTTCCTTCGATGTGTTCTATATTCAGGTTATAATCCTGAATTGATAGAACCTATCGCATTAATCTCTCTGCCGTGAATCGACAGGTTTTGAGAAATATTAGTGCCTTGTGGTCTGTTTTTATTTGTATCTCAGCACCTCGGAGGTAGGTCCTGAATTTTTCTAAGGCCCATACAATTGCTAATAGCTCTTTCTCGGTTGTCCTGTAACCGTGTTCTGTCCCCTTGAGAGTCCGGCTTGCGAATGATATTACTTCGCTTTCTCCTTCTTCGTTTTTCTGTGATAGGATGGCTCCGAGTGCGTATCCACTAGCATCGGTTGTTAACGTGTATGGTTTTTTTATATCAGGGAAATGAAGGATGACTGTTTTAAGTTCTTTGGAGCAGGATATTCCCTAATTGCCCGTATTTTTTCTGGATCAGGTTTGAGTCATTCAGTAGTGAGAAAATGGCCCAGGAAAGACACTTCTTTTCGGAAAAAGTGTGATTTTTCAAATTTTAATGTCATTCCGTGCTCCTTAAAACGTTGAAAGAGGATCTCGAGGTGGGTGAGATGCTCATCATGGTTTCTTGATAATACCAGTGGATCGTCCACAAAATTAATGACGAAATCTAATTCGTTTAATACTACGTCCAGTGCTCGTATTAAGCTTGCCGTACTTATTTTTAGTCCAAATAGTGTTACAGTAAACTCGTAGCACTTTCCATTGTGTTGAAAGGCCGTGTATTTTCTAGAGTCTGGATGTAGTGGAATCTGCCAAAAACTGCTCGTAAGATCCAAAGTTGAAATAACCGATTTTCCTCCGCATCTCTGGAAAATCTCTTCAATGGGAGATGCGTTATTGTGATCATTTACCAAGTAGTTATTTAGTTCTCTGGCATCTAAACATAGTCGCACACTCTCATCGTCCTTAGTCACTGGCATTAACGGATTTATATAGATGCTTTCTGACTTCTGTATTACTCCGTAATCGAGCATTTTCTTTATCTCTTGTTGTACTCTATCTCGTTGTGCCAGTGCCACTGGATATGATCGATGGAAGTATGGCTTTGGATCCTTGAGTGTTAAATGGCGTACGTATTTAGACATCCTTCCTGGTCTTCGGTCGAATATCTCTTGATTTCTCTCCACGATTTGTTTGAAATTGGTTTTAATGTTAGTTTCGAGATCGTGACATTCTTCCATCTTTTCCTCGAATTCCACCTCCGATAATTGGAATTCCGTGGGGTTTGTTAGTGGTTCTTCTTGTATGGTACACATCTCGTGACTTTCTTCTTTCTGTTCCGTACTTGTGTCTACTAACTTCCAGAACCCTTCTATTAAAATTGCCACCACCTTGTCTTTTACGGCCACACATTTGCTGTGAGCATCGATGGAAATCTGTAGATTTGTCATACCGTCTATCCCAATCAGGATAGGTCGTAGTAGTTTTAGGACTACTAGTAATTGTAGGGTTCCCTCTGATCCATAGGTTCTTGCTTCTACCATTAATTGTGTTTTTACTTTTTCCGCCTCTCCTCCAAATGCACCTACAACTTTTGTTGAAGTGACTGGTAGTGTGGGGTATTTCTCGAATTTTTCATAGTACTGTTAAAAAAATTCTTCTGAAATGCAGCTTACTTCACTACCGCTGTCAATCAGACTTTTTACAGATACTCCCTCTATTCCTACCGGGATTTCTGGATACCGGGGATGTATATCGTCATACCATTTTCCTTCTTTCCTCGGTTCTTCTCTTCGAAATTCCCGTGGATCTTCTGTAACTGTAAATACTGGGTACTTCTTCGCGTATTGGTCATTGCCGCTCCGTTGTTCTGCCTCTTCCTTTGATGTCTCTTGCCGATCACCAGCGTTACTAGGGGTCACGATTCCCGTCCAGATGATTTCGGCATCCCGATATCCTTTAGAATGGCTTTACTAGTGGATGGCTCACTAGCGATTTTCCCTTCGTCTGCCTTCAATTTCTCTTCTTGTATTCTGCTTTTTATCACTCTCCGCTCTTTCCTCTTCTTATTTCTTTTTTCTACTGTTACTCCCTCCTTTCGTCCTTGTATTTCTTTTTTATTTATCGTTGCACCTCGTTTTTCTCTTTCTTTTTTGAATTTTTGTACGGGCGCAACGTCTAAGCGTTTCCCGGATTTGTATTTTGGGAAACGTTTAGTTGTGCTCGCATTCCTGGTGTAATGGTATTTTCGAGGAATGGTCCAGGGGGATATCCCTGGATTGCATTCGTCTGTCTATATTGTTCCTCTCTAGCCGGTGCTGGTGGCGGTGCTTGATGCCATGTTGTCGCTCCCTGGTGGTACGCTCCCTGGTGGTACGCTCCCTGGTGGTACGCTCCTTGTGGCGTAGGTGGAGGAGTGTTGTATGGCTGCGGTGGTCTCTGCGGCGCCTGCTGCCATGTGGTGTTTCCTCCATTGCCATTTTGCGGAGGGGCCTGCCAACGTGGTTGGCTGTCAGGGACTCGCGGTGGTTGCCACTCGTTCCTTGGTGGTCCCCGCCATCCCTGATCCCTCGGTCCCCCGCGTCCTTGGAAATCTCTCCTCTCGTGCTCTCTCTTGCTATAAAGAGGCCCTGCCATGTCGATGCTCTCGAGGAGTTCAAGGAATTCCTGCACGTTTCTTATCTGTCGGATCCTGACGGCACATCGCACCTCTTCGTCAAAATGTCGGGTTAGGCGGCGAATAATTGCTTCGTCCGACATTTTCTCTTCAAAGTCTCTCGCGTTACCAAAGATGAGGGTGGCGTATTCTGCCCTGGTGCGATTTTGTCCTTCTGTGTCGTAGGTACCAAACTCAAGGTTGCTACGGACCTTGTCTTGCATCTCTCTAGTCCCGTAGCATGCAGAAAATGCTGTCGCAAATTCCGAGAAATTTTGCACGCTACCTTCCACTAGATGCCACCAGTTCTTCGCTTGGCCCTCCAGTGCGTCCTGTATTACGATGCGTACGTCAGATCCTTCAATTCCTCCTGCCTCGCGGTACTCTTGAAGTTCTTTGAGAAATTTCGTGGGACGTTGTTTTCCGTCTGCAGCAAATTTAGGAGTCCGTTGAGTAGATGCCTGGAGACGAGTGAGGTTTCCTATTTGGAACGTCGACAAACCATGAGCGGAATTGTTTATGCCTGTGGACACACGCTGTTCCAGTTCCTTGATGCGATTCGCATGTTTTTCTGTCGTGGTTTGGTTCTTCTTTATTCGTTCCATGGCCTCTTTCATCTCCTTGTTTAGTCTTGCTACAATCCTTTGCTCGTTGACAATGATGTTTCTGTGATAATTGTTAACAACATCTTGTTCTTCAATTATTCTTCAACGGACTGTTTCAATTTTGGTATCCGTCCGTTTGCCACTCTCGAGTATGTTGATTTTTACGTGCTCCTTCAGATTTTCACGCAAGGTAGCCATCCTCGAGATACAGGAATCGTTGGCATCGTCTTATTTTGCACGCATCTCGTCTTGGCCTTCTTTTATTGTCTGAAAGAGCGCAAAAATTTGGGTCATGTCGACTGCATTTGGGACGATCGGAAGAGTTTCTCCTAGCCTTGGCGTAGATTGCCCCTCCTGGAGTTCACCTGGTGCATTGGCTTCCATTGTTATGTTCGGAATATCCGATAGCCTAGCGATTTCTTTTCGATCTTGAATCCGTCGTTGTTGCCTTAAGATACCGTCCGCTGTTGTAGATTCACACTCTAAAGAGCGTCCTAGTAGCGATGTATTAAGTTCGACACTAGCGTCGAGTGCGGCTCGTTGCACCAGTCTCTGAGCGAATATCGATTCAAAGCTCATACTTATAGCCCAATATCAGCCTTTCTTTCCTATGCTCGAGTCTTTGTTGGGCGCCAAAAGTAACGGTATTTCTCGTTATGATTTCCCTTGAAGGGTTTGAGTTCGGACTCGAGCAGGGAGGAAATTAATACAGATTTCAGTATCGGGTAAAAGTAGGGTTTATTTGTTAATTATTATTATTTATACAGATAAATTTATTGATTATGCTTGTTATATATATTTTTCTTGAAACTCCTTTTTTTCGTTAATTCTGAGGATCATATATTATACAAAAAACGAGAACCGAGCTTACGCACGCTCATATAATCGTGTCCGCAAGAATGAAATTTTATATGAATTTTATAAAATATTTCCCTAAAGGGTATAATAGTTTTTATATGCAAGGTATGAGGGAGTGTTTAGCGTACAGGGCTTGCCATCTATATTGGCTCTGCTATCACTCCTTGTCTTTGGAGCGCATTTATCCGATATTTTTATCTATTGGATCGTGTGTATTTTATTATACCATATAGGCCTCTTTTAGGTGTTAACTCTCGGTAACTCAGCTGCTGGACTTCGTAATTGTCGGGTAGGTCAGCTGTTGGACTTGGAAGATGTTCGTATTGAGAAGCTCAGAAGTATCAGGCCCGGTCCTTGGAGTGGTGCTGTTCGTATGCTCCTTCTTTTGTTGGCTAGGTGGTCCTTCTTTGGCTGCTTAGCTGGTCTTCCTTTGGCTTGCTGGCTGGTCTTCCTTTGGCTTGCTGGCTGGTCTTCCTTTGGCTTGGTGGCTGGTCTTCCTTTGGCGTGCTGGCTGGTCCTGGATGTTGGTGAGACTCTGTGGACAGAAAAACTACTCCCCGATCGTCGAGTTTCGTGTTCTTTTATACCCGATTTTCCCACTCTTCGTCCATGTTCTTGGTATATCTATATTTCGTAGTCGTCCTGTAGCCCATCTCCTGTAGACCATTTCTTCTTAATCCATACTTTTGATAATCGTATTTAACGTATTGTAACGGTATTTTTCTCCCGTTCACATATATTTTTATTTTTCGTGGGGTTTTGGGCTCGACACATATCTAATTAATTGTAGACTTCTTAGTGGTTAACATTTTGTCTTTATTTGAAAAAAAATCCTTTTGTAAAACGTCACTCCTTTTGTTATACTCACAGGGATTGAGTATAATTTCGTAATTCTAAGATTATTCTACGATTTATTACATTATTTTGGGTGCACCAATTCCTGGTATTTCACGGAAGTTTGTTTTGGCCCGGTAACACGCTATTACTATATATCCGATGCTTGAATATACCGCACTACTCGCTATTTCTCCTCGCACTCACTCTTTCGCTACAGCGGATCCACTCGATTTATCGTTCTATCGCCTTCGCTCCTGTTGTATTTATTAGCGATCCCGCTGCACATTCGCTCTTTCTATAGAGTGTAGTAACTCTACTGACAATTCTTTACCTTTCACACTCATTTTACTTATTATATCGGGCAATGTTTATGACGTACGCTGTTATTTCTATTTTCCTATACGTTTCCTTTTATAGTATTGATTAAACTTATGCACTTATTTCTACCTTTATCTATTTTCTAACGTTTCCTAATTCTATATTCTACTCGGTATCGAAAACTCGGGGATTCCGTCGATTTTATTTATCATTATTTCTTCTTATTCGAGCACGACTTCTCGGTATCCGCGGGCTCGAGCTTCGGTTACACACTCACACCTTGGCTTCGATTCGTTTCCCGCACCTACACCGCCACACGCACACGTTCACTACTTGTACAGAGTGTATAAACTCTGTGTACAATTCTTTCTCACTTATACCCGTTTAACTTTCTCTCTGTCGTTCTTCCACTCATATGCTCGTATAATTTTCGTCTCTACAGCTGGTTTAAAGACCACACGGTTTAATGTTTTTTCTCCTTTCCACGACTCTCCTAATTTTATGCATTAATCCTGTTCTCTTATAAATTACTCACTTAACTGTATTCATTAATACTATTCACACCGATCCACTCGCACCCTCACTTAATCTATCCCTATTTTAATTTATTACTAATTTTGTTTTAATTCCACTAATTCGTTATTCCGTTTTCTATGTTAACCGGAAGTGATTCCAAATCTCTACAAAACCGTTTCTCGTCAATTCTTATTGAGTTTTTCCACTTATCTTTTTATATTCCTGCTATACTAGCTTCGCGGATAAGAGAGCTTCCTCTCCCCGCGCAGGCTCTTTTATACGCTTCCCCTCGCCTCATTCCCCTCTGCCTACTCTTATCGTAATTTTCAAACCTAACGCGTCTTTTCGGCTTTTTCGATCTGCCGTTGCCGCGCTCACCGCCTTCCCCTCGCCTCCCAGCAAAATCAGTTGGTCGCTGTCCTGCTGTTTATGTCAGCGAGGGAATTCCGATGGCGTGACGTAGCATGTTTTTCACGCGAGTTCGATGGCCTATTGCCCGTGAACCTCGGTACATTTGTACCAAGTCTGTCGCTCAGGTGTTTTTACATCCTCGAAATTTATATCGGCTCTTATAACCGTTCGACCTAATAACGTGGACTAGAGAGTATAACTCTATTATACTGCACGATCATAATTGCTGCATTTATTCCTACGCTCATGCTTGTAACTATGTTACAGTATCCCTTGTGAATATATTTTGTACATATTCTGATACTATAGTCGTTCACGTGATTGCTGTTGGTTTTCCTGGAATTTCTATCTTTCTTCGTGTTGGTTGTATGTACTACAGGTTCCTCTGGCTGTGTGTGTGGGGCGTACTACGGTTTACTACTCTATGTTTATATTTTATAGTAGATGAGCCTGATGCTTCGCTGTGTGTGTGTCGTGTTCTAGTATCGTGTATATGAGACGTACTTGTCGTCTCAGTACATTACAACAAATCGGGTGCGGAAACACAAATTGACGGTCGACCACCAGCTCGCCGTCAATGCCACGGATGTCATTGAAAATTACGGGTGAACAATACATGTTTGTTATACGAGAATGTTAAAATAAAACAGTTTTTTTATAAAACTAAAAAAGTAAAGAGCGTTTTCACTTACCGTTGTTATAAATAGTAGTTTCAATAAATAAATTTTTTTAATTTACAAAAATTTTTAAAAAGCTACGGAGGGGTCTTGGTTATCCACGACTGGGCATATTTAACCGGTGGATGCGTACACAATATTATTTACCGTGAGACCCAGTCTACTTATCTTCCGTAAGTCCCAAATTTGCTCTAGCAATGGTCGGCTACATACCGACGGTTCACAACCGATCCGCTTTACCGATCGCCGAAACATTTCCTGCTAGACCGGCTGCCAACATTTAACCTACTTAACCGACTGTCGGTAACACTATTACTAATAGTAGATGGCGCATCGGTAATTAATTCTCTACTCGACCGGGTGCCAACATTCAATGTACTTTTACCGACTGTCGGTAACACGATTACTAATAGTAGATGGCGCATCGGTAATTAATTTTCTTTTAGACCGACTGCCAATATTCAATCTACTTTACCAACTGTCAGTACCACGATAACCAATAGTAGATGGCGCATCGGTAATTAATTTTCTACTCGACCGGGTGCCAACATTCGATATACTTTTACCGACTGTCCGTAACACGATTACCAATAGTAGATGGCGCATCGGCAATTAAGTACGGGTCAAAATATGTCAGATGGCGCTGCGACCCTGCACCAATCAGAACACTAGGATAGGTGGACTGGGGGTGGGGGGTGCTGAGGACCAATCAGGGATGGGGGTAGGGGTGGTGGGAGTTGTGGTAGCTTAATCAGGAACGGGGGTGGGATAGTGGGGCAGACACGCCCCCTTTACACCCAAGGAACAACCAATGAGGAAGCAGCATGAAGACGGGATAGTGGTGGGGAGGGGGCGGGGCTAGTCTAGACACGCCGAATGGCCACGCCCTGTCTTTCTATAAAGGGCCTCATCTACTAACGTCTTCTGGCACGCTCCCACTGGTATTCAACTATCTTTTTTCGATGATGCACTCTTCGTATTAGCTCCTTATTTTGTTTCTTTGGAAAAGCCTTTTTTTCGTTCTGCATAAATGAGTTCTTGTAAATCTTCGGTCATCTCTCGAAACTTCAGATATTCTCGGCACTTTTAAACAGAAAATATCTTGACAAAATTATAAAATCATTGAGAATAAGCGCACGATCGAACGTACAACATTAACTGACGCTCGTCTCTGTTTTTAAAATATTATACAGTGTGATAAATTTTATTCTGGTGTGGAGTGGTAAAACCGTTAAATGCCTCCAAGAATAAATTTAAACACCTTTACATACTAATGAAAATCTTCTGGGGAGGTTAAGGCACCGAGGAAGGAAGGTTCTCACGTTAATGATTAATCACGCGTCGTTACATAGAAAAGTTGAATGATACTTTTAATTCATTACATAGAAAAAATTGAATAATAATTATAAAAATTCGGCACCTGCATGAGGCGACACTCGCATAATGAGAGTAATTCTTACATATTTTATAGCATTTCATTACAGAGCACACTTGAGTAATAATTATCAGAGTTCAGTAAATGTACAAGGTGACGCTCCGTTAATTGGAGTAATACCAACATAGTTAATAACAATTCATTATATCGCAAGATTTGGGGTATGTTCACTAGGCATGTGAACCTCTGAAGCAATTATATAAACAAAAACCATTTCATTGGATACACGAAGTTTACTTATTATTGTGCCAGAATGGGGAGGGGGGGATTCTCCAGGAAGGTAGTTTTATCTGAACCCGCCATACTCCGAATTATGGGATATAACAAACAGAATGTCCATGGAGGACTCAATGAGAATAATACAGCATTAATTGCTTCGAGTAAATGATCAACTATGACCGAAGTATATCAATAATATAAATGGAATGTTCAGCCCACGAGGGATAACTGTGTCGGCACTACTAGCCAAAGTCAATAACACGCACTTCTTATATTTATAAATGCAAGCTACTCACGAGTTAATCCAACAATATTTATTCGTATATTATGGCATTGTTTTCCCTCAGTGCTGATTCAACATATTGCCGTCGATTAATCAGAAGAGCGGTGAATTCGTTTCTACTTATTTCCTGATGTAGCTTATTTTTTGGTTGACCGCTAATCGATGATCGTTGGAGCTCTTTTGAATGTTTCGATTTATGCCTTGTTATCGTTATCGATGTCTGTTTGAATTCAGGACATATCAATAAAATATATCACGTGATTGACGGAGGGATTACGGAGGATCGTACGACGCTAACAGGACCTTGGGCGTCCTGTATTAAAGGAATTATTATTTAACATTCGGAGCACTGAGTTTATTGCGAGCCTTGCGCGCTCGGCGTAGCAACCAACATAATCGAAGACTCAAAATAATGATTATCATTTATCAAAATGTTCGTGTTGCCTGTCGATTCGCTACCTCGCACTCTCGGAGCCGCGAGAGCTAATCCAATGTTTATGTATACAGTGGGCCACAAGGGCTATCGGTCCGCGGCCTTGCCTTACGACGATCGCGGTCGTTTTTATCACACTTAGGAGAGTCGCACGAATGTTCAAAGCTCCACGGCACTGTGCTTCTTAATCACCAAGATAATATTTAAGCACATTAAATATTATGTTGGTTTCTTGGCGACGCATTTCATAATATTAAAAAAAATTGTGTAGTATAAGATATTTCGTTCACGGTGCATTTTTATTTTCTTATATTATTTTTCACGATCAAATTACTCGCCTCTACGGTTCGTATCTTTACACACTATATTGTTACGTTCATTGGCGTGACGGACGCGCATTATTTAAGAGTCTTTTATTAATTGTAGTCATTTTTGAGCGTGATTGTTGCACAGTAAATTAAAGATGAGGTAATCAAATTCATTACTCACGCCTTGAATGGTGTTATTATAGGCGAGTGTGCTACCTAGCACACGCGTCGCCCAAATATATATGAAGTTTTCCTCTAACCGACCGTAGGACGGTCCGGCCGTTGGTTCCTTGGAATTGTTGGATTTAATTGGGATGTATTTTCTTCCATTCCACCGGTTATCTCGGTGACAACGCGTCTCTCGATGTTTTAATTGTCGATCCCCGGTTGAATCGGGGGAATCATAGAGATGTGGTTCTCTCGACGACGATCCTCGAGGGAATCCAGTGAACGTACTAATCGTCTCTCTAATGGGTAGCGTTCCCGTTGAAAAGTGTGGGGATCGATTCTTCTTCGATAGATCTGCGTGCTAGCCCTACGTGCGCTCATTGCGCAGGCCACGCCGTAGATATAGTTATACACATTACGCTGTTCACGCGGTCACGGTCTCGCGTCGCTGAATCTAGAGCTACGAGAGACACCGAAAATCGCGAGATGTCCATATAAGGCGTTTAACGTAGCTACGCTCTCGGGCATATTCGGCTAATATCGCAAGTCGTCTTGGCGATGAATTACAAACTAGACAACTTTGGTATTGGTGAGAATAAGACATGGCGATTCACACGACGGAATTCGACGAGCTCTACATAGAATGTATCGAATCGCTACATTGCCCCCCCTTGAAGTGGAGGATGCTCGGTGACAGCAACGAAAATCCTACACTTCAAATAACGCAGGTGGGACATCGATCATTACACAGATATATATAAAAGTATGCATATACACAGGCACTCGATTCTCGATTTTTGAGAGTGAACGGTGCCAACTAAATTTTTATGTCGGATATCATTATGTTACTACAATTATAAAAGAGACAGTCTACTTTTCTCGACCAAGTTCATAATATTTACGCACGTTCGAACGGTTGTAAATACCCTTTATGTTGTTTCCATCATGGGGATCAACCAGGCTAAGAGCGTTTGGGCCGAACATTTTTGCAATACGATAAGGCCCATGAAAGATATGAAAGAATTTGGCGGTGACGTGATCAGCCGCACTTGACGGGTAGGATACATTAAGAAGGACTAAATCTCCGACTTTAAGTACCACCGATGAGATGGCCTTCTGTTGTTTGCAGCGTGAGTGGAACTGTGAGCGGATCCGTTTTCGCGCTAGCACAACTTTATGATCGTGCGATAGCTCCTTTCCAATGGGAATCATTATAATCTTGTCTATCGCCTCCTCTGGCTTTTTTCCAAAATGTAATTCATGAGAAGTGTATCCTGTGCTTTGATGCGTAGTCACGTTAAGCAATGCTTCGATACGCGGAACATGCCTAGCCCAACCATTGTGCGCATTATTACAGAATGTTCTAAATAAGCGACCTAGCTCTTTCATGACCCTTTCAGTTGGATTACTTTGTGGATGTCTTACTGAACAGAATTTGACGGAAATTCCCACCTCTTCTAGTGCATTACGCCACTGCGGTGAGGTAAATTGGGTGCCATTGTCAGCGAGGATCGCCGAGGGTTTGCCTAACTCCGGAATATATCGATCCAACACCTTATTAAGAATAACTCTCGTAGTGGCTCGTTTAATGGTGTAGAGACGAACTAGCTTAGAGAAAGCGTCCAACATAACAAAGATGTAACGTACTCCAGCGATTGACATTGGCAAGGGACCGTAAAAGTCAACAGTGACTAGATCGCCTGGAACATCGGCGGGCACCATTTGGTATGCCCCACTCATTGAATAATTTAAAGTCTTGACCCTTTGACACAGGTCACAACTTCGAGTAAACAGGTGAATGTGTTTCGTCATATGATCCCAATAAAAATATTGTCGGAGATAAGATAAAGTCTTGGCTCCTCCTGGGTGACCAAGACGTTCGTGGATTTCTTTTAGAATATGTTCACGCAGGTTCGACGGAAATACAAGCAGCCAGCGACCATTATGAGTGTAGTATCTGAATAGTACTTCGTTATGCATCGTATACACGTCGGTTAATTCGCCTGTTTTTAGACGTTGTATTATGTGTGAGCACTTTTCATCACGACTTTGGTGATGACATATTGCTTTCAAATCGCGGATCAATTGAGGATCGAGTCGATCCAGTTTAGTCACAACAGCACGAATACTGTAGGGCATGGTGTGATGATCGATGGACAACTCCGACATTATCGCTGAGATGGTCAAATTCGGAGTATCCTCATTTTCGAATTTTCCAACCGGGTGTCTGCTGAAAAAATCGGCAACTAGGTTGTCACGCCCACGGCAATATCGAACATCAAAAGTGTAGCGAGAAAGCGCAAAGATCCACCTCCGAAGTCGTGGCGTGTGGTATTGACTCGAGTTAAGGAAGCTCAGTCCTTTATGGTCGGTAATTATTTCGAAATGCCGACCCATTAAGTACGTATTACATTGTAAGACGGTATAAACGATAGCCAATAGTTCTTTTTCGGTTGTTCCGTAGTGAACCTCTGCTGCATTTAGACATCGACTAACGAGCGTGATTACACATTGCTCACCTTGAGCGTTCATCTGAAACAATATCCCACTGATGCCGCGGTCAGAAGCATCTGTTTGGACTTGAAACTTCGTATCAGGCAGTACATGATGTAATTGTATCGACCGTAAAAAATTCATTTTTAATGCGAGGAACGCCACACTATGTTCCGGCGTCCATGCCCACACGCTCTTATGCTTCAACAGGGATCGAAAAGGATCAATGTAATTGGCATGTTTAATACTGAATTGACGGTAATAGTTGCACACTCCCAAGAATTGTTGAAGGTGCTTCTGAGTTCGGGGTTCGGCGAAATTTTTTATAATGTCAAGTCGCCTCTCAAGCGGTCGAATTCCTTGTGTATTTAATTCATATCCAAGAAATTCGATTTTTTCTTTGCAGAAGAACGATTTGTCAAGACGGAGAGTATAGTTATGTGTTTGGAGTATCGAAAAAACGGCCTCCATATGACATAAATGTTCTTCAAAAGTTCGGGAAGTGATAAGCAGATCGTCAATATAGACTGTAAGATATCGCTCGAACGAACGATCAAACAGTTGGCTTATAGCTCTTATAAAACCGCTCCCGGCCGTCTTTAGACCGAAGGGAATTCTGCAGAATTGATAGAGTGTGGTTCCAAATAAGAATGCAGTGTATTGGCGTGAATCTGGTGCAAGCGCTATCTGCCAGTATCCATTAGCCAAGTCCGAGGTAGACATATAGCGTACTCCGTGATACTTCTGCAACAAGTCAGCGATCAACGGAGGGGATTCATTATCTGATTCTATCACCTGATTTATGAACCTGGCATCTAAACAAATGCGCAACCTTCCATCTTTTTTCTTGACGATTCGCAGGGGTTACAATAGGGGCTCTTGGATTTTTCTATTATTCCGTTAGCCTCCATCTCATCTATCTCCTTTCCGACAGCTTCACGTAACGAGCGTGGAACGGGGTACGAACGACGCACAATTGCTTTTGGAGTCGTCAAGGTGATTCGATGTTCATAATTACCCGCAGGTGTTACTTTTTCAGAGAAGAGTTTCTGGTACTTCGATAGGAATTTAATGAGTGAGCTCTTTTGCTCGCTAGTCACATTCGGGATGTTGTTGACGAGGCTTTGTATGTCGTCAAAGTAATTCTCGTCCTCGCCTTCGATATAAAGGCGACAAGATCGAAACGCTTCTAATTCCTCTTCGATATCGCCATCGTAGAGATCCTCATTATTAATTTCGTTGAATTTATTACAAGTCGCCGCAGGTATTTTAGAAGTGCATCCCACCGTCTCTGTTGGAGGAGGGATCTCTTCGAATAAAGCTGCTATGCCAGTATATTCCTCACAAATATTTTTATCAATGAGTTTTATGGAGGTACCAGTCGCATCATGGAATGTAGGGCGTACCATATGTGATGCGATTTTAATCGATTTATTATGGTTGAAATCACCGCATTGAATTGGAACAGAAGAACTAACGGTGGCATCATTTGAGGCCTTCATCAATGACGACAACTCAGGCCGCGATTCGGGATCGATGGGTCGAATAACACCGAAGTCGCGCGCTTGAGTCTCTTGGCAATCGCTGCTTATACCATAGACATCGCGATCACGATGTGTTATTGCACGTTTCTCTAGAGGTAGCTGAACACGGACATAACTGGTTGATATTACATGTATATAAGTGATCCCATTCTCAGTTTCAGACAGCACTTTCTCAGAGCTCGCTGCTCCAAAACAGATCAGTTCCGAAGGAACAAGATACCCAGCAATTGTTAGGCTCAGGTTACCATAATCGAGAACAGCCTTACTCTTATGCAGCCAATCATTGCCAACAATCATGTTCTGTGATAAAAAGGGAATTATTAAAAATGTATATTCAAATTTGCATTGCCCGCATATGAAATCAAGGAATACTTGTTTCCTTACTTGTGTGGGCTTTTTTCCTATGGCGGTTGTGATCACCATATTGGTGACCGGAAGTTCGGTCACTTTAAAGTGTTGCACAATATAATCGTAGTATCTTTCGGATACACACGTTACCTGGCTTCCAGAATCAATCAGCGCCGCTATGGGGATACCGAATACGCTGAACATTACTTGTGGACATTTGCGAAATCTGATTGTATCAAACGTTGAGTCAGGTTTCTCCCGTATTTCATCTATTAGATCCTCAAAAACGTCAAAGGGGTGCGGGGGCGGTGCTGGACCTTGTCTCAACGCTCCCGTTATTAGTTTAAATGATAACTATCCTGCTCCCGATAAGGTCGCGAGATAGGAGGAGGTGGTGTACTTAATGAATGAGCAGGTAAAGATTCCCCTGGGGCGACCCATGCAGAGTGATGACGCTGCCCCCCCCCCCCCCCCCCCCCCCCCCACATCGATGCTAGGGTTCCATGGTTCATTATAAGTCTGCGTAATATTAGCGACTCGAGCCTGATTCCTGGGTGGTGGCACCTTAATATTTGGTGCGGCATTGACAGAGGGACGCGTACTAGGATTAACGACCGTGTTTTGTCGATTTGAATTATTATAATATGAATTGTGATTATTATTGACATGTTCTTGCGTATAAGCTTGAGAAGACGATGTATTCGCTGCAGACGGCGTCATATTTCGTCTCGAACAATCTCTTTCATCGTTAACTAAATCGAGCTGAGAAAGGGCCGCGGATATTGCACTGGTTCTGCTATAGTCAACTGTGACCAATGCTTCACGCACTCTTACTGGAAATTGCTGAACAACGGTATAATTGAGTTCGTATTCTTCCATAACTGGAGTAAAACGTTGTGCTCCAGTGATTTGTTTATGAAAGAAAGTTAACATCGAACCATTCATTGAGGAATAACGACGAGAAGCCCATTGGCTCTTAATGCGAACTCGCACCGGTATTGAGAAGAATTCCGCGAGGAAGCTACGCCGGAACTCGTTATATGTTTGGCAATTATATCGGTTGGCATTGTACCGAATCCTTGCTCTGCCTTCCAATGCAAATCAGATTCAAATTTAGGGGTCTTTACATCGATTCGAACTGCGCGTAAATTTCGCGAAAGCCCGTCAACGATCGCGTTTTCGTTCAACCTATTTTGATGGTTAGCAGGGTGATTTTCCACCCTATGCATGTTGTGATTAAGCGCCGTTCGTAGACCATCTATCTCATTTTGTTGTGCAGCCAATTGTGCCCTCATGAGCTGGAGCTCATCGAGTAATGCGGCACCGTTCACACTCTGTACATCATTCCGTATACGTTCTAAATCAGCACGCTGCTGTGCTATCCGATCACCCTCTTCCGATAATCGAGCTCGATGCTCTTCTAAATCTGAATTCGCCGCCATCGCGTAACGCTCGGACAATACCATTGAATCTCTGTCAAGACTTTCAGACGAAGTGTTTACCTTATTTAGTCGTTTATTAGCTAGATTCTTGGAAGTCGCGACTGTCCGTCGCGGCCTCTGCTTTCGCGGAGTAGGAGGACTCCGGCCAAGCGGCATTAATAATTGTTGGAAAACACGTCGCTTGAACAGTATGCAGATAACGAGTAATCCCTTAAATATTGGAACAATATAAGTAATGTAAACAAGTTAAACAGTTAGCGAGAATATTCAAATGATTTATTGTGTGAGAATTTTTCCATAACCTCGATGCCCCACGTTGGGCGCCATAATGTGATAAATTTTATTCTGGTGTGGAGTGGTGAAACCGTTAAATGCCTCCAAGAATAAATTTAAACACCTTTACATACTAATGAAAATCTTCTGGGGAGGTTAAGGCACCGAGGAAGGAAGGTTCTCACGTTAATGATTAATCACGCGTCGTTACATAGAAAAGTTGAATGATACTTTTAATTCATTACATAGAAAAAATTGAATAATAATTATAAAAATTCGGCACCTGCATGAGGCGACACTCGCATAATGAGAGTAATTCTTACATATTTTATAGCATTTCATTACAGAGCACACATGAGTAATAATTATCAGAGTTCAGTAAATGTACAAGGTGACGCTCCGTTAATTGGAGTAATACCAACATAGTTAATAACAATTCATTATATCGCAAGATTTAGGGTATGTTCACTAGGCATGTGAACCTCTGAAGCAATTATATAAACAAAAACCATTTCATTGGATACACGAAGTTTACTTATTATTGTGCCAGAATGGGGAGGGGGGGATTCTCCAGGAAGGTAGTTTTATCTGAACCCGCCATACTCCGAATTATGGGATATAACAAACAGAATGTCCATGGAGGACTCAATGAGAATAATACAGCATTAATTGCTTCGAGTAAATGATCAACTATGACCGAAGTATATCAATAATATAAATGGAATGTTCAGCCCACGAGGGATAACTGTGTCGGCACTACTAGCCAAAGTCAATAACACGCACTTCTTATATTTATAAATGCAAGCTACTCACGAGTTAATCCAACAATATTTATTCGTATATTATGGCATTGTTTTCCCTCAGTGCTGATTCAACATATTGCCGTCGATTAATCAGAAGAGCGGTGAATTCGTTTCTACTTATTTCCTGATGTAGCTTATTTTTTGGTTGACCGCTAATCGATGATCGTTGGAGCTCTTTTGAATGTTTCGATTTATGCCTTGTTATCGTTATCGATGTCTGTTTGAATTCAGGACATATCAATAAAATATATCACGTGATTGACGGAGGGATTACGGAGGATCGTACGACGCTAACAGGACCTTGGGCGTCCTGTATTAAAGGAATTATTATTTAACATTCGGAGCACTGAGTTTATTGCGAGCCTTGCGCGCTCGGCGTAGCAACCAACATAATCGAAGACTCAAAATAATGATTATCATTTATCAAAATGTTCGTGTTGCCTGTCGATTCGCTACCTCGCACTCTCAGAGCCGCGAGAGCTAATCCAATGTTTATGTATACAGTGGGCCACAAGGGCTATCGGTCCGCAGCCTTGCCTTACGACGATCGCGGTCGTTTTTATCACACTTAGGAGAGTCGCACGAATGTTCAAAGCTCCACGGCACTGTGCTTCTTAATCACCAAGATAATATTTAAGCACATTAAATATTATGTTGGTTTCTTGGCGACGCATTTCATAATATTAAAAAAAATTGTGTAGTATAAGATATTTCGTTCACGGTGCATTTTTATTTTCTTATATTATTTTTCACGATCAAATTACTCGCCTCTACGGTTCGTATCTTTACACACTATATTGTTACGTTCATTGGCGTGACGGACGCGCATTATTTAAGAGTCTTTTATTAATTGTAGTCATTTTTGAGCGTGATTGTTGCACAGTAAATTAAAGATGAGGTAATCAAATTCATTACTCACGCCTTGAATGGTGTTATTATAGGCGAGTGTGCTACCCAGCACACGCGTCGCCCAAATATATATGAAGTTTTCCTCTAACCGACCGTAGGACGGTCCGGCCGTTGGTTCCTTGGAATTGTTGGATTTAATTGGGATGTATTTTCTTCCATTCCACCGGTTATCTCGGTGACAACGCGTCTCTCGATGTTTTAATTGTCGATCCCCGGTTGAATCGGGGGAATCATAGAGATGTGGTTCTCTCGACGACGATCCTCGAGGGAATCCAGTGAACGTACTAATCGTCTCTCTAATGGGTAGCGTTCCCGTTGAAAAGTGTGGGGATCGATTCTTCTTCGATAGATCTGCGTGCTAGCCCTACGTGCGCTCATTGCGCAGGCCACGCCGTAGATATAGTTATACACATGACGCTGTTCACGCGGTCACGGTCTCGCGTCGCTGAATCTAGAGCTACGAGAGACACCGAAAATCGCGAGATGTCCATATAAGGCGTTTAACGTAGCTACGCTATCGGGCATATTCGGCTAATATCGCAAGTCGTCTTGGCGATGAATTACGAACTAGACTTATTGGTATTAGTGAGAATAAGACATGGCGATTCACACGACGGAATTCGACGAGCTCTACATAGAATGTATCGAATCGCTACAACAGTGTATAATATACACATATAAAATATATATTTACGGCTTCAATTAGCTGTCTTTACTAAATAGCAATTTTTCGAAACAGAACAATAGGCCAGAACGATCCCCAAGCGAATAAACTGTATACCTGCTCGGCAGCAGCGCGCTGTCTTTCCGAGAGAAGACTAACCAGTCAATAAGTTCGAGAGTTTTGCTCTCATCGACTCCAAATTTTGTAATTATATTCTTGAAATGCTTAACTATAAGAAAAGACAACAAAAAAAATCGATTTTCCAAAGATGCAAATCCTTCCCCCCCCCCCTGTTACTTTTCTCTTTATTACACTTTTGTTTTTACGGGAGATACACCGTGGTTTACGTTCGTTCGATGAATGAGGAGCTCGCAAAATTCTGCGCTTTTTATAACCAGACCCCCGCACGAGAGTGTCAATTTTTTCAGAGCCTTTGCTTTTAAGATTACTGCCTGAATCTTGCGCTCTCTCGCAAATAGCATCTTTCACAGCTATATTTCTATCGAGCTTATCACCGGCAACGTTTACACCAGCTCGCAATGCCTCTTTTCAAACTGCTTTAGCACCCTTCTTTGAAAGTGGTAGCACTCGATGAAACAGGCCCGCGAAAAAGCTTGCCGATACCATGTCCTCGTTGATTAGGCGTTCCGATATAAACATGGCTAATACTGCCGTACCCGCGACGGCCCAATCCGTACTGCACACTGTCAATATCATCCATAGTGGCGTAATCAATCGTGGGACCTTTTGAAATGTAGTGTCACAGTCAACGTTCCCTGTTCGAATGGTATAGCATTTCCAAGCTCGGCTCTTGTATCGATCTCGACAGTGTGTAAATTGTTGCGAAAGAGAGGTATATATCGTGGCGCCGAAAACAATTTAATTTTTATCGAATCATACTGACAGTCGTCAGCATCAATGGGAACAATTCGTAACAGGGGTGTTTATAAGATGCCTGTAATATAGCTCTCGCAGGTATCGGTGTGTAGAAACATGCTGCCTGATAAAGTATGTGTGAGAGATGCAAGCCTGGAACTTGTATATTCGCAATGAGGTTCTATCCGTACAACCTATAGGCCTTTTCCGAGAATCCGAGTAGTCTTGCGATAGCTGGCGATACGCGAAAGTCGTGGTATCGTAGATCATCGCAAACGCGCGCCACTTCGTCCGGCTCGCTCGGATGCCATTTAAAGCGCAGATAACGTGAGGTAACTTATTTATACTCTCCAAAAGAGCGTCTATAGAGCGATATACACCTGATGCAACTTTGTCTCTATTTATGCGCCTCCATGTTAAAAGATTTAAACCCGATAAATCATAATCACCATCCTCAAAAGATACGAGATTTCCTACAGTAGGAACATGTAAAAGTGTCATCGGATAAACAATTTCCACAAGAGAAATAGACCATTCTCCGTGCAAACGTATCTGACGCGGTAGCTTTGTAATAAATTTCGTCGTTGTCGTATTATCCGAAAAATACTGCATACTAATGTTGCTGGGTAGTACGACAAAGAAAGAGCTATTCTTGGAGCTCATATTTATCAGGGACGGTGATTCCGAGCGTTCTTCCTCTTCGTCCTCTTCTTCTGTTTCGTCTTCTCACGTGACGGAGGCATTCGTACTCGCGATAATTCTGCCTCGTAGAAAATACCGTCGATAGTCTCGTAATTCAGATCGTGTAAAATATATACAAATGGTTCTCAATTCACTGATATTCGTTTAATCTTGAATAATTCATTACTCCAACCACGCTCATATCCTTTCACGAGTGCTGCTTTAGCTGTACTCATACTTGCCAAGTCACCGACATTGTATTTAGGCTTTTTAGTTTTTCTCGCGTTACGCTCGTAACGTCGTGCTAAATTTCCTCGGGCTCCAGAGGCATTTTCTAGGGTCACCTCGCTCGTAGCAATACACATTCTACTGTATTTAGTGTGATTTCGCGTGTATGTAAAGTAACACCACATTCCCTCTTTTAATGTTATGCCGGTACCGCGTAATTGGATTATTCGGTATTCGGTATAATATTAAAAAGTTATTATTTTCGGGATTGTTTGCCGATAAGGAGATGAATCTCGAGTTATTGATGAAAACACGAATTTATATAAAAGGAAGTAACTATTATAGGCAACGGTAACTTTCCGTTGTCTATTTAAAAGTCAAAGTAAGAAAGTACAATAAAAAGTTATTTCGAGTCTTTACGAGGAACCAACCCGTTCTATCTTGAGCCTAAACTCATTCTCCCTTTTCGTAAAGCAGTTGCTAACCGTCTTCACGAAAATCCCTTAGTTTGCGTTTTTAGTGTTAGCCTATCGTTGAACGCCAAGCGAGTCGCCTCATGCTGCGTCGGCGTTCCTGGTGTCGATCGTACGATCGGGCATTGGACTTCGTTTCCTGTCTTGAACGAATTCCAATGTTGCTTTGCTATGGAATATTCCCGAATATACGAAGTACGAATATTCCGTGGCACAACATCCCTCCCCCCTTAAAAGGAAAAATTTTTTCTCTAAAAACTTTTTTCTTCGATTGGTTTCCCGTACTTCCTCTTACAATTTGTTACGGTTTGATGTTATGACAATACAATAAAATTTTTCATTTTTTCATTTGTAACAGTGAAGTTTTTCCTTTTGCTTCTTATCGTCTTTCGTGCCGAGCGAGTCGTTCTCGGTTGGGAGGACGGGTGCATACTCTGGCCAGCTCGGATCGCAGTTGCTCCTCTGGCTGTTGTCGTCCGAGCGGGTCGAGGTTGATGTTTACCTCGGCTGCTGCCGGGGTCGTTGCCTCGCTTGTCCTTGTTGGTGTTCGGTTTCGTTGGTACCTATAACATTTAAACAGAACATAGCCAACCAAGGCTATTGGTGCTACTGCACCCAGTGAGTAGAAACTCAGATTATGGATGTGTTGCATCCCGTCTCCGACAGTATTGAGGTTGTCCATGATTTGGTCTGCTCGGGCTCCGAGCTTTTGAAGCTCTTCCGGGTCTCGCAGCACGCTCTGCAGTGGAATTGTCCTCTCGGTCTGCGTAGGGGTCACCTGGGCTTCAATCTCCGTTAATGTTAAATTGAACGATGGGAGATAGTTTTCCCGGATGATCTATGATGTCCGCCCGATGGTTTTGATGCTGAAATCTCGGGCGGTTACTATACATACGCGTACCAAAGCCAGTATTCCCGTATTATTTAACATTTTAAGCCGATTGGGATTCTTCCCACAATTTTTCTAGGGTTGGCGCGACGTATAGTCATCACCCTTGCTGTTGCATTAGGACGATGAGGGGATGGGTTAGTTGGATAACCCTTTTCGCGCACTTCTCGCCGTTATCTGTGTCCATTTTCGCTGTAGGCCTTTCTGTGCTCTATTCAGCGTTGGGACTAGATTATCTACGCGTGCCTTCTTCCTCACTCTGAGGCTTATTAACATGTGTATATCAACCGAATAGAGTGTGCACGTTATTCTTTTTACACTCTACGCTGAACACTATCCTGTGTCAGTATTAATATGCTATACATTTTTCGTGGTGCTTTTCTGGCACGGTCATAGTATTCCGTCCCCTCTGGATTATGTAATGAAATTGCAATTTCTTTTCAATTGTTTCGTTCAATATATTTTTCCGATATGTATACGCTCTTTTTCCTGTTGATAAAATAAGGTCTCCTAAAACCTCTTCTACTTTATTGGAGCTCCCTACCCTGCGTCCTGAGGGGCTCCTTCCCACATTTATTTTCTAGCTACTATTTAGTTTTAACTAGCTATAAGTATTTGAATTCCTCAATTCTTAGGCTATTAGTGCTTGATAAAGAGCTTCAGGCGTTTTGCGTACACCGCCTGGATTTTACGTCCCTTCCGGACCACGTAGTTGACGGGGGGCCTCTTCTCTACTATTTCGTGAGGACCCGTCCACTTCGGGGTCAGCTTGGCTGACCGCCCCCTTCGCACCGTCTCGTCACGGAGAAGTACGCGTTCGCCGACGCGGTACTCCTGCACCTGTGCGCCATGGTCGTAGTCTTCGACCGTCTTTTCGCGCCTTCCAGGTTATCTCGAGCTACCGTCCATGCGGAGCGTAGTCGCTCGCGTAGCTCTTAGAAGTAGTCATCGTATGCATAGGTGCCACGAAGCTCCTGTTTCACGGCGGTCGGCAACTCGGCTTCGCGTCCATACACCAATACATGGGGCGTCAGTCCAGTCCCCGTGTGTGGGGTGGTGTTGTATGTGAACATCGCATACGGCAGCCACTCGTCCCAATTTCCTTGATCCTCATCTATGAAATTTTTAGGTATTTAGCGAGGGTGCGATGCGATCTTTCTAATGCGCCGTTTGATTCCGGATGGTAGGCCGTCGTTTGTATCTTCTTGATTCGCAGCAGTCGACACATTTCTTTGAAGGTCGAGCTGAGGAAGTTCGTGCCCTGATCTGATAATATTATTTCCGGTGTTCCGTGCCGGCAGATCAATTCTTCTACGAGCGCTCTAGCGACTGTCGAAGCCTCTTGGTTCGGGAGTGATATTGCTGCACTGTATTTGGTAAGCGAGTCCTGGAACGTAAGTATGTATTTCTTCCCGGAAACGCTTTCCAGCAGCGGTCCAACGATGTCGACCGCGACTTTTTCAAATGACCTCGATGGGGTATCCGTTACCACCATCGGCACTCGTTCCTTTTTCCTGATTTTATTCTTTTGACAAGATTCACATGACGATATATAGTTTTCTAAATCTCTTCTCAGGCCGGGCCAGTCGTATTTGGTCCGAATCCGATGTAACGTACGCCGTATAACCTGATGCCCTCCTATGGGGGTGTCGTGGTATTCTCTAGTTATTTTCTGGCGGTCATCGGCAGAAGGAGTATCTACGCCACTGCGGCAGTCGCTATACTCTTTTATAACGCTGTCTTCGTCCGCGCTGCTGGAAGCTCGTGGGCTACGGGCCCCGCCGTGCCTCGCTTCCTCAGCAGGCCTTTGCGGTGCTCTATCCGCAATTTCGTCGCTCGGTGTGCCCACCGTTAGCTCCGCCGTTGGGTCGCTCTCTGTCTCGAGCGGCCATGCTGTGCTGGGCCCGCTCCGTCCTTGTCAGCGGTGCTCGCAGTCTTACCAGTGGCTTGCGTTGCTTGCTTGCGTGGTCTGCCCCTTCCCCGACCGCACGGCTTTTCGGCGGGGCTGTGGGATTCAGTAGAGCGATCTGCATGCACGCTGCGGATCTCTCTATCTTCTTCTAGTGCATTGGCCAGCGCGGCCTCTCTCTCTGTCGCGTTGCTCTGCTGGCCCGCTGTATTCTTGGCTCTCCGCTTTGTGCGGCTGTCCGTACTTGGGCGCTTGCTGTCCTCGTCTCTCTCGCGGGCGGGCTCGATCTCTCGCTCCAGCGAGCGACCATGGCTATATGGGGTACCTTCTGCTGTCCGCTTTGTGCGGTCATTCGTTGTGCCTACTTGCCCCGTCGTGCTGTCCTCTTTCGACACACGGACTTCGTTCTTCGCTCTCGCTTGGGCCCTCGTAGTAAGGCATATTCGACTTAGCGCATCTCCATTCGTATTGCGCTTTCCTGCCTTGTACTCTACCTTGAACTCATGTTCCGTCAATTTAATTTTCCACCGCATCAATCTCGAACCTGGGTCCTTTACTCCGAACAGCCAGGTGAGCGGTCGGTGGACCGTCACTACTGTGAAACGGGTACCTTTAATATATGGCCGGAATTGAGCTAGGACCCATATTATCGCGAGTAGCTCTTACTCCGTGTGTTACTATGTCGTCGAGGTATACATAGCATTTGGCGCCCTGTAGTCCTGCTAACGCGGAGTTCATTAGCCGCTGGAAAGTCGGTGGTGCGTTCTTCAATCGGAATGGATTCAAAATGACCCCGCCGAGTAGAAAATGCCGTTTTTCTATGTTTTCCTGCGCCATCGGGATTTGGTGAAATCCAGAGGCGAGATCCAAAGTCGTATAATATCGGGCCCGTCCCAACTGGTCCAATATTTCGATGATATTGGGCAGTGGGTACGAGTCTCCGATGGTGGCTTCGTTCAACTTCAGAAAGTCCACCACTACGCGCATTTTCTTCACTCCGGCGGCATCGGGTTTCTTAGCCACGACCATCAGCGGCGCGTTACATTGACTCCTGCTGGACTGGGCTATTCCTTCCGCTAGCATTTTGTCTGTCGGCGTCTCCACTTCTCTTTCTCGTGGGCGAGTTAAGCCTCTCGCTCCGACGAGTTATAGTGGTTGCCTTGGGTATCTTCGACTCTCCGCTTTGTGCGGCTGTTCGTTTACCCGATTGCGCTTTCATTCTCTTTTTTGTGGGACTTTCTTTCCTGTCTCACTTGGGCTCGTGTGGTCGCATATGTGCGACTCAGAGCGTCTGCATCAGTTTTTTTTTTCCGGCTTTATGCATTTTACCGGACCCATGCCCCGATTTCACGTTCTTCCCAGGCGAGGGTTGCGATCCTAGGTCCTTCGATCCGACCTTAAAGGGTGCGCGATACTGCACCTCGTGCGTGCGCTGTCGCTTGTTCCTTCGTAGTTGGAATACACCGTTGTATTCGCACACTATTCCTGCGCGAGCTGCTTGCTTTTCACTGTTGGGGGGCACCAAGTCGGGCTTCCGTTGCCGCTGCGCAAACCGTTTGGCCTTCTTCCCCGTGCTCTCTGAGCTAACGCGCAGTGCCTTGACCTGGTGGCTACGTAGGTCTTCGCTCTCTCCGATGGCTCGCATGTCACCGTCGGCTGTTGCACTTCCCCGTCGTGTTTAGAAAGATTTAAACTCGCTCTATTGGTTTTTGACGGTGTGACACGGAATCTCGCTACTTTGCCTCGGCTTATTCCGCTCCTTATAGGTAGTCCGACAGATTAATTTTCTTTGGCGGCATCCATGTTAGACCCGTTTCCGGAAGGAAGATTTATTTTTGTAAGCAGGCTTATGTACTTGCATGTGGCGGCAGTTCTACTGCGTGGTGACGAATATATCCTCTTCGTGCCGTCCCGTAGCGACATGCAGTGCCCATACAACTTGAGCATCTCGCCATGCAGGATATCCGCTTTATGCTGCTTGATAAAGACCATGCTTAGTAGTCCGTTGACCTTCAACGGCACATTATTCGGAACGATGTAAAACCAATGCTCTAGATTTAAAGCTGGTGTCTCGAGTACAATTTTAGCTATCCCGAGGGGGGTGAATTTTTCGCTCGCTACCCCCTGCAGTTCTACGGTGCAGTCGCTCACCATGGTCTCTTGTTTGAGACAGCCTTCCTTGATTATGCTGCACTGCGCTCCGGTGTCCGCTTTAAGGGTGAGTACCCCGGTCGTGGCCAACGGTGCATCGATATCGAAGTCGCTGGCGGTGGCGGTGGCACTCGACGCTGGCAGCGTTACTTGTAGAAGCTGCAGCGTTGTCTTCTTCTGCTTGGACGCAGGTCTCTCCTGGACAGTTAGCGTATTCAGTCTCAGCGCGCCCAGCGTGTTCACGCCTGCAGTGGCTGGATCTGGCCCCGCAGTTACCGTATTGTTTGCATGTTTGTAGCCTGCGTTTCTTGGCTGTCGGGGCGGCTGCGTTGGCTCGCTTTTATTCTGCGACAGTCTCTTCCGGCAGTCCTTCCACATGTGGCCTTTCTTCTGGCAGTAATTGCAGGTTATTTCCACATTGTGGATTGACTCGTTTTCACTGGGTACTGGTAGGCTTACTCGTCCCGTATTCTGGGTGCAGTCTCGAGCCTTATGTCCAGTTTTTTCGCGGGTGAAACAATTTTCTCCCTGCCGGGGTGATGCGCCTTGGGACCTTCTGGGGTGGCTTAATACTCCACCGTCCCCTCCCTTTGGCTGTACCATGTTGGTTATCTCTATGGTCTCTGCCACAGAGTCATGCAGCGATTGGTAATTTCGAGCACGCACCAGCACTTGCATCTGACCGTGCAGGCCGTTTTCGAAGTTGGCCTATGTGCTTCGTCGTGTGACGCTCTCGACGGTGATCTTTTGATCCTCTGTTTGCAATGGTTCGCAGAGTATTTCGGCGATGTCTACCGTGATCCTCTCCATCCTTGCCGCGTAGGCGGCGATGTCCTCGTTCTGTCCCTGCCGGAGGGAGCTGAACTTTATTTGCAGCGCAGCCAGGAACTTCCGTTGTCCGTACAACGCTTTCAACTCGCTCCTGAGTTGCGCCATGGTGCTGATGGTTTTGTGCTGCAGTTGTCTTGCTGCTGCACCCTCTAGCTTACTCATGACTATCAACTCCAGGAGGGTGTCATGCTCCTCTTCTGCTACCCTGCGGAATATCGTCTCGCAGGATTTTAAGAAGAGCGGCAACGCCTTCGAATCCTTGCCGTCGAACGTTTTTACCATTTTTATACCGAGACTGAGGCTGAGCATATTTGAGGGCCTCTGCGTCTCCTCGAACCGCGTGCGTCTTGGGAGCAGTGCGGGGGGCGGAATGTCCTCCACCCTTGCTCCTCCTAACCGTCGCTGGAGCTCGGCAATTTGCTCTCGTAAAGAGTGGATGAGTTCGTACTCGTCCGCACCAACCTCGTTTAGCGTATCTGCCAAATTCCGTCTTGCTGACGGTGTTTCGGCCTCTCTGAGCTCGCGATCGAGTTCCCATTGGCCTCGATCGTGCTCGCGCTGCAGCCTCTCGCACTGGCGTCGAGCTCTTTCCAACTCGCGTTGGCTTCGGTCGACCGCCTCCAAGCGATCGCGTACCCTTGCTGGTACCGACCGGGCTGTCGTACCGGTAGCTGCTGAAAAACCTACACGATCTATGGTTCGCGTATTTTCTATTTCCCGTTCACCCATGACCTCGGTGATGTGCTCGGGCGTTCGCTCGCCAGCGGCCATATTAAACACGTCGTCGCTAGCGTCGCTGTCGATATCCGCGAATGACGCACCCCTACGTGGGTTTACTCCAAACTCGGCCGTCAGTCGGTCTGCAAGGGCTCCTTGTCTGGTCGAAGGGATTCGCCCCGACGGCGAGAGCTCGAATAGCGCCCTGCGCGCTTCGTAAACGATGTCCCCTACGGCCGCGGTTAATCCAGCTGTGGGGTCTACCTCTGCGCTCGGCAACGTCGTTTCTAGCGAGTTGCTCCTATGTCTTGATCGGGCTCCTCTAGACTCTGTCATGTTTGCTAATTTCGCGGCGAACTCTACTTGAAAATATTCCCACAAAATCTCAAGAGAAATATATATCTAGTGGAATATTTTTCCAAATATCGGTTCTACTCTGGCTTTGGCAAATATATATATATTTTTTTTTTCACGGCAATATGTAATAGTAATGTAACCGCCACTTACAGAAAGATGATCTGGTAGACGGTCCTTTCCATGGCGTTGTTGTCGGGTGCAGTTCCTCCAGTGCTGTAGACCTGTTGTCTCGTAGCTTCCCTTGAAGGCTGGTCCAGTTATCCTCCCTGGTACCGTTGGCCCGTCTCTTGGTGGTCCTGGGCTCGTCTTCTGTGCATCGGCAATGCCTGCGCGACGGCTTTGTCTCGTGTAGCTGTTTCGCGTACTCGGTTGCACACTTTGTGCGGTTCTTCGCGACTTGACGTGACACCGTCAATCGGGACTTTAAACGGTTGGCCGATACGTTACCCCGCACCGACGTTCACTTCGCGTCTTCGCGTCAGATTAGTCGGGTTTTCACGAACTACACTGGTGTCCTTGCACGCGTTGTAGTCGTCACGTTAGTGTCGCTCTTAACTTGGTCCAAAACACTTTTGTCTTAGTAAATCGCGAATCACTTAACTTCGGCAGATCCCACCGCTGCCACCAAATGTTATGCCGGTACCGCGTAATTGGATTATTCGGTATTCGGTATAATATTAAAAAGTTATTATTTCCGGGATCGTTTGCCGATAAGGAGATGAATCTCGAGTTATTGATGAAAACACGAATTTATATAAAAGCAAGTATTTATTATAGGCAACGGTAACTTTCCGTTGTCTATTTAAAAGTCAAAGTAAGAAAATACAATAAAAAGTTATTTCGAGTCTTTACGAGGAACCAACCCGTTCTATCTTGAGTCTAAACTCATTCTCCCTTTTCGTAAAGCAGTTGCTAACTGTCTTCACGAAAATCCCTTAGTTTGCGTTTTTAGTGTTAGCCTATCGTCGAACGCCAAGCGAGTCGCCTCATGCTGCGTCGGCGTTCCTGGTGTCGATCGTACGATCGGGCATTGGACTTCATTTCCTGTCTTGAACGAATTCCAATGTTGCTTTGCTATGGAATATTCCCGAATATACGAAGTACGAATATTACGCGGCACAACAGTGCGATAAAAGCATCCGGCAATGGAGGCTTTTATGTCGGGGTTACGAACAGCGCGAAAATCGATATTTATTTTCATGAGAATTTGCTGAAATAGAGTGCCGATAAATTCTTTGCCTCGATCAGTTTGCAATTGCTGCGGCCGACGATTGTTACTGCGTGCGAGTATGCGTTTTGTCACGCAAAGCCTTGACCCACGCGTATTTGCTCAACACGTCGATAACAACATGCAGATTTGCGTACCCATCTTTGTACGTAGCTATCGAGCGAAGATCAACTAAAGCAGCCTCCCATACATCGCCTATATTATTCACGCTGTACGTACGAAGGGGAAATCGTCGTTGCACGAGACGATAAATGTTATATGAATGCTGTGTCTCGAGCCATGGCAAATTATTTTTTCGTGCTATTTTCATAATTTTAACGATGACCAGTGGGATGGATTCTTTTTTCTCTTTGTTTTCTAATTGTGTGGGGGATCGAAATTCGGTGGGGTGCCGTAGGCTCTCTATATGTGCGATTTTTTGCAATTGTTCGTCTTTTTCCCCCTCGACCCCCTCGACCCCCTCGATGATGTCGTTGTCCGCTGTGAGCATTAAAGCTCTGTTTGAGTGTGCGGTCTCGGCCTCGTTGTTGGTACTGTTGCTGCTGCTGCTGCTACTATAACTATCGCGTGGTAAAATCAGACGCTGCTGCGGTGTCGAGGATGATGTAGGTGTAGGTTCGTGTAGTAACTCGGGATTGGCGATAAATTCGTGTGGCATCTGTATCGTTCGTAGGCGTTTCGCAAAGTGAGATCGACCGATGGGTTTCTCGCGCTTTGTAGCCGGCATCAGCGAGAATCAGCTGGCGCACGGCGATCGATATTCGTCGTGCGCCTACCTGTTGCGGTGCTCTGGTACACGTTGTTCGGTTGAGCCGAAGATAGCCGAGGCAGGGCTTCGCGAAGCCGAGGATGTGCCTCGTTGGCATACCGCGTCGAGCGAGAGGATGTCTCTCTCGCTTGACTTCGGTTTCGCTCACCGGCTATCTCGCTCAACTGACTTCAGCGCTCAACGTTAATTTCATATTCCGCAGCCATATTGAAAATTTGACACTTTTTAGCTACACACCGGTGGAACAGCACGCACAAAAGGACTCTCGGACTATTTTCACGGACTTTATACATCGGACTCGCTCAACATCTCGCTCACCAGGACTCATAGCTCATAGAGTACACTGGTATAATTCAGCGCAATTCACTATCAGTGAGGAGGAAATTATGGTACATCAGCATCTTGGCTCACTTGTGGCGTGCGCTGCAGCATATGCTGCACCACGCTCTCCTCATTTAATTTCGCCGGTATATAATTAATATAATTATGCAGGTGTTTTATATTCACTGTACTTTCCTCTAGAAACTCTGCTGGGAAAGTACAGTGACTATACACCGCTCACTCGTGCATCCTCAATATATGTTGTATTGTGCTGCGCAGTGCTGACTGCGTAGCTTGTCTCATACATGTAGAGCACTCAAGCAACTTTAATTGCAAGTGCTCTCATCGATTCACTGTAACCTCTCTTCAACAATTTGCTGAGAGCTTGCAGTGAATCACTTGCAACATCTTACGCACTCATTATTTCACAATGTATCATGCTACGCAGTACTGACTGCTGTACGCTCACTCCTCGTCAAGCTCAAGCTCAATCACACTCAGCACATAAGTAATATAATTGTGTGCTGCTCAATAATATTCGAAAATTCAATTTGTTTATTTATTTTTATAATTTGTACCTTTTTTCTAAATTCATGTTTTGAGCTGATTTCTAAATTAAACTGTTTTGGATGGTAATTTCTAAATTTAAGATCTCCGCATTGTGTATCAAAATTGTATTTCTACACGGCTTTGGAAGGTAGAATAAACCACTTCCTCAATATAACATCTCTGTGTCTGGTTTACTTTCCCTTTTGTATCGAGTGAGGCTTTATTCTTTTCCAATATATTTGCAGGTTCAAGATCTGTCAAGGCACATCGGACGGATTCTCAACAGACTAATATAAATCATCTTTCTTATTTTATCCTATTTTAACTCCGGTTATCTGTATGGTATTATTGCTTAATTCTTATGTCGAACTCGCGTTAAGATGTTTTATTCCTTTTAAACCATAGATTTATCTATTAGATATATATCCAATGATACCAAAGTTGACCCCTCACCCTACGGATTCCCCATAAAAAAATAAGTCACTTTTATCTGAAACATTTTTTTTCGATTCGTGATACATGGCGCTGTAATCGCAAGAAACCTGATTTTTGCGAATATCTCGAGAAATTACACATCGGATCTGACAATAGTACTTTAGCGAAGAAATTGTAATTCATTTGTATTTGCTGAACTGCCCATTCACAAAATTCTACTCGCAGACGAAAATCATCCCCATGAAGTTCCTCATGCAGTGAAATGTAGTATGGGTGATACTTGTGACGATGCAATATTCTGAGAATACTACCTCTAGAAATTTCGGAATCCCGATGTAATTGCCGAGTGCTTACATGAGGGTTTTGTTGAACAGCTGCTAGCGCATCAATTTCATTAGCTTCTTCTGTGACAGTTTTTGTTCCGATGTGTAATTTCTCGAAATACTCGCAAAAATCAGGTTTCTTGCGGTTACAGCGCCATCTATCACGAATCGAAAAAAAAATGTTTCAGATAAAAGTTACTTATTTTTTTATGGGGAATCCGAATCTGCAATAAAAAATAGGGATTCCCATTTACGATTTAAAAGTTGCCCCCACCCCCACCTCAGGGGATAAGGGTGAGGGGTTGACTTTAGTGTCATTGGATGACTCCCTTCCAGGCGAACAAATTTTGTTCAGAACTTTTTTTTATCCGATGCGTACTTTTCGAAATATTTGAATGTCTTCAGATAAATCGGCCACCCTGTATATCTTCTGCCACATGAATATTTACTACGTAAGGAGTCCAAATCTCTGCTACAATTGTTTTTCAATTGTTATTTGTTTATTCAGAAATTATGAAGAGCTGCCTTCTGGGCTTTCGGTGTTCTGAAGTCAAAAACAAATTGCAATTTTCGATAAATACAATTAATAAGACAGATGTCTTCTTGTAATATTGAATATCAATCTTTCGTTCACTGTAACATTCGTCATAGCATATAAAAACTTCTAAAGCAACATAGACATTGCTAGGGCAGTTGATCTACTTTCGTGACCCACATACGATACACGACAGGGAGAAGGGAGCGAGCACCCGACAGTCGCCAACAGAGCAAGGGGGTACGAATCAATTAAAGACTTCGGTGACACGCGCCGCCAATGATATCCACAGGCCATAGAGGGAAAACTCTTGATACGAGATTCAGGCCTCTCCACGCTGACCGTTAGAGTGGGGTAGTGCCCTACCAACTCTTAGTTTTTCGTTGTTAGGTACATGGTGTGATTTGATTTACGTTAATTCTTTTGCAAGAAGGCTGTACCTCGGGTTTCCCCCTACCAGCACTGTTAACTCTCGTCTGATGGTCGACGGACTTTACTTAAACTAGATCTACTACCCAGACTATCCCGCGGCCGGAGGAGCTGCCATGTATAGGTGCACGGTCAGCTTGGAAAAACCCTGCCCTCGACGTTTCTGGAATATTGGACAAGTTGGACCTGCTTCGTCGGGGGCGATGACTCACTTAGCCAGCATCGGTGACGCGGAAGGGTCGAAACCCCCTCACATCCACGATCTGTTTCCAGCGGGTGGCTGCAGATCTCACCCTTCCCGCCGTCTTTATACCTTTATAATCTCTGGTAACTATAGGACCCGACCACAGTGCAGGTTTATGATCTTCTTTAAAAGAAAGAAAAATATTAAAGCATGGTTACGTCAGGACGTAACACCACCCCCTTAAAACGATTATTAGGAGAAACCTAATAATCGAAATGTTTTTCAGTGTAGTGAATTGGAATCTATGTTTGGTGTCAGATTTCGTTGTCCCTTTTTTTATCATAGATTTGATTGAATTTACTTATAGCAAAGATATATATGTATATATGTATATACTAGCTGTCTTACCCGGCGTTGCCCGGGTACACAAACAAATAGATAAGACCTAAGCAAGGTCACTCGATATATCTCACACCTTAAAACCACCCTGACAAAATACCCTTTATCATACCACTAAAAATAATGTGGCTTTTAATAACATTTTTAAAATCCAATTTAGCTGTTATACACAAAGTAAAGTGTGGCGCTCATTTTGCAAATTATCAAATCGCTCAGTGCTCTTTGTTACGCTCGCTTCAATATAAACACTCTTCATATGTATGAGAGTTTTCGAGTGTATTGAGCTGTTGGTTGAGTGAGATTATCATCAGAAGATAATTGCGAGCTCTGATTATAATTTATAGCTGATTTCCCGGCGCTGCCCGAGTGTCACATCATATGAGGAATAACAGCTAAATCGGTGTTTAAAAAAGTTGAAAAAAACCACCATACTTTCAGTGCGGGATAAAGATAGTTTTCGTTGGGAGTGGTTATATGGGGTGAGATATATAGAGTGAGTGAGTTTCTATTTTGTTTGTGAAGCTTTGTTTAAATCGGTTAAGGCAGAAAAAATAACTACTTTTAGGGGATAAAGGTGTGATATTAAGGGGTGAGCTATATTTATACAGTGACCTTCCATTAGAACTTATCAAAATTTGTGTAAAGTTTGATTGAAATCAGTCGAGGGGTGTGGATTTTTATACTAAATCTTTTTTTAGGGGTTTAAGTGGGTGGATATGTATACAATACGACCTTTGTCGTACCCGTCTTAGACCCGCTATAATATTTGTGTAAGGTTTGGTTGCAATCAGTTGATTCGCGTGAATATTTTCGAAGAATCTTTTTTTAGGGGGTGAATACGGTAGGGTTTAGGGGTGAGATATATCCAGTGACCTTCCGTAGGCTCTAAGCAATATTTGTGCTTGGCTTCGTTGTAATCAGTGAAGGCGTGTGGATTTTATAAAGAATTTATTTTTAGGGGATGAAGGGGGTGGTTTTCAGGGGTGAGATACATACAGTCGCCTTCCTTTGGTCTTCAACAATATTTGTGTAAGGTTTGGTTGAAATCAGTTGATTCGCGTGAATATTTTTGAAGAATCTTTTTTTAGGTTGTGAAGAGGGTGAGGTTTAGGGGTGAGATGTATCCAGTGACCTTCCTTAGGCTCTTAACAATATTTGTGCTTGGTTTGTTTGTAATCGGTGAAGGCGGATATATAGAATATATAGAATTTTAAAAAACCGTTAAAACACTTTCGACAGTTTCTAACCCTTTTACACCCCCTTAGGGGTGGAATTTCCAAAAATCCTGGAATTAGTTTTTAGACATTTATATGAGTAACATTTGCAAGCGAAAATTAAGGCGATATCTCATCGTGCCTAAGAGATATTGAGAAATACGTAAAAACATATTCCTCCCTTTTACACCCCCTTAAGGGTGGAATTTCTAAAAATCCTGAAATCGGGTTTTAAACATTTGTATGAGTAACATTTGCAAGCAAAAACCAAGGTGATGTCTCATCGTGCCTAAGAGATATTGAGAAATACGTAAAAAACATATTTAACCCTTTTACACCCCCTTAGGGGTAGAATTTCTAAAAATCCTAAAATCGGTTTCTAAACATTTGTATGAGTTACATTTGCAAGCGAAAACCAAGGCAATATCTCATCGTGCCTAAGAGATATAGAGAAACACGTAAAAACAGATTTATCCCTTTTACACCCCCTTAGGGGTGGAATTTCTAAAAATCACAAAATCGGTTTCTAAACATTTGTATGAGTAACATTTGCAAGCAAAAACCAAGGCGATATCTCATCGTGCCTAAGAGAAATACGTAAAAACATATTTAACTCTTTTACACCCCCTTAGGGGTGGAATTTCTAAAAATCCTGAAATTGGTTTTAAACATTTGTATGAGTAACATTTGCAAGCGAAAACCAAGGCGATATCTCATTGTGCCTACGAGATATTGAGAAATACGTAAAAACATATTTAACTCTTTTACACCCCCTTAGGGGTGGAATTTCTAAAAATCCTGAAATTTGTTTTTAAACATTTGTATGAGTAACATTTGCGAGCGAAAACCAAGGCGATATCTCATTGTGCCTAAGAGATATTGAGAAATACGTAAAAACATATTTAACCCTTTTACACCCAATTAGGGGTGGAATTTCTAAAAATCCTAAAATCGGTTTCTAAACATTTGTATGAGTAATATTGCAAGCAAAAACCAAGGCGATATCTCATCGTACCTAAAAGAAATACGTAAAAATATATTTAACCCTTTTACACCCCCTTAATGGTGGAATTTCTAAAAATCCTGAAATTGGTTTTTGAACATTTGTACGAGTAACATTAGCAAGCAAAAACCAAGGTGATGTCTCATCGTGCCTGAGAGATATTGAGAAATACGTAAAAAACATATTTAACCCTTTTACACCCCCTTGGGGGTGGAATTTATAAAAATCCTAAAATCGGTTTCTAAACATTTGTATGAGTAACATTTGCAAGCGAAAACCAAGGCGATATCTCATCGTGCCTAAGACATATGGAGAAACACGTAAAAACAGATTTATCCCTTTTACACCCCCTTAAGGGTAGAATTTCTAAAAATCCTAAAATCGGTTTCAGAACATTTGTATGAGTAACATTTGCAAGCAAAAACCAAGGCGATATCTCATTGTGCCTAAGAGAAATACGTAAAAATATATTTAACCCTTTTACACCCCCTTAAGGGTGGAATTTCTAAAAATCCTAAAATCGGGTTTTAAACATTTGTATGAGTAACATTTGCAAGCAAAAACCAAAGCGATATCTCATCGTGCCTAAGAGAAATACGTAAAAACATATTTAACTCTTTTACACCCCCTTAGGGGTGGAATTTCTAAAAATCCTGAAATTGGTTTTAAACATTTGTATGAGTAACATTTGCAAGCAAAAACCAAGGCGATATCTCATTGTGCCTACGAGATATTGAGAAATACGTAAAAACATATTTAACTCTTTTACACCCCCTTAGGGGTGGAATTTCTAAAAATCCTGAAATTTGTTTTTAAACATTTGTATGAGTAACATTTGCAAGCGAAAACCAAGGCGATATCTCATTGTGCCTAAGAGATATTGAGAAATACGTAAAAACATATTTAACTCTTTTACACCCCCTTAGGGGTGGAATTTCTAAAAATCCTGAAATTCGTTTTTAAACATTTGTATGAGTAACATTTGCAAGCGAAAACCAAGGCGATATCTCATTGTGCCTAAGAGATATTGAGAAATACGTAAAAACATATTTAACCCTTTTACACCCTCTTAGGGGTGGACTTTCTAAAAATCCAGAAATTTGTTTCTCAACATTTGTATGAGTAAAATTTGCAAGCAGAAACCAAGGCGATATCTCATCGTGCCTAAGAGATATTAAGAAATACGTAAAAACATATTTCACACTTTTACACCCCCTTAGGGGTGAAATTTCGAAAATTCCCTTCTTAGTGAGCGTCTACGACATGAAGGGAATATATCCCTAGAATTTCAAGTTTGTAGGCCCAGGGGTTTGGGCTGGGCGTTGATGAGTGAGTGAGTGAGTCAGTGAGTCAGTCAGTCAGTCAGTCAGGACTTTTCTTTTTATATATATAGACTAGCTGTCTTACCCGGCGTTGCCCGGGTACACAAACAAATAGATAAGACCTAAGCAAGGTCACTCCATATATCTCACACCTTAAAACCACCCTGACAAAATACCCTTTATCATACCATTAAAAATAATGTGGCTTTTAATAACATTTTTTAAATGCAATTTAGCTGTTATACACAAAGTAAAGTGTGGCGCTCATTTTGCAAATTATCGAATCGCTCAGCGCTCTTTGTTACGCTCGCTTCAATATAAACTTCAATATAAACACAAACAAATAGGTAAGACCTAAGCAAGGTCACTCCATATATCTCACACCTTAAAACCACCCTGACAAAATACCCTTTATCATACCACTAAAAATAATGTGGCTTTTAATAACATTTTTTAAATCCAATTTAGCTGTTATACACAAAGTAAAGTGTGGCGCTCATTTTGCAAATTATCCAATCGCTCAGCGCTCTTTGTTACGCTCGCTTCAATATAAACTCTCTTTATATGTATGAGAGTTTTCGAGTGTATTGAGCTGTTGGTTGAGTGAGATTATCATCAGAAGATAATTGCGAGCTCTGATTATAATTTATAGCTGATTTCCTGGCGCTGCCCGAGTGTCACATCATATACGGAATAACAGCTAAATCGGTGTTTAAAAAAGTTGAAAAAAACCACATTACTTTCAGTGCGGGATAAAGATAGTTTTCGTTGGGAGTGGTTATATGGGGTGAGATATATAGAGTGAGTGAGTTTCTATTTTGTTTGTGAAGCTTTGTTTAAATCGGTTAAGGCAGAAAAAATAACTACTTCTAGGGGATAAAGGTGCGATTTTAAGGGGTGAGCTATATTTATACAGTGACCTTCCATTAGAACTTATCAAAATTTGTGTAAAGTTTGGTTGAAATCAGTGAAGGGGTGTGGATTTTTATACTAAATCTTTTTTAGGGCTTTAAGTGGGTGGATATGTATACAATACGACCTTTGTCGTGCCCGTCTTAGACCCGCTATAATATTTGTGTAAGGTTTGGTTGCAATCAGTTGATTCGCGTGAATATTTTTGGAGAATCTTTTTTTAGGGGGTGAATAGGGTAGGGTTTAGGGGTGAGATATATCCAGTGACCTTCCGTAGGCTCTAAGCAATATTTGTGCTTGGCTTGGTTGTAATCAGTGAAGGCGTGTAGATTTTATTAAGAATTTATTTTTAGGGGATTAAGGGGGTGGTTTTCAGGGGTGAGATGTATATAGTCGCCTTCCTTTGGTCTTCAACAATATTTGTGTAAGGTTTGATTGAAATAAGTTGATTCGCGTGAATATTTTTTTAAAATCTTTTTTTAGGTGGTTAAGAGGGTGGGCTTTAGGGGTGAGATATACCCAGTGACCTTCCTTAGGCTCTTAACAATATTTGTGTTTGGTTTGGTTGTAATCGGTGAAGGCGTGTGGATTTTATTAAGAATTTTTTTTTAAGGGATGAAGGGGGTGGTTTTCAGGGGTAAGATATATACAGTTGCCTTTCTTTGGTCTTCAGCAATATTGGTATAAAGTTTGGCTGAAATCGGTCAACGCGTGTAGCTTTGTATAGCCGGACAGACAGACAAACAGACAGACAAACATTCATTTTTATATATAAGATTTTTTAGAGGGTGAAGACGGTGGGGTTTAGGGGTGAGATATATCCAGTGACCTTCCTTAGGCTCTTAACAATATTTGTGCTTGGCTTGGTTGTAATCGGTGAAGGCGTGTGGATTTTATTAAGAATTTATTTTTAGGAGATTAAGAGGGTGGTTCTCAGGGGTGAGATACATACAGTCGCCTTCCTTTGGTCTTCAACAATATTTGTGTAAGGTTTGGTTGAAATCAGTTGATTCGCGTGAATATTTTTGAAGAATCTTGTTTTAGGGGATGGAGGGGGTGGTTTTAAGGGGTGAGATTTATCCAGTGACCTCCCGTAGGCTCTTGACAATATTTGTGCTTGGTTTAGTTGTAATCGGTGAAGGCGTGTGGATTTTATTGAGAATTTTTTTGAGGGGATGAAGGGGGTGGTTTTCAGGGGTGAGATGTATTCAGTGACCTTCCGCAGACTCTTAACAATATTTATGCTTGGTTTGGTTGTAATCGGTGAAGGCGTGTGGATTTTATTGAGAATTCATTTTTAGGGGATGAAGGGGGTGGTTTTCAGGGGTGAGATACATACAGTAGCCTTTCTTTGGTCTTCAACAATATTTGTGTAAGGTTTGGTTGAAATCAGTTGATTCGCGTGAATATTTTTGAAGAATCTTTTTTTAGGGGGTGAAGAGGGTGGGGTTTAGGGGTGAGATCTATCCAGTGACCTTCCTTGGGCTCTTAACAATATTTGTGCTTGGTTTGTTTGTAATCGGTGAAGGCGAATATATAGAATATATAGAATTAAAAAAAACCATTAAAACACTTTCGACAGTTTCTAACTCTTTTACACCCCCTTAGGGGTGGAATTTCTAAAAATCCTGAAATTGGTTTTTAGACATTTGTATGAGTAACATTTGCAAGCGAAAATCAAGGCGATATCTCATCGTGCCTAAGAGACATTGAGAAATACGTAAAAACATAATTCTCCCTTTTACACCCCCTTAAGGGTTGAATTTCTAAAAACCCTAAAATCAGTTTTTGAACATTTGTATGAGTAACATTTGCAAGTAATAACCAAGGCGATATCTCATCGTGCCTAAGAGATATTGAGAAATACGTAAAAACATATTTAACCCTTTTACAGCCCTTTAGGGGTGGAATTTTCGGAAATCCTGAAATTAGTTTTTAAACATTTGTATGAGTAACATTTGCAAGCAAAAACCAAGGCGATATCTCATCGTGCCTAAGAGAAATACGTAAAAACATATTTAACCCTTTTACACCCCGTTAAGGGTGGAATTTCTAAAAATCCTGAAATCGGTTTTTAAACATTTGTATGAGTAACATTTGCAAACAAAAACCAAGGCGATATTTTATCGTGCCTAAGAAATATTGAGAAATACGTAAAAACATATTTCTCCCTTTTACACCCCCATAGGGGTTGAATTTCTAAAAATCCTGACATCTGTTTTTAAACATTTGTATGAGTAACATTTGCAAGTAAGAACCAAGGCGATATCTCATCGTGCCTAAGAGATATTGAGAAATACGTAAAAACATATTTAACCCTTTTACACCCCCTTAAAGGTGGAATTTTCGGGAATCCTGAAATTCGTTTTTAAACCTTTGTATGAGTAACATTTGCACGCAAAAACCAAGGCAATATCTCATCGTGCCTAAGAGAAATACGTAAAAACATATTTATCCCTTTTACACTCTCTTAGGGGTGAAATTTTTAAAAATCCTGAAATTTGGTTTTGAACATTTGTATGAGTAACATTTGCAAGCAGAAACCAAGGCGATATCTCATCGTGCCTAAGAGATATTGAGAAATACGCAAAAATATATTTAACCCTTTTACACCCCCTTAGGGGTGGAATTTCTAAAAATCCTGAAATCTGTTTTTAAACATTTGTATGAGTAACATTTGCAAGTAAGAACCAAGGCGATATCTCATCGTGCCTAAGAGATATTAAGAAATACGTAAAAACATATTTAACCCTTTTACACCCCCTTAAATGTGGAATTTGCGGAAATCCTGAAATTTGTTTTTTAACATTTGTATGAGTAACATTTGCAAGCAAAAACCAAGGCGATATCTCATCGTGCCTAAGAGAAATACGTAAAAACATATTTATCCTTTTTACACCCCCTTAGGGGTGGAATTTCTAAAAATCCTGAAATGGGTTTTTAAACATTTGTATGAGTAACATTTGCAAACAAAAACCAAGGCGATATCTCATCGTGCCTAAGAGATATTGAGAAATACGTAAAAACATATTTAACCCTTTTATACCCCCTTAGGGGTAGAATTTCTAAAAATCCTAAAATCGGTTTCTAAACATTTGTATGAGTAACATTTGCAAGCAAAAACCAAGGCGATATCTCATCGTGCCTGAGAGAAATACGTAAAAATATATTTAACCCTTTTTCACCCCCTTAATCGTGGAATTTCTAAAAATCCTGAAATTGGTTTTTGAACATTTGTACGAGTAACATTTGCAAGCAAAAACCAAGGTGATGTCTCATCGTGCCTAAGAGATATTGAGAAATACGTAAAAAACATATTTAACCCTTTTACACCCCCTTAGGGGTGGAATTTCTAAAAATCCTAAAATCGGTTTCTAAACATTTGTATGAGTTACATTTGCAAGCGAAAACCAAGGCGATATCTCATCGTGCCTAAGAGATATGGAGAAACACGTAAAAACATATTTATCCCTTTTACACCCCCTTAGGGGTGGAATTTCTAAAAATCCTAAAATCCGCTTCTAAACATTTGTATGAGTAACATTTGCAAGCAAAAACCAAGGCGATATCTCATCGTGCCTAAGAGAAATACGTAAAAACATATTTAACTCTTTTACACCCCCTTAGGGGTGGAATTTCTAAAAATCCTGAAATTAGTTTTTAAACATTTGTATGAGTAACATTTGCAAGCGAAAACCAAGGCGATATCTCATTGTGCCTAAGAGATATTGAGAAATACGTAAAAACATATTTAACCCTTTTACACCCCCTTAGGGGTAGAATTTCTAAAAATCCTGAAATTTGTTTTTGAACATTTGTATGAGTAACATTTGCAAACAAAAACCAAGGCGATATCTCATCGTGCCTAAGAGATATGGAGAAATACGTAAAAACATATTTAACCCTTTTACACCCCCTTAGGGGTGGAATTTCTAAAAATCCAGAAATTAGTTTCTCAACATTTGTATGAGTAAAATTTGCAAGCAGAAACCAAGGCGATATCTCATCGTGCCTAAGAGATATTGAGAAATACGTAAAAACATGTTTCACCCTTTTACACCCCATTAGGGGTGAAATTTCGAAAATTCCCTTCTTAGTGAGCGTCTACGACACGAAGGGAATATATCCCTAGAATTTCAAGTTTCTAGGCGCAGGGGTTTGGGCTGGGCGTTGATGAGTGAGTGAGTGAGTCAGTGAGTCAGTCAGTCAGTCAGGACTTTTCTTTTTATATATATAGATATATATATATATATATGTATATATATACAGGGTGATTCAAAAAAAGTGACCGACCCGCAGTATGCCGATAGCTGAGGTCATTTTAAGCACAATTACTTAGCGGTTTTCCGAAAATCTCAAAAGTTTATTAATGAGATGCAATTAAAATCAAATAATAAATGACCAATCAGGAGCACATACGCTTCCCGCGCCGGAAGTCGGCAAATGTTCGATGGAAACCGAGATCTCGGTCTGCGGCAACGTCGGACGGGATAGTATAGTAGAATGACGCATGTCATTTGTTCATTCGCATGGGTTTTTTTATGCGCGATCGAAGAAAATAATTGAAAGGTGATGTGCTCGTGATGTGTTCCGAAGTGAAAAAATGGGAATAAAATGTTAATAATACTTTAACCAGATGTAATTATTTATTATGTCTTAACCTTTAAACGTTCCAAATAGTGTTTGTAATTGTGTTTTGTTCTCTGTAAATAAATAATTGTACATTGAAATGTGTGGCACTCTATAACTGTTATCTCTATGATAATAATTAAAATGCAATGAATCTCCTAGGCCATGGTTCATTTAATACAGTATTTAATTATGATAAAAATTATGATGTGTTCATGACACAAATTATAGCGTATAAAAAGTCACAACTAGCGAATGCCTTTCGCCACTAGAAATGAGATATGTAGTAGGTATGCGTGACAAATGTCATATTTCGCACCTGACAATACAACTTGAAGCTTCAAATTATTAACGACAGCTTCATTAATATGAGGAGATGTTTTTACCTTTATAAGAAAAGTTAAGTAACACTTGATACATCGATGCATGGCAGAAGAGACTGCGATGCTACCAAAGGTGCCAAATCTGTCTGAAGCAGCTGCATTAGGACCAGAAGACGCTTCCATCAACATCTATAAGACTTTTCTATTAGACTTTTGTTATAGCTACGCATGACAAAATCAATCGCCCTGCCCTGCCGATGCTGCTTGAGTCTCCAAATTGTTGGTGGTTAGTAAGTATAAGGTGATAGCGAGATGATAGTGAGGTGCGAGGAAAGTGAAAGCAAGGTGAGCGGACGGTGAGAGTAAGGTGAGATGAATGTGAGCGGACGGTGAGAGTGAGGTGAGATCAAGGTGAGAGGAGGTTGTGATCAAGGAGAGAGTAAGTTAAGACGAAGGGCAATTTTCGGTGTCCCTGTAAATGTAGTAAAAAAAAAATCGGTCCAGTTACAAGATGTTATGCCGGTAACAATTTTTCAATTTCGCCAAACGTAGATATTTAATAATGAACCGACATGAGTCTAAAGTTTCACATCAACCTGAACGGTTCATCCATAGGTCAGACTGGCCAAAAATAATAAAATCTAAGGGTACATTCAAACAAGATTGTTTGGTTCCTCGTCGGTAACTCGAGAACATAGCAAACGCATAATTTGTACTTAATTTTCTATTTATATTTCGTAATCAATAACGCAAAGTTGCCGTTGTTTACAATAAACCTTACATTAACTCTGTTATCGTGAATTGACGTTTTTATCTCAGTCACGCGAGATTCAACTCCTTATAAGCGAACGATTCCAAATAATAACCCTTAAAAATATTATACCGTCAACCGTAATATGCTACGAGTATTTACGTGTTACCGGCATAACATCTTGTAACTGGACCGATTTTTTTTTACTACATTTACAGGGACACCGAACATTGCCCTTCGTCTTAACTTACTCTCTCCTTGATCACAACCTCCTCTCACCTTGATCTCACCTCACTCTCACCGTCCGCTCACCTTCATCTCACCTCACTCTCACCGTCCGCTCACCTTGCTTTCACTTTCCTCGCACCTCACTATCATCTCGCTATCACCTTATACTTACTAACCACCAACAATTTGGAGACTCAAGCAGCATCGGCAGGGCAGGGCGATTGATTTTGTCATGCGTAGCTATAACAAAAGTCTAATAGAAAAGTCTTATAGATGTTGATGGAAGCGTCTTCTGGTCCTAATGCAGCTGCTTCAGACAGATTTGGCACCTTTGGTAGCATCGCAGTCTCTTCTGCCATGCATCGATGTATCAAGTGTTACTTAACTTTTCTTATAAAGGTAAAAACATCTCCTCATATTAATGAAGCTGTCGTTAATAATTTGAAGCTTCAAGTTGTATTGTCAGGTGCGAAATATGACATTTGTCACGCATACCTACTACATATCTCATTTCTAGTGGCGAAAGGCATTCGCTAGTTGTGACTTTTTATACGCTATAATTTGTGTCATGAACACATCATAATTTTTATCATAATTAAATACTGTATTAAATGAACCATGGCCTAGGAGATTCATTGCATTTTAATTATTATCATAGAGATAACAGTTATAGAGTGCCACACATTTCAATGTACAATTATTTATTTACAGAGAACAAAACACAATTACAAACACTATTTGGAACGTTTAAAGGTTAAGACATAATAAATAATTACATCTGGTTAAAGTATTATTAACATTTTATTCCCATTTTTTCACTTCGGAACACATCACGAGCACATCACCTTTCAATTATTTTCTTCGATCGCGCATAAAAAAACCCATGCGAATGAACAAATGACATGCGTCATTCTACTATACTATCCCGTCCGACGTTGCCGCAGACCGAGATCTCGGTTTCCATCGAACATTTGCCGACTTCCGGCGCGGGAAGCGTATGTGCTCCTGATTGGTCATTTATTATTTGACTTTAATTGCATCTCATTAATAAACTTTTGAGATTTTCGGAAAACCGCTAAGTAATTGTGCTTAAAATGACCTCAGCTATCGGCATACTGCGGGTCGGTCACTTTTTTTGAATCACCCTGTATATATATAGTTTTCTTGATACGAATATGCATAGCCTGCCTCGCGTACAATTACTGATTGATTACGCACTCGTCGGGATCTATTTGACGGAATATTTTCCTGTTATGTTAAATTAATGGATTATTTTCATTATTAGACTGCCTGGTTCTGTTTCAGATTTCTTATTTGCGTACTTATTTGCTACTAAGATACTTTTGTTGTTATATGTCCTTTCCTAAATTTACTTACTCCTTTTAGTGGTGGTGCGATTATATTTTTTAATTACTTAAGTATGATGATCTTGATGATGAACATGTTATCCGCACATTTGTGCAATGTCCAATAAAGTTTAAACCACGTTATCCCCCTACCTTCGCTTGTGAGGAATCGCGTTATTACTGTGCTTAGATTTAGACTTAGAATGTAAAAAATGACATGTAAAATCAAAATATAACAGAGATCCTTATTCGCGCCTTCGGTGCGTCGGTGAGTGGTCGGGGCTAGCATGCTCGCTCCACGGACCCTTGCTCGACCGCCTCCGAGAAAGCACTGACCGGGGGTGGTTTAGCAAGTACGCGGAAACTCCCACCACGTCTCTCCAACTGTAACCGAGCTCGCGCGCCATTAGTGCGTCGGCGGGAAATCGGGACTGGCTGGCTCGCTCTGCAGACGCTTGCTCGACCGCGTCCGAGAAACGACTGACCGGAGGTGGTTTGGCAAGTATGCGGAAACTCCCACCACGCCGCTTCATCTGCGACCGAGCGCGTGAGCCATTGGTACGTCGGTGGAACTTCGGGACTAACCAGCTCGCTCCTTAGACCCTCGCTCGACCGCTTCCGAAAAAACACTGATCGGGGGTGGTTTGGCGAGTACCAGAAAATCCCCACCACGCCGATTCACCTGGAGCGCGGCTCGCGAGCCATTGTTGCATCGTTAGGATGTCGGGACTAGCAACCCCACTCGCATTTCCCCGACCAATCACTCACCGCCTGCCCCTATATAAATGTGCGCACAAGACATCACTACCACAAGTGCATCATCATTTCCACATCCTCGTCTACATGGGACCATCGACACAACTCGTTCGCCATCGCTTTGACACCCGGTCCTTTTCAGGACCAGTTTAACGTAAGGCCATTGAACAGCCCAGCATCGCCGCGGACGCGTCTCGCCGCCACCCGAGAAGGAGCATCACCCACACTCCCTTTGTCGCCTGGCCTCATCACGTTGGAGTAGACAAACAGTATGGATCTTGCCATATGGATAGTTAACGGAGGAGAACTGTTTGCCCGTCCAAGATGACAGCGGCCACATCCTTCCACTCAGGGGGCACGTAGACAACTTGTTGTACTAACTAGTACTGATTGTTGCATATTTGAGTTAATGACCTGCAAAATCTTATTTCCACTTAATAGTTACCATGTTTCTATGGCCATAAAATTCGGATTAATATATGAAACCGTATTATGTTTCCCGCACAATCGTATGCTATTTGCATGCGTGGGTTTGCAGGTTTTATTAATCATACTGATAGATGCAAAAGTCTATATGTACGTTTTCGTTTCGTTTTTTTTTGTATAAGGAACACATATTGGTGTGTAGGCAAGGGGTAAATATCCCGTCCGCAGATCGGGAGAGGCAGCTTCGGCACAAATTAGGATCCACTACCGTGTCGTAGGTCGGAGTTATGGATAAGGAGGATATGTTTTATGTTCTCGACCAGGGAGTTGGGGGTCTAGAGAGATCATTTTCGTCAACGGGAGATGGTGGTGGGTTGGTAGGACTACGATGCAGCGGACTAGACGTGACCAGATACCTACCTGGGTATTGACTGGGTAGGGAGATCCCCAAAGTCATGTGCAGGTAGCGACAACTTTGGTACCAAAATCGTGCTATTCCTAAGTATCGCCTTTAATTTCCTAATTTCCCGTCACTATTCCACAATGAAAACACTTTACTACGTCTTCTTTTCCCGAAAAAAAAATCCGGCGGAAGCTAATCGTATAGGATCTAACGCGAAGATCTCAGGCCAAAAGGCAAAACTTTCCAATCTTTTCCTATAATTTTCAAAAGCTCAATACGATGGGGTCAATGAATTTCTTATCGGAGGTCTGTCGTCGCGACAGTCGGGGGTCGCGTTGACTCTTACTTCCAATCGAGAGTCGAAACGTTCCTTGTTGCAAAGAAAAGGAATCCTTCGTGGGTCTGTCCCGATGGATACGTTTCCGCAGGGAATCGTACACATCGACATTGTTCTTGCTATCTATAGTGATCCTTCATAGGGATATCACCTGCTTCCCAATTTTTAATAATCACCCTACAGTCAAAGCAACTAACTTCATTATCTATTCCAGTATAATAAAACCCTGCCGCAGCTAGTTCTGCGGGGTCTAAAAATGTAACTGGCCAATTGTGATAGCTGTCTAAGCGGATTTGTTGAAACAAAAAATTTCCCACGTGGCCCTTTCCTTGACATGATTAAGGTATGAATATACACAAGCTTCGCAATTTATAGTTTAAGAGTTCATATTATTAGTCTGAATAACATTTTTTTTTTCAATGTTCAATTATGAGTATAGAATTATCTATTGATTCCCAAGAGACTAGGGTATCTTATATGTCGCAATTATTATTATGACAGGATTATCATTACCGTCATCAGATTACAGCACTATCGATCAAAAATTATTGTTATAAGACTATCAATACTATCATATTACAATATTATTAGTATTATTATTATTACGTATTTTTTTATTAACTTTTCTTCTGTTTTTCTTTTGTACGTTACCCCTTTAATTTTGTTGCACGGTTATTTTAGAATACTACTACGCTCTAGGGTTTATGTTTGATCTACTGAAAAGCCAGGCCTTTCCTCAATAGTAATACTTCCACACGGTTTGCCTAAGTGAAATAGCATATGTCCCAAAATTATACTTGATTCTTGTTATTAATATTCTTATCGTTACTTATTAGGGAAGCATATATGGATTATTAATTAAAGTATATGTAAATATATATATATATTCTTCTTTCTCTTTGATTTATTAATTTATTATTCTTTTGAGTGCAACTTAATACTACCATATAGATGTGACTGATTAATTTAATAAAGTAACATGATGATGCAAATCCTTATTATTCCTAGTTTTGTTAATATGGCGTTAATATTCTACTAATTAATTAAGTGATCCTTAATGAACCTTTATTATTTCTGAATCAAAATTAATTTGATATAGCCTTTTTTGAATTTAATTCAATTTTATTGTTGATTTATATAGCAACGATCACTAAAGATAGAATCTACAATGGAATTCTTGATTTCCTTAATTTATTTGAATGTATTATCACGTCTCTTTTTGAAAGTTTAATACGTACATTGCGTTTTGTTAAAATAGCTGTTATTTGGTGTGGATCAGTATAGTGATCACCAAGTTTTCCAGGTTTAGGTTCTTTAGGTTCTTTTTGTCCTTCAAACAAAAATACTGGTTCGCTGATTTTAAATTGAATTGGATTTATTTTGCGATCTTGATATTGTTTCGATTTTTCTTTACATTTAATCCAATTTTGTCGACCAATTTCTTGTATATCGTGAATTTGCGTAACTAATTGGGTTAAATAGTCGTCGTATGTAGCAATTTTCTCCCTATCCGACGGTCACATCCCGGAGGGGACTCGGGCTTTTTTTCCGAACACCATTTCATAGGGCGTGTGCTTGGTACCTTCTGGTACATTTGTATTGTAATTATAAATAGCCAATTCAACCCATTCGTCCCAATCGCTTTGCTTCGTTATAGATTCATTGTTTGAGATATTACTCAATGGTTAATGTATACTCATTCTCCTGCTTGGTTTTCGGTAAAGGGCCTACTATGTCCATAGCAATTCTATCAAAAGCGATGGCAGGAGTATCCGTTATGATCATTGACTGTTTAGTTTTTACGCGAACTAGTTTTCTTCATTGACATTGTAAACATCGTTGAATATATAATTGAACGTTGGCTTTTAGATTTTTCCAGTAATGTTCGTGACGGATTCTATTGTATGTTTTTCTGACACCCCTGTGTCCGCCTATAGCTGAAGAGTTCATTTCCTCAATAATTTTAACCTGATCTTTTACGTGGCATATGTCTAACTAGCCCATTACAAATAATAATCTTTACGTCACTCTGTGCAAAAATTAATCGAATTTGTATAATAATATCTTCCCAAGGTATATTCAAGATAAAATCTGATTTTACGATAGTTTGGAGAGATAATTTGTCGACTAAATGTCAAGAATTTTTCAATGTTTCTACTATGTTTCCTAAGATTAATGTGGGTCCTTTACCAGAACCGTCAGTGATTGGTAGGGCTATATTGAACCTATTACTTCGTTTTGCGATTGATTGAGCTTTTTTCAACTCTAAATTTTTTTAATCTGAAAAATCGTTACTATCGTGGAGTGCTATCGCTCGTGTATCAATAGGTTCACATTTGGTAGAAACAAAATAAACCAGGTTATGTCTACCTTTGAGAAGCTCACGAGTGATAGATGCGGTTAATAATCTAGTTTTTGTTGCTTCGAGTTCGAGTTCCGCGTCGCTCGAGGACTTATTATTAGTATCGCTTACTTCGAGATGCTTAGGGGTACGCTTTCTCTGGACTAGCATGCTCGTTTTGTTCCGGGAGTTATTAACGTTGAGTATAATCTCATCGGTCGACTCTTCGTGGCTCGAATAGGTTTTGCTTGTAGATGTTTCCGGATATATTATAGGCTCAAGAGTACCTGGGTTATTTACCGGAGTATTAGGTAAATCCACCTCATCTTCTATACGCGCCTGAAACGTTTCATGGTCGGATGATATTTCGAGTGACCCATGTAGAAAAAAAAGTAGGCTGCTCATTAGAATCAACACGTCCCCGATCCCAATTACTTTCCTCTATTTCATAATTACATAATGTATGATCCTGGTAATTTTCCATATTATTCTCATCATTGTCAGGTTGTTCTTCTAATAATAATGAAAATACCGTCATTCACGGTTGTTCCTTCAACTGGATTTCTCGGAAGTGCATCAGCATTAACATTAGTTTTCCCGGCTTTACTATATTTGTTCGTGAAACATCCACCGCGCAATAGTACCGTCTTATGTGAGGGCAGTGTTGCGTGTGGCTATCTTAGAACATTTTATAAAGAGTGTTGCAGTCTTAATAGAAGAATGCAACACTCCTATAAACCGATTTAGCATACGTATATATATATATGTATGCTTGAACAAAAATGTATAAAATGTTTAGCCACTGTGTACACAATGATTTTTCAATTTTGCAAGTGAGGATTGGGGCGTTGAACTGAGGACGTCACACCTTTCTCGTTTAGTTGGATGCCGTACTTGGGCTTTGCATCCTAGAAGCCATGAAGTGAGTAGAAAGGACTGGGTCGATACCCCCGAGCGTAATGGTTAGAGTCTTCATCGATTAATCCGTCCGGAGTGCTCGTGAAGGAGGTGTAGACGTCGTGTCGGCTGCGCCTGCGCTTCCGCTAACCTCGATATCAATAAGTGTTAGCTCTCTGCGTTGATAACTAAGGATGAGCAAGAGTCTCGTTATTGAGCTCCATATGGCTCCAAGAAATGCAGGCTCCATCCATACAACGAGTGGATGGAAGTATCGACCAAAAATGTTATCAGTCTTATTATCAAGAATATTCCGATGATGCTCGCGCTTGCCGAGCGGAAGTTGATAAATCTGTTCCATAGTTGTGTGTAGCGGTATTTTCGACCAAGTGATCGAGACGTTCCCCGGTGGGAGTTGGTAACCAACACTCCCTCGGGCGAGTTTATTTAACGCTGGTTTCTGGGATGGAAACATAATACGTTCGCGAAGTTTGTTCACGTCCTCTTGGACGTAGTTTCCGTTGCTAGCGAGGTTTCCAGCCAACTGATATTTCCAAGTTGGTCGAGTCATTGGCTCGAGCGTAGGTGTCACCATGACCCCTATTGGTGGTGATGTGAAGCGGTTCTATGCTCCAACTAACTGATACTGAGTGGGAATCACTGAGTCACAAGTAACTATGTTGGCTGATCTCACCAGTGTTCTTGGCGTAGTGGACAGATAGAATGATTTGTTCCTGTAGAGTACTGGTAATTCCTGATAGCAGGTCTCCGTACTCCGTAATTTGCACTCGACAGAAACGCACTTTATGATGTGAGTCACCTCACCCGCGATAACAGCAATGTAGCCAGACCCCTTTATTACTGTGAAAGCGAATCTTTCAGGAAAGCCTGTGGCCATTGTTAGAGCGTTTTGGCGAATGTGTCTCTCCAACATGCAACGTTGTATTATAACATTCTTATAAAGGTTCTTCATTATTTTTTTTACGTGCTTCTCGATGTATACAAATCTAGAATTTATATACGAGAACATGTCCAGGCTATTGTCCGATATTTTCTTTTTTGTAGTAAATTAATCTCCCTCATTGCCTTCAAGGATGAATAGTTTTGGGTGTTCGGTATTTGCTAAGACGTATCCACAGATATGGTATTCCGAGCGTTTTGTCAAGGCGAAGGTCGTAGAGTCCGACTTGTGCATCTGAGTTACGTCTGGCAGCCGAAAACCTTCCCCGATGACGGTGAGTTTGGTGGCGATCCATTCGTAGAAAACGTCGCACATGTTAAAATTATACGCGTCGAGTGGTGCAAATTTCCAGAACGCGCTGTTACCATCGATGTCCATACAATTGCCCTCCGAGAGTCCACACTGTGCCCTCAACAAGAAAATAATGATGTCGGCTCCGATATTTACCACTACCCGGTATTCGAATAAGGTTACTTTGATTGATGCATGCACGACATCGGTCCAAGTACCAGAGAATTGACTGTACTGAGTTCCCGCACATTTACCGTCCATTGAGGCAGAACCCGCTAACGTTACACTCCTGGTCATGGTATCGTTGCGACGTAATCCAACGATCTCCACGGCGAACCCCAGGCGAATTATCCCCGTTTCCTGGAAAAGCCTGCATCTAGATTCGTCTATGTCGTGGATATACTGGCGCAACCCATCATGTGCAATCGAATTATGAGGATGCATCCAGCAGTAATTTAGTACCCTGGTTATTTTTATTTTACACTGAATAACCATGGTGCTGTCCAATTCCGACAGCCTCAGTAAATGGACATGTGTCTACGTTGGTTCGGGGTCTCTCGATGGTACTTTACATTCCGCTACTCCTTTAAGCGAGAGGGTAGTGACGTTGAGGGTTGAGCCACTACAATTGTAACCAATCAGGTCCGAAATCTCCATTATCCCAATGACCATGAAGAGTACGCCAGCGAGTGTCGGCGTCTTCTTAGAAAGAGATGATCATTAACTTTTACAAATTCGTAGTTTGTTTGAATGGATGTTTTTCCGTATTTCAATCAATTTTATTTAGGCATTTCCGTCACTAAGAATTTCCAATACGGGATAGAGTCCAACGTATAAGTCAGCAACTTTCCTCCTTTGGGTTCCTTGAGAAAATAAACCATGTCTCCCACTTTAAAATTGTGAGGATTAATTCACTGATCATAGTAATCTTTTGATTGCTCTTTAGCCCTTTTCAGATTTTTCGCTGCCATTTCTTGTAACCCGTTTAATTTAGCGAAAAGGTCGTGGAGATAGTTCACATACGTTGGATCCTGGTTTTCCTTTATCCTATCGTGATTCGAAGGTTGCCTGACTAGCCTGCCAAAAATCAGCTCGTGTGGCGTGAAGCCCATACCTTCGTGACGACTAGTATTGTAGGAAAAGATTGCCATTTCCAATAATTCTTTCCAATCGGTGCGACGGTTGACAAATGGGTTTAAGTACTCGACAAGTACATGGTGAGAATGCTCTACTAAACCGTTCGTTTGTGGATGGAAAGCCGTGGTACGATAATGCTTGATTGTAAATTTACGCGCCACATCTCTCATGAGGCTACTGCAGTTCGTCCGCTGGGCCGTTTGCAGCGCCTTGGGTGTCCCAAAACTACACATGAAGTTTTTGGTAAAAGCGTCTGCGACGTCAGCAGTTGTCGTTCGTTGTAGTGAAATCGCAACCCAATACTTCGACAATGTATCCTGAAAGGTGAGAGTACTGGTGTGGCCCTCTTCTGTTGCCGGGAGGGGTCCCATGATGTCCATGGACATCTTATCGAAGGCGTTACCAGGTGTGTCAGTTAACACTATCGACAGTTTTATTTCGACACAGACCTATTTTTTCAACTGGCACCCCGGGCAACCGTGGATCAATCCCAGTATGTGGACCTTCATATCCTTTCAGAAGAAGTTCTTGTGCATCCGCCAGTACGTTTTGTTGACCCTCTTGTGACCTCCGATCAAGAACCCATGGCATTCTTGAATAATGTCTCTTCTTTCTTCGTCAGGTGGTACACGAACAAAATTTTTACATATTGTTAAATGCAGGGTCAGATCCGCGAGGTTATTTTTAAAAAGCTCGTTTAGGGTTCCAAGGTATTCCGTCTCGCTCCTCGGTTCTAGCTATGCTAAGTGAATTTATTCTAAGTTGTACCACTAGATCCCTCAGAGATTGTATTTTTTCTGTGAGATCGTCTATATGAACATTCAGCCGGACGTTGTTTTTTCCGGGAGAACAACGTACGCCTAGCGTTTTGTACGAGTTATGCTTACTCGAGCTAAATTGAGATGGTTATCCTCCGAAAGGCTGCCTGTAGATAATAAATATTTTGCGCCAACATCAATTGGTTGATTTTTTGTCGTAGTTTTATATACTAACAGTGGTTACATATTATCAGTGCGCATACTAAGGTTATCGCGAGTATCAATAATCATAAAATCCCGAGGATTTTCCTCGACAACGGAACTATCATCCTCGTACAAGGATGAGTCCGTCGATTTGGAGATCATCTCAACAATTGTGTCATCGGTAGTTAGACCTTTGACATAGTCTGATGGGCCTACGGAGGACGAGGAGGAACTATTTAGCGGACTGGTGTCCCCCGTAACAAGAGTATTCGGAGAGGTATTTACCTCTTTATGAGCTAAATCTAACGAAGGTCCAGCGATCGAACAGTCCGTGGCATCTTTCTGCTGTTTTTAGCTCTATTGGAACGGGTGAACATGGACGTGTCGCCATCTCGTCCATCGCCGTCCTCTCGCAACCTGATAGGCCTAACTCGGAAAACAGCTTACGGTGGCACCGGACGGTTGTGCGAAAGGGCGTCGGCGTTAGTATTCGCTGACCCTGGTTTGGAGAGTATTTTATAATCGTAATTACAACGCTTAAAACGCCAGCCAACCAAAAAATTTAACGCGTCTGTTACCGAATTCAACCAAACTTAACGTTTATGGTCGGTAATTAAAATAAAATCCCTACCCTAAACGTATGGTATAAAACAGTCGACCGAGTAAATTATCGCAAAACATTCCTTTTCAATAACCGAATAGTTGAGCTCTGCAGGTGTCAATGTCCGTGACGTATAAGCCACCGGGCGGTCCTTGCTGATCTCGCGCTGGCTGATTACTCCCCAAGTAGCGTGAGCCGAAGCATCCATCGTAATTATAAAGGATTTTGTAAAAATTAGGCGCTGGAGCGCTGGCGAACGCTTGCTCCTGGCTTTCCGTCCATAGAAACGCAACCCCGTTTTTTTTAAATACTATGCACGGCTTTATAATACCCGAGAAATTTGCAACGAATCGGCGGTAGTAGGCAGCCAGCCCAAGCAATTGTTCAATTTTAGTAGGGATATTCGACCTAGGATAGTGTCTGATCGATTCCAACGTCTTAGGATCCGGTTTAATACCATACTCACTAATAATATGACCCATATATCCCACTTTTTAGCGTATTAGCGTATATGACTATATTGACTGGATACACGAAGAGTTCCACGCCCTGCAGACCGCACAATACACGATTAATCGTTAAAACGTGGCGGACCATTCTTAAGCCCGACGGGCATTTTCGAGAACTGATAGTGACCGAATGGAGTCGAGAACACCGTTTTATGAGCTTCCTTGGCATCCACCTTAATTTGGTGGAATCCACTTGCCAAATCAAATATATATCCTATGGTTTTATCGTTCGAATGACGATAATCTATAACCATTCGCCATCTTGGTTCCCTGTGTGAATCGGGTTTCTTAGGAACGATCGACAATAGTGAACTGTATGGAGAATCAGGAGGTTCTATTATTTTTCCATCGATCATTTCGCGTATTTGTTGCGTGATTTCATCCTTGTGAGCTGGTGCGAAACGATACTGGCGTTTAAAAACAGGTTGGTTGTCAGTTGCTACTATTTTATGCGTTACGGCGTTAGTAGTACCCAAAAAATCTTCTGGGCAATGAATCAATTCGTGTGTTGACTTCATTTAGCGACTTCGAGCAACTTCCATCCGTCGCTGTTTTCGTTCGAAATTCAACAATTTTGGAACAAATTTTGCTGCCACACGTTTCATGCCCAAAACTGCCGAAAAAATGTCATGGCATGAGCCAATTGATATGCCAACATCATCAGCTACTTCTCTGATTGTGATTGGGCGATCATTTATAATCATTTCTTCCACTTATTCCACTTTTTATCGGTTTGTGATGTGCTGGGGCGTCCAGGGCGCTCGTTATCTTTAACGTCTTCACGGCCATCCTGGAAACGGTTATAGTAGACTCACTAAAAGCAACATTTAACATTTCCAAAACTGTTTAGAAACTAGCTCCCACGGTACGACAATGGTCCCTGCCTAACAACCTATCTGTGCTGTTACGCTATGGCGCTCGACGGCTACGACGATCGCGCTCGCATGAAGCGTTAGCATCGCCAACGGCGTTTTTAAAACAGGGTCTTCAATTACTTCTATCGTCAACGCCAAGTGAACAATAGGTTGTAACACAGTGACAACGTTACAACCGCTAGCCTGATTTATTATTTCCCACTGCTATAAGAGCCGCGATTACGTTCGAACGCACCGAGCACTACGGGCATAAGGCTATCGAGCTCGAACAAGGTTTGACAAAAACAGGTTACGTCACACCTAAGGAGTTTCCTCGCTGCCGTAAACAGCTTGTCAGCGACCAGCTGCCCGCGCTCGGCGGTGAGGGGAAGAGGGGGTGGCACGACAGCGGCAACCCGAAACATTATCAAAGCTCGTTAGATTTAAAATTGAAACCGATAATGATGCAGAGGGGAATAAGGTAGAGGGGTAGGGTAGAAAAGACCCTGCGCAAGAGAAAAGGCTCTCTTCTCTTACGTGCTTTTTGTTGAAAAGTCTACAGCTCTTGTATCATCAGTCTGAAACTTTTACTTTTTACACTTTTCTCTTGATACGTTCTTTTTGGCCTGAGTGACATATCGGGTATTTTACGCACATCCTGAAATTTGATTTTCCTTATCGAGATTTCTATATCTTTACATCGACATTTTCAAAATTGCGAAGAAAGGCGAGTCAGTGAATCATAGAAAGAGTTATATTCCGGAAAGATACTAAGCTCAGTGAAAAACAAAGACAGAAGAAGGAGGAAAACAGGCGAGTGATCTAATTAATAAGAAAAATAATTAGTGTGATTTTAGAAACAATTTATAGGAATACTGGATCGAATAATATTGAAGCGAATAATATTTAAGCGAATAGCATTTAAGCGCGTAGTATTTAAGCAAGTAGAATAAGCAAGTATTGTGTAAGCGAGTAGGTCTAAAGCGGATAGAAAGGAAGCAAAACGACCGGTAAATAGAGAGGATTATCACCATAATAAAGACATCGCCTTTAAGAGCCAATTCACGTGCGTGGTTTGAGTGTGTATGTTGGATGTCAGGCCTACTACCGACGAATAATACCAATAACAGGCTACGTAACTAGGTGTACCGAGGAGCTACGTGAACGAGAAACACGAAAGAATCGTAGAATAATCGGAGAAATTAACGGATTGAAAATGCAATGAACTGGCCAACGGTGCCAATAAACCGAACATCTATATTCTTCTAATTGTCTTCGTAAATAAACCATACTTTTTCCTACCTCGAAGTCTAAATTAATTATCCCTGTGTTCAAGCCCGAATTCTTCCTCTCGGAAGACAAAAATTAATGCTAACGATAAACATTACCGTTACAAGATGCTTCTCGTTAAGGATATTTTATACAATCACACATCGGATCTTCTCAAATTTAACCGTACTCACCAGGACTCAATATCATCTGGTAAGGTGATACACTGATAATTTAAACAAATTTCCTCACTGTGACCGTAAACATTACTCATACGTGCATCCTCATTCGTCTTGCCTCGTGGCGTGCTTTGCAGTTCGGGTTGCTTTCACGCTCTCTAATATAATTGCACGTGCAGCTCATGGTGTAAATTCAATGCTTAGTTTTATTTATATATAATATTTTCTTGTAGTTTATTTATTGAGTGAATATAGACCATTTTCTTTGTCAACATCGTCTGTCTGATTATTTTCCACCTGTCACGAGTCAGTACTCATCCTACTTTCAATATATTGGTGCACACGTCTCAGCTACAAGAAAACTCAACACAAGATTTATTCCATTCTTATATTGCTGCACTTTATTCTATTCTTATAACTAAATTTAATAAAAATTCTCTGATCCATTTTCAAAATCGCCGATCCTACCAAACACATGTAACCTTTTTGACATCTGATAATAGACATATCCATATGGCTAACCCAGAACAGCAACTTTTCAGACAAGTTTACCAACACAACAACGAAAAAATTGCGCGAATCGAACTAATACAACACGTAAAATTTCAAAACTCCCGTTATTTTTTTAACATACCTCATATACGCTTCCTTGGCATTGGAATTTTTACACGAACGTTATATTATATATTCTACTAGAAGAATCCGGGAGAAACGATGTCTCCTGATTTTTAGATGATAACGCGCGATCTTTCAAACTGATGGCCCCTATCCCAATCAATCGCAGCTCTATTTTTACCATGAAACTCCGCGCCAAGAATTGCGTCCTGATCGATGGGAAAAGAATTTTCGATCACATGAAATTCGGGATCCGTACCGAGTATATTGATGTCGGTTGACCCTTTTGTGAACACCGGCCGTTCGGAGATGCCTTGGGGGCGTAAAATATCCGTCTCGTTGATCAGTACGTCATTGTTTAAGGGGTTACATGGGTTTGGAAATTAAAAAAAATTAATAAAATTTTTTTTTATCTAATAATATGTCTAGAATATTCACCCAAATTTTTAAGTCAATCGGATTAAACTCTAGGAGAGAGAGAGAGCGTTTCGGAATTGCCCCGGTGGGAAAAACCGGCCGAGCGCGACGCAGGTTAATCGAGGCAGCTGCATATCTATTGTATGTCTGTCTGTCTCGCTCCTTTTTCTCACTTTCTGAGGGTCACTTATTATATTTTAATGTCACATTGCTCGTGGAGCCACGAGGTTGCTTCGAGGTTATGCACGTGTGCGATGTGAATTTGTGCCGACATTTTTTCTTATTTAATTGCAAAATGGAGCCGCATAAAGTTCGTAGAGTTGATCGAACAGAGAGAAAAATAAAGAATAAATCAAGAAAAAGAAGACACTCATTTAATCCTAAAACTGGAGAAATCGATGATACATCTTACGCCAGCACATTGGCGAAAAAACAGAGAAGCCATGAAGAGAAACACGTACTGGAGGACGCTACTCTTCAATATGTGAATATAAACTATGTTTTCGTGCTTTCAACACTTGCTAGTATCGTGAAGTGCTCGAACATTAGAAATGAAAATGGAGAGGAAAAAGTTTGTGATGGTAAAGTTGAATTGAAACAATGCACAAAATTAGGTCTTGGTTTTAAAATTATGGTGGAGTGTGAAAAGTGTCAGCCTAGATATATTATCGTGTAAAAAAATTGGTAAAGCGTATAAAATAAATCACACATTAATTTTTGTTATGCGAGTATTAAACTTAGGTCTTGCTAGATGTAAAAAATTTTGTGGCTTAATGGATATAAGTAGTTCTTTCTTAAATCAATCAACGTACGATTTTTACATCAGTTAGATACATGAATCCATGAAAACGGTTGCCGAAAAACTCTTTTCCTTAGCTGCAAAAGAAGAAAAATACCTAACGTGCGATGGAAACGGTGTTGAACATACGACACATGTTACTGTCTCAGGCGATGGCACTTGGAAAAAGGACGGTTATTCATCATTATACAGTGTGGCCACGTTGATTGGCTATTATTCTGAAAAAGTTTTGGATGTATTTGTGAAAACCTCATACTGTAAATTATGTGAGACTTGGAAGAAACAACTAGATTCATGCAGAATTTTAAGAGTGGCAAGAGGAGCATTAAAAAAAAAAGTGAATGCAGTGCCATTCACCAAGGACCAGCTGGTAATATGGAAGTTTCATCAATCGTTACAATGTTTCAACGTTCGTTTGAAAAATACGGCCTGAGATACGGCAATTACGTTGGATACGGAGACTCTAAAATATATTCCGAAGTTCTTAATTCCAAAACTTATGGTGAAAATGTTCAAATAAATAAAAAAGGAAAGAGGATACGTCCAAAAAAGGATGGGCACCCGTTTATACAATTTAGTGAAAAAAACTGTTGATGAAAAAAAAATCAACGGTTAAACGGTTAGTAAAAAAACTCTATCCAGCACGAAAAATGCCCAAGCGATCCTGGCTCATGGTGCATTTAGCAGCGTGCGTCAGCTATGGATGCCTTAGCATCATTCAAACACGATTATCTTCTATTGCCAAGTGATGTTTTATCCGCTATCAAGCCTATTTATGAGGACCTTAGGAAATATGTGCTTCTAGAGTAGTGTGTTGATGGCTTTACGCCAAATAAGTATAAGAGTCTAAACCAGTTAATTTGGAAAATCACTCCAAAATACTTCCTGCTGGTCCCAAAATAGTTGAAATAGCTGCGTCACTTGCTGCTTGTACTTTGAACGAAGAGATTTCAGCTCTGTTACTATTTATGCACGGGATGACATCAAACTTGGCCCAAATAGCTAAGAGTACGCGCGAAAAAAGGATGAACATCATATACTCATAGCTGAGAAAAAAGCTAGGACTTGTACTCGAGACGCAAGAATTCGTCTCAGGCAGGAACAAAAGGATATCCTGGACATCGCAGCTGCAGCAGGATCTTTAATTTATGGAACCGAAATCAACGATTCTATGTAAGTTAAAAAAAAAATGTTCGTCGTTTTATTTCTACTTGAAATTTTAACCGCGTTTTTCTCGAAACACTATTGTTGAAGTCAGTGGACACGATTTCACACAAACTAATGCACTGATCTTATTGAAATTTCGCACACTTCTTCAAAACAGCATTGACTAGTGATTGAACGAAGAATTAAAATTTTTTTTATTACAACTAATTTTACAAGGCTATACGTAGTGTAAATTGTACCAAAAAATGTATTATTTTGCATACAACTCTGCCAAAAATTCAAATTTCAATTTAAAAAAAATCTTCCGTTCAATAATGAGCTATACTTGTATGCTAACATAAAATATTTTGTTTTCAAATTTCAGATCAAGCTATCACGAGTTATCGTGACCACCGCGAGGACACTTTTTTTTAGGGGTCTCCGGAAACCCAGTCTAACCGACTGAATTTCCAACTTTTTTGGATGCAAATTTTTAGAAATACTGTTAAAATGTTAGTGTTTGATGTACTTAACATTTTGAATAAAGTAATTTATATATAATGTGAAAAAATAATCGAGAAAACATGCTTTTTCTTACTTCGAAACCCATGTAACCACTTAATACATCGTGTTTCATTAAATTTGTGTCAGCTGTTGAGTGGACCAAAAATTCGCCTGCTTTTACGAGCTGGGGCGGAATACGTCCACCGAGGGAACGAACAAATGTGTTTTTAATCCGACGTTTACTGTGCGGACAGTTCGGCTATTTAAACCACTTGCACAGGATGCTTGGATTGCGCTTCCGTTCGACTTGCGCCTGAGTTCATCGAATGAGCGGTCTCGTTTCCCGATGCTTTACGTTTCTCAAAAGGTTCGCGTTTGTAACAATCTTTGAGCTTATGCCTCCGTTTATTGCAGTGAGCGCGTGTTTTTGTAGGCGGTCGCGGAGCCACACCCGGGTTTTTCATTTTTCCCGATCTAAATGGCAGTCATTTTCGGGAAATTTTTGCCAACAGTTTTCCAAAATGTGGCTCGTGTTGGTACGCAGGTAACGACGTCGGTCTTCGCGGCTTTTACCTGTACCGGCGATGGTTACGGAATTTGTAGTTAGGACGGTGTGATCTTGCCCTTCAATATTCTATCGTTACGTTCTAGATCTTTTTCATTCCCAATTGCCTTAGGATAAGCCTCGTTAAGGTTATCATACCCATCGCACCTCAGACGAAGGCAAAAATCGCGAAGCAATCCCATAACAAAACACTCGAGGTTGTCACCCTCGAGGTTCATTTTTGTGTGTGCGTCAGGTGACCACAGTTCAGAACTTCTCTCTAACATCATCGAATGTAGGTATTTTACCCGACTAATTTAATCAGGGACGTGCTCAGTTTTGCCCTTCTGGATAGTACTACTTAAACCACTGTTATGCCGGTACCGCATTATTGGTTAACTCGGTAATCGGTATAATATTAAAAAGTTATTATTTTGAGATCGTTTGCCGATTGGGAGTAGAAACTCGAGTAATTTGTGTAGACGTGAATTTATGTAAAAAATGAAAATATTCATTATAGGCAACGGCTGTTTCCCGTTGTCTATTTAAAAGTAGAAAGAGATTAATACAATAAAACTGTGGTTATAAGCCCGTATGAGGAACCAACCTCTCGCGTGTGAATCTACCGTTCGAATCTAATATTTCGCGATCAACCGTTCACATTGATGTCAAACTGTAGACTGATTTCGGCAAAGCAGTTAATTTGCCCCATTGACCGAAATCGAGTGTCGAATGGATTTCATAATAATCTTTGTTTGCAAATTCCAAGCTCGAGCTCATTGCAGTCATTGCGGGCAGCTCGATGCTTACGTTTGCACATTGTTCTACTTTGGTGAGCGGTCCTCACGAAAAGGAGGACAATGGCGAAATAATGTACAAGAACTAGTTCGCGGTACAACATCCCTCCCCCCTTAGAAAGAAAAATTTTTCCACTAAAAAATTTTTCTTTGATTGGTTCCTATATTTCCTCTTACTACAATGATATTCTATATATTGGACAATATAGCAGACATAATACATAATAATCTCTATCATTTGACAATTTTTCTTTAGCTATTTTTCTTCATGGTCGATCTGGCCATCGCACTCGGCTGACGGGGCGAGTTTCCCAGACCCTGGTGGGCTCGCATCGCGGTCGCTCCTATGGCTGTTGTCGTCCGAGTGGCTCGAGATTAATATCCATCTCGGCTGCTGCCGGGGTCGCTGCCTTGGTTGTCCTTGTCGGTGTCCGGTTCGGTATGTACCTATAACATTTAAACAGAAGGAAGCCGACCAAGGCTTCCGCTCGAATCTCCGAGCTTTTGTAGCCCCTCCAGATCTCGCAGCACATTTGACAGTGAAACTTCCTCCTCGGTGCGTATCGGAGGTGCCTCAACCTCCATTTCCTTCAATTTTAGGGCGTACGGGGGAAGGTAATCTTTCCGGATGACTTGAGACGTTCGCCCTGTTATTTTTACGCTGAAACCTGGGGCGGTTACAATACACACGCCTATCAGAGCCAGTATTCCGGTTATTTGTGTCCATTTTCGCGTATTTCGGGACTTCGGAGGGTGCGTTGTTTGTAACCGACATTGTAGGTGTGTCGACGGGCAAATGTAAGATTTGCCGGTACCTTGCAATTTTTTAAAGTATTTTTGTATACTGTACCTTTTGTATATACTAGTAGTACTATTGCTGCCCGATCAGCGGTATCTTTCGTACGAGCACTACCGCGTTGCCTTCGTTGCGATAGGTGTGGTAGTGCGTCGACGAGGTGTCTTGTGAGCGTTCTTGGCGGCAGGGACGTGGCTCTGGCCTTACCACTAGCTATGTCGTTTACCAGCCACACTAACTCCTGTACGTCGATGAGTAATGCCTCAACTGCAATACTTATCGCGTCGAGCGTCTCTTCCATGTGTTGGCACCTCGTTACATAGTACAGGTTGTCGTCGAGTGCGTAATTGATACGCTGTATTTGGGTCAACAGGGCATGTTCGTAGGGCTTTATATGATGCGCGCTTTCATTATATAGGCTGGGGGTGGTCTTTACCACTTATTTATATTTTTTTAACCCTTCCTGCAGGGTCTGCTGTGAGGCTTTTATTCTGGCAATCTCTTCGTGGAGATTTTGGGCATCGGCAGCGTTTACATTTCCTATGATGGCCTTGATGCTTCCAAGGCCGTTGACCATTTAAAGCTTAATCGAAAAATGTTTTTTGTTTGTCTCAATTATATAACGTTATTACCTACTCCGCTTGGTTTATTGAAGTTTCCACCTTGTGCCCTGTGGGGTTCTTCCCCACATTTAATCTTAGCTTTAATTAATCTGTTAATTAGCTATAGGTAATTTTTATAATTTCATATATTCCTGATCTATTAGTGCTCGATAAAGAGGTTCACGCGGTTTGCGTGCACCGCCTGAATTTTACGTCCCTTCCGGACTAGGTAATTGACGGGGGGCCTCTTCTCTACTATTTCGTGAGGTCCTGTCCACCTCGGGGTCAGCTTGGCTGACCGCCTCCTGCGCACCGTCTTGTCGTGGAGGAGTACGCGTTCGCCGACGCGGTACTCCTGCACCTGTGCGCCGTTGACATACGTATTCTTTGACCTCCTTTTCGCGACTTCCAGGTTGTCGCGTGCGTCCATGCGGCGTGTAATCGCTCGCGTAACTCGTGGACGTAATCATCGTAGGCATAAGTGCTGCAGGGCTCCTGTTTCACGGCGGTCGGCAACTCAGCTTCGCATCCGTACACCAACACGTGGGGAGACAGTCCGGTCCCCGTATGTGGAGTGGTATTGTACGTAAACATTGCGTACGGCAGCCACTCGTCCCAATTACCCTGATCCTCACTTATGAAATTTTTCAGATACTTTGCGAGGGTACGATGTGATCTTTTTAATGCGCCATTCGATTCGGGATGATAGGCCGTAGTTTGTATCTTTTTAATTCGCAGCAGTCGACACATTTCTTTGAAGGTCGAGCTGAGGAAGTTCGTACCCTGATCTGACAATATTATTTCCGGCGTTCCGTGCCGGCAGATCTATTCTTCTACGAGTGCTCTAGCGACTGTCGAAGCCTCTTGGTTCGGCAGTGATATCGCTGCACTGTATTTTGTGAGCGCGTCCTGGATAGTAAGTATATATCTTTTTCCAGATGCGCTTTCTGGCAGCGGTCCTACGATGTCGACCGCTACTTTTTCAAAGGACCTCGATGGGGTGTCGTTACCACCATCGGCACTCGTTCCCTTTTCGTGATTGCATTCTTCTGGCAGGATTCGCAGCACGATATGTAATTTTCCAATTCCTTTCTCAGGCCGGGCCAGTCGTATTTGGTCCGGATCCGATGCAATGTACGCCGTATACCCTGGTGCCCTCCTATGGGGGTGTCGTGGTATTCTCTAATTATTGTCAGGCGGTCATTGGCAGAAGGAATGGCTATGCCACTGCGGCAGTCGCTATACTTTCTCATAACGCTGTCTTCGTCTGCACTGCTGGAAGTTCGTGAGCTACGGGCCCCGCCGTGCCTCGTTTCCTCAGCAGGCCTTTGCGGTGTTCTGTCCGCAGTTTCTTCGCTCGGTGTACCCACAGCTAGCTCCGCCGTTGGGTCGCTCTCTGTCTCGAGCGGCCTTGCAACGTTTGCTTTTCGCGGCCTTCCGCGCTTCGCGGGTCCGTCATGCTGTGCTGGACCCGCTCCGTCCTTATCAGCGGTGCTCGCAGTCTTACTAGTGGCTTGCGTTGCTAGCTTGCGTGATCTGCCCCTTCCCCGACCGCACGGCTTTTCAGCGGGGCTGTGGGGTTCAGTAGAGCGATCTGCATGCACGCTGCAGAACTCTCTATCCTCGTCTGTAGCATTGGCAGGCGCTGTCTCTTGCTCTGCCTCGTTGCTCGGCTGGCCCGGGGTATCCTCGGCACTCCGCTTTGTGCGGTCATTCGCTGTGCCGAGTTGCCCCATCGTGCTGTCCTCTTCCGATTTCTGGACTTCGTCCTCAGCTCTCGCTTGGGTCCTTGTAGTAGCGAATATGCGGCTTAGCGCATCTGCATTCGTATTACGTTTTCCGGCCTTATATTCAACGTTAAATTCGTGTTCGGACAATTTTATTTTCCAACGCATTAGACTCGAACCTGGGTCCTTCACTCTGAACAGCCAGGTGAGCGATTGGTGGTCCGTCACTACCGTAAAACGTGTACTATAAATATATGGTCGAAATTAAGCGAGAGCCCAAACTATGGCGAGTAGCTCTTACTCCGTGTGTTACTATGTCGTCGATGTACACATAGCATTTGACGCCCTGTAGTCCTGCTAACGCGAAGTTCATTGGGCGCTGGGAAGTCGGTGGCGCGGTCCATTGACTCCTGCTGGGCTGGTCTATTCCTTCCGCTAGCATTTTGTCTGCCGGCATCTCCACTTTTCTTTCTCGTGAGCGAGTTTAGCCTCTCGCTTTGTGGTTGCCTTGGATATCTTTGACTCTCCGCTTGGTGCGGCTGTTCGTATACCCGAATGCGCAATCTTTCTCTTTCTTGTGGGACTTTCTTTCCTGTCCCACGTGGGCTCGTGTGGTCGCGTATATGCGACTCAGAGCATCTGTATCTATATTTCTTTTTCCGGCTTTCTGCATTTTACCGGACCCATGTCCCGATTTTACAGTCTTCCCAGGCAAGGATCGCGATCCTAGGTCTTTCGATCCGACCTTAAAGGGTGTGCGATACTGCACCTCGTGCGTGCGCTGTCGCTCGTTCCCTCGTAGAAGGGATACGCCGTTGTATTCGCACACTATTCCTGTGCGAGCTGCTTGCTTTTCACTGTTGGGGGGCACCAAGTCGGGCTTCCGTTGTTGCTGCGCAAAGCGTTTGGCCTTCTTCCCCGTGCTCTCCGAGCTTACGCGCAGTGTCTTGACCTGTCGGCTTCGTACGGCCTTCGCTATCTGCGACGGCTCGAGTGTCGCCGTCGGCTGTTGCATTTCCCCGTCGTGTTTAGAAACATTAAAACTCACTCTATTGGTTTTTGACGGTGTGACACGGAATCTCGCTACTTTGCCTTGGCTGATTCCGCTCCTTATAGGTAGTCCGACAACTTTATTCTACTTGGCGGCATCCATGTTGGACCCGTTTCCGGAAGGAAGATTTATCTTTGTGAGCAGGCCTATGTACTTGCATGTGGCGGCAGTTCTAATGCGTGGTGACGAACATATCCTCGTCGCGCCGTCCCGTAGCGGCATGCAGTGCCCATATAACTTAAGCATCTCGCCATGCAGGATGTACACCTTATGCTGCTTGATAAAGTCCATTCCTAGCAGTCCGTTGACCTTCAACGGCACATTATTTGGGACTATGTAGAACCAGTGTTCCACGTTTAGTGCCGGTGTCTCCAGCACAATTTTTGCTATACCGAGGGGGGTGAATTTTTCACCTGTCACACCCTGCAATTCCACGGAGCACCTGCTCACCATGGTCTCGGGCTTGAGGCATCCCTCCTTCAGTATGCTGCACTGGGCCCCTGTGTCCGCTTTGAGGGTGAGTACCCCGGTCGTGGCTAACGGTGCATCGATATCAAAGTTGCTGGCCGTACCGCTGGACGCCGGCAGCGTTACCTGCAATAACTGCTGCGTGGTCTTCCTCCTGCGCGCGGGTCTCTGCTGGGCCGTGAGTGTATTTATTCTCATCGTTCCCAGCCGGCTGGCATCGGTATTTGATCGACTTGCACTTGCATTCACCGTGGACCTTTCACTCTTGCCCCCTGAGTCCCTTGGACGTTGGGGATGCTGTGAAGACTGGGCAGGATCGCTCTTGTTCTGCGACAATCTTTTCCTGCAGTCTTTCCACATGTGGCCCTTTTTTTGGCAATAGTTACACACAACGTCAACGTTGTGAATGGATGTATTCTCGCTGGGCATCGGTAGGCTCACTCTTTCCGATCTGCGGGCGCAGTCTCGAGCCACGTGCCCTGGTTTCCCGCAGGTGAAACAATTCTTGCTCTGCTGGGATTGTGCACCTTGGGACCTTCTGGGGTGGCTTAATGCTCCACCTACCCCTCCCTTTGGCTGCATCATATTGGTTATTTCGATGGCTCCCGTTACCAACTCGTGGAGGGTGGTGTAGTTACGGGATCTCACCAGAATTTGGACCTGCTAATGCAGTCCATTTTCGAAGTTGGCCTGGGCGCTCTTCCGTGTTATTTTCTCAATGATGCGCATTTCCAACATCGTAGTGGCTTCCTCGCAAAGCTTTTCTATGATATCCACGGTGATACGCTCTGTCCTGGCGGCGTATACCGCGATATCCTCGCCCTGGCCCTGCCGGAGGGAGTTAAATTCCACCTGTAATGCGGGCAGGGACTTTCGCTTCCCGTACAGGGCCTCCAGCTTGGACTTAAGCTGTGCTACCGAATGGATAACTTTGTGTTTCATTTCTCTGGCAGCCCTACCTTCGAGCTTGTTGCTCAGTACCAATTCCAGCAGGATCTCGTGGTCACCGGGCGCAGCTCGCTTGAAGACGGTTTCATAGGACCGTATAAAGGCGTCTAGCTCGTCAGCGTTGCTGCCGTCGAAGTGCTTCATATTTTTGAAGGCCAGCCCCAGGTCGAGCGTCCGACCCCGGGTTTCCGGTACCCGCGGTTGCTCCCTTTGGAACACCGGATCCGGAGCAGAGTAGTCCGGCTCCTCGAATCGCGTTTGCCTCGACCGCGGACGTGGTATCGGGTACTCTTCCAACCCAGTACCTTGCAGCCTCCGCAGCAATTCGGCATTCTGCTCCCGTAGGGACGGGATGAGTTCGAACGCGTCCGCACCTACCTCGTTGAGCGTGTCCGCCAAGTTCCATCTTGCCGACGGAGTTTCGATCTCCCTGAGTTCGCGATCGAGTTCGCGTTGGCCCCGATCGTGTTCGCGCTGCAGCCTTTCGTACTGGCGTCGAGCTCTCTCCAATTCGCGTTGGCTTCGGTCGACCGCCTCCAACCGATCGCCTACTCTGGCTGGTACCGACCGGGCTGTCGTACCGGTAGCTGCGGAGAAACCTACGCGATCTATAGTTCGCATGTTCTCCATTTCCTGGTCAACCATGTTTCCGGTGACGCGCTCGGGCGTTCGCTCGCCAGTAGCTGTATTAAAAACGTCATCGCTATCGTCGCTGTCGAAATCCCCGAACGACGCACCCCTGCGTGGGTTTACGCCAAACTGGGCCGTCAGACGGTGTGCAAGGGCCTTTTGTCTGGTCGAGGGGATTCGTCCCATCGGCGAGAGCTCAAATAGCGCCCTGCGCGCTTCATAAACGATGTCCCCCACGGCCGCAGCTAATCCGGCTGTGGGGTCTACCCCTGTGCCAGGCAACGTCGTGTCTAACGAGTTGCCCCTGCGACCTGATCGGGCTCCTCTAGATTCCGACATGTTTATTTCGCGACGGACTTGATTTTAATATTTCCCGAACAAAAAAAAATAATCTTACGAGAGATATATGTATTCGATGGAATATTACTGTTTCTCGGCTTTGACGCTACTGGCTTTGATTTTACGGCTAAATGTATATATATAACGTAACCGCCACTTACAGGAAGATGGTCTGGAAGATTGTCCTCTCCATGGCGTTGCTCCTTGGGTGTAGTTCCTTCGGTGCTGTAGACCTGATGTCCCGTAGCTTCCCTCGAAGGCTGGTCCAGTTGCCCTCCCTGGTACCGTTGACCCGTCTCCTGGTGGTTCCTGGGCTCGTCTCTTGTGCATCGGCAATGGCTGCGCGACGACTTCGTAACAAGTTACCGCTTCGGCTACTCGCTTGCACACTTTGTGCAGTTTTCCGCGACTTGATGTGACACCGTCAATCGGGACTTTGAACGGTTGACCGATACGTCACCGCACCGACGTTCACTTCGCATCTTCGCGTTAGATTAGTCGGGTTTTACGAACTGCACTGGCGTCCTTTACACAAGTTGTAGTCGTCACTATAGAGTCACTCTTAACTTTGTCAAAAACACACTTTATCCAAATAAATTACGTAGCACTTATCACTTCAGAAGATCCCACCGCTGCCACCAAATGTTTTGCCGGTACCGCGTTATTGGTTAACTCGGTAATCGGTATAATATTAAAAATTTATTATTTTGGGATCGTTTGCCGATTGGGAGTAGAAACTCGAGTAATTCGTGTAGACGTGAATTTATGTAAAAAATGGAAATATTTATTATAGGCAACGGCTACTTCCCGTTGTCTATTTAAAAGTAGAAAGAGTTTATTACAATAAAACTGTGGTTACGAGCCCGTATGAGGAACCAACCTCTCGCGTGTGAATCTACCTTTCGAATCTAATATTTCGCGATCAACCGTTCAGGTTGATGTCAAACTGTAGACTGATTTCGGCAAAGCAGTTAATTTGCCCCATTGACCGAAATCGAGTGTCGAATGGATTTCATAATAATCTTTGTTTGTTAAATTCCAAGCTCGAGCTCATTGCAGTCATTGCGGGCAGCTCGATGCTTACGTTTGCACATTGTTCTACTTTGGTGAGCGGTCCTCACGAAAAGGAGGACAATGGCGAAATAATGTACAAGAATTAGTTCGCGGTACAACACCACCATGAAATAATATTTTGGTCTCCTTCGCTGTGTCTCTTTTTGTAAAACTCAGGACACAACTGGAGTTGAAATTTTATACGAAATCACGTTGAATAACAATTTATATTGTGCGTAACAACTAATTGTGCTACGCACAATATATGCTTTTTCGGCTATTTGATTTTTGAATATAAATATGTACAGGGTGTCCGCCGGGAAGGTATACTACTTTGTTTATTTATAATTTTCGATTAAATGAAAGAGAATGGATCTTATATTGATAAATGTTTTATTTAATGTCGGCAATTATGTATGGAATACAATATCAGATAAATGTCCGCCTCTGTTAGCCTCACAAATGCGAGCCCTTTTGAGCACATTTTTCATTACATTCTCACACATTTCACGCGGTATTTCATTAATTTCATCACGAATATTTTGTTTGAGTTGCTCAAGCGTTTCTGGTTTGTTTGCATAAGCCTTGCTTTTTAGATATCCCCACAAAAAGATGTCCGGAGCAGTCAAATCAGGCGACCGTGGAGGCCAATCAACATCACCATTTTTTGAAATAACTTGTTGTGGAAAGAGGTCTCGCAGTAATTCCATTGTAATCCTGGCTGTATGCGATGTGGCACCGTCTTGTTGATACCACATGTTAATCAAGCCCAAAGCATGCAGTTGTGGCGTTAAAAAGTTTTCAATCATATCACGATATCGCTCCCCATTCACAGTTACCGTTACGCCGTTTTGATTTTCAAAGAAGTAAGGTCCAATGATTCCTCCTGACCAAATTGCACACCAGACTGTCACTTTTAATGGATGTAAAGGTGACTGATGAATAATTTGAGGGTTTTCCATTGCCCAGAACCGACTATTCTGTTTATTCACATATCCATTTAAATGAAAATGTGCCTCGTCACTCATTATGATTTTTTCATGAAAATCGGGGTTGTCATGGGCGAGCTGTGATGGGCGAGCTTTTAACGATTAAAACACGTTGGTTTATCGAATATTTTTCCATAATAAATTTGCCACATGTCTACTTCACGACTGCCAAATATGAACTGTCAAGACTAACGTTTACCAAAATGGCGGCAAAACAAAGTAGTATACCTTCCCGGCGGACACCCTGTATATGTTGAAAGTCAACTTAACACTCCAATATGGTGAGTCTTAGCGCAAGTAAGCTTCAGAAACTGACCTACATACCGGTGCACATGTATTTAGGTAGACAAATCAACATAGAATAGGTGCTTGAACAGACTTCCCGTTCGCGATACTCATAGATGGCGAGCCGCTCATAAGCGTAAGCAGAACGTAAACAGGGGAGGATTATTTCATGGCAAATCGACCGTGTTATCCCACTGCTGCCACAAAAATTTTTATATTCCTGTTAGGTCCTGAGTTTGAAGGTGGTGGAGCGCAACGATGGATAAGCCTTTTTTGTCTCCGACTTCACACTAAAAGCGCAGAGTTGCGAGTTCCGCGGGTCTATATCTGGATTCTCAGAATCAGACTAACGGGCCCCGCAGTCTCACCGACCTGTCAACGTATCTTGGCTCGGTGTCGCGTTTATCGCTGGCGCTCGACGAGCGCCTGGACCCATGCCACAACGCGGTACCTGGGACCGCTTGCGCTAGTTAAAATCGAACCGGCTACAACCTAATAGATAGCGCAGGAATGTTGCGAGTAACAATATCATGTATAAATAAGCAGGGTGCGAGAGAAGCTGTGCGTTGCTGCGGCTAGTACGACTTATCAACGTTATATTAAGTTACTTAATATATTTATATACTACCTCTGCATGAGACCGAACAAAATCGCACGGATGATTAGTGCACGATGTTTCATTCAGCGTCTCTCGCATACACCCCAGTGAATGAGGCACCTCATGTGTATAAGTAAGCATACGTATGTTCGTGAAGGATTCGCCGCGCAAGAAGGCCGTCTTATGTGAGGTCCGTGATGCGAGTGGCGATCTTTGAACGGTTTATAAAGAGTGTTACAGTCTTAATAGAAGAATACAGATCTCCTATAAACGGATTTAATAAATAGGTATATATTGTATATGTACCTTACGATAAAAAAGTACCCGGAATTTGTCAATAAAACGAAAACAGTTCAATTATTCATCGATATTTATTTTATTCCCACCAAAGTAATCTCCATCGTAAGCAATACACACATTCTAACGCTTGTTCCAATCTTTGAAACACTTTTCATAGGCCGATTTTGGAATCGCCTTCAGCTCCTTCTGCGAATTCTCCTTTATCGCCTCAATCGTCACAAACGCTTTCCGCGAAGTGGTAACTTGAGTCGTGAGAACAGGAAAGAGTCACACGGGGTCATGTCAGGTAGGTACGGAGCTTGCGGAACGGTATTAATGTTGTTTTTGGTCAAACAGTCGCGTACAAGACGAGATGTGTGAGCCGGTGCATTACCGTGGTGAAGAAACTCTGCACCGATCCTGATGCTCACACGACTATCTTCGAGCACAATTTTTTTAACTCTTCGATGTTTTCGTCAGTCACAGAGGTGAATGGACGACGGGAACGAGGGAAATCATCAACCACAGTACGGTCTGCTTTAAACTCTTTGTACCACTCGTATGCTTGTGTTTTCGACATTGTCGAGTCCCCTGAGGCTACTGTTAACATTTTCAACGCTTCTGCACATTATATTTTGTTAGAAGCACAACATTTCAGGCACTTTTTGCTCAACTAAATTCGACATAGCAAAATCCGCAGAGTAGACCAAACAACTTGTTTACAAAGCTATTATGCACAAACTATCTGACACATTGCGCTCAAAAGTGACATGTAAACAACTGACAGATGTACCAATCTAGAAAAAAAAAATTATTTTGATAATATGTCAAGAGTGGTTCGTTTTATTGAATAATTCCGGGTACTTTTTGACCGTAAGGTGTGCTTAAACAAAAATGTATCAAATGTATAGCCACTGTGTACAGAACACATTTTTTTAATTTACACGTCAGGATTGGGGCGTTAAATTCAGGATGTCACATATGTCTTATTGAATTCACCTCAATTCCATGGAATGTATAGACGCGAGGAGACTGAGACATTGTAGTGTCGACAGCTTATGGCATTTCTAAAACTATTCTATCTCACACTGCTGTGCATACTGATATTCTATCCTAAGTTATCTCCTGTCTATCTCATTCACATACACCCCTTTGTCCCTTGCATACTTCTACGGGCTACTCCACCCAAGGCATTAAAGAGCTGTTTACTTGCCGGTTTGGGTACTGAGAGGCTCGAGATAATTCAGATAACGCGCTTCTATGAAGTCAATTAGGTACCGTGAACAATTCACAATCCTTTACCTTCAACCCCGTAACGGGACTGCTTTCAATTTGTAGTGTTTAATATAAGTATTTTCCATTTTTCATTTACGGCTGCACTGTGCGAGATAATATTAAAGACTGCAAATTCTGTGTGACGATATATCATGAGCAAAGCCGCGAGGCTGCAGCTGTGTTATGAATCGCATGCAGCCATCAGCGGTTTTGCACGTATATCAAACAGGAGGACACGAGCCGAATGGAACGATACAAGATTACCCTACGAGAATACATAGGTTGAAATCATCAAATCGAATAGAAGCGAATAAAACGATGTGTTCATATAAAAAAATTGAATACGTGTATACATAAAGCTGTCATACGAGCGATTTTAGGTTTGATAAAATTGGAAGTCGGCAAAACTTTAACACAAGTCCCAACGACGATCCAAAATAAATCTAATAAACTTCGTAATAATTGTTCCCGTAATACTGAAATACTTCATGAATATTTAAGCTTCAATAGATGTCAATAATTTTTTAGAAATTGTAATTTATCGCGGAAATATTTTTTCATTGTCGGTGAGAAAAATCAATAGGAGCTATCCGAGTAGCGCGTAATACGAGCCCTTGACATCTCGCCTCGAAGGACACGCACTAAGCGCGTTCATAAAGCATACGTTCAATTATTAATCCTGTCATATTCTAAAATAGGAAGATAACTTTTTATTCCAGATTTTTGGATACTTTTTTTTTTATTCCATCAACAGCATTGTATAATAAAAATGTGTTGCTTACAATTAGTGTAGTAGTTACAACGGTTTATAACATTGGAGCTATATGTTCAGAATTGTAACTAGCATTTTTACAATACGTCTCGTTCAATACTACTTCATTCTTGTCGTCCTCATCATTGTCATTTACGTTACCTTTAACATGTCCTCTTACAATTAGTCTTCTTCATCCTCGTCGTCGTTGTCTGGTGATATTGATGTCACAATGACGACATCATTATTGGTAATGCTACAATTTACGAATTTCGCTTGCTATTAAGAAACTACACTATGCACGTATTTTGAAAAGTATGAAGGAATCCTGGTTAAGAATAGATTTAATCGAAGGATTTTCCATTGACCGGAAAGAATTGAAACGATTGAAAGCACTAGTTAAGTCGTGTATAGATTCTACGATGCGAGGTTTTATTTGGTGGTATTGTACACAATCAAACGAAATACATGAATGAAATACCAGGTGTACAAGCATGAAATGCGGATTTGAAACAACAGATGGCGCACGAATGCAGTTTGTGCTATAAAGATTTGACACTACGCCATTTTGTTGTGTCATCAACAAGTGTCAGACGCGCACGAGTGATAAATTGGAAAAGTGTGTGCATAGTGTTGTGTTGTTGTGTTCAATATGTCGAAATTTATAGCGAACAAAGAGCATTCGCGGACAGCATTAATTTTTTGTTTATATTTGAAGAAAACTGCTGCTGAATCATACTGATTACTTCGAGAAGCTTGTGGTGAATATGCTCCATCGCAAGGTACGTGTGAACGATGGTTTCGGCGTTTCAATAGTGGTAACTTCGATGTGCAGACAAGGAACGTGGAAAGCCGCCCAAAAAATACGAAGATGTGGAATTGTAAGCATTGTAGGACGAAGATGATCCGCAAACACAAAAACAACTCGCCGAGTCCTTGGGCGTTAGTCAACAAGCTGTTTCCAATCGGCTACGAGAGATTGGAGAGATTCAAAAGACGGGTAGATGGGTACCACATGAGTTCAACGGCAGGCAAATGGAAAAGCGCAAAAACACATGTGACATTTTGCTTGCTCTGTACAAAAAGAAGTCGTTTTTGCGTCGTATAGTTACCGGGAATGAAAAGTGGATTTATTTTGAGAGTCCCAAGCGTAAAAAATCATGGGCAGACCCAGGCGCACCATCCACATCGACCACAAGACCAAATCGCTTTGGCAGAAAGACGATGCTCTGTGTTTGGTGGGACCAGAGGGGCGTGGTCTATTATGAGCTGTTAAAACCTGGGGACACGGTTAATACTAAACGTTACTAAACGTTGGAAGCACTCAGCTAAAAAGTTCTACCCCCTGCGGCTTACTCACCAGACTTGGCTCCTTCCGATTACCACTTGTTTGCATCGAGGGGTACGCACGCACTTGCTGAACAGCGCTTTGGTTCATACGAAGATGTGAAAAAATGGCTCGATGAATGGTTCGCAGCAAAAGGGGAAGATTTTTACTGGCGTGGTATTCACAAATTGCCTGAAAGATGGAGAAAATCTAGAATAAGCGATGGAGCATACTTTGAATAAAACACTTTTTATCATTCTTCCGAATTTATTATAACATGTTTTTTTAGCAAAAAAATCCGCATTTCATACTTGCACTCCTGGTAATACAGTAATAATTAATATATTATAATAATTGAACAATGCGGAATTTAAAGTCACTTCGCTTAGTCGAATTATATTTATATCAGATTGTCAGGTATTTTAACACCAGTCGCGTTTGCCCCTGAAGTGCACTAGGAGGCAAGTAGGTAGCTCAATGGCCGATCGCATGAAGAAGACCCGTAAGGAGATCCCGTTTAAAATATTCAAACCGTACGTAAAGCTAGCCGAAGAAATTTTGAATAAGTGCACTCAATGAACTCGGGCGTAAATCAAACTATTTAAATACACTGCGGGAACCGTTTTAAGCATGGTATCGAGAAACACCGTTGAAAACTGATGTGTTAACATATCTCATATTTATATCAATATCTCATATTATCATGATATCGAGCACTATTGTGCTCGAATTGTCCGGGCGGAAATCCGAGAGACACTGTCAGAAATTGTAAAAAGACTAATTAAGCTCCGCTGTGTAACGAAGAATTACTGCAAACTCGGACCGTTAAGCGTGCACTATTAATCTCGAAATAGAAGTTGTCTGGAAGAAGCATGAGCGAAGGGGGGCGGCGACCGGAAATGGCCGCATGTCGAGAAGGATTCATAAGACAATGCTTGTTGACGGTAGGCCTCTCTTGAACGCTAAGAAAACTCGCATATGTTCTGAACACACATTTAAAAGAAAATTTTGCAATTCAAAACGTAGTTTTACACATTTAATAATGCACATTATTAACATATACATACCGGATGTTTTCGATATATCCTAGTCATCATTTCTTTATTCACTGTGATTCAACGCTCCAAATGCGTAAGTAGTAGAGAGATCCTTCGCTTGTCTTGAAGACAATCAGGATTACGTCAATACTTACTCTATAAAGTTTTTCTCGGATACAGAAATCCACCCATTTTCCTCGATTCATCATCGTCTTAAGCATGTGTTACCACTTCGAGATGTATAATAAGACTATGTTAAAATCAAGTGATAGATCGATAGGTACTGTGCAGTACTGCGCCGTCAGCGTTATTAAACGTGTTTGTATCCTACGAGAGATACGATAGCGCAGCGACGAAACTCAATGATCTCGTACGTGATTATTCAACGAACACGATTTTTCTCGTTGTTGTTGTTTCCGAATTTCTTAAATTTGTAGAGCTTCGAGTAGGAGACCATCGAAAAGAATAAGAAAATGAAAAAAAGACGTATTTGGTAATGAAATAGTTGTAATATTACAGGGCGGTACCATGTCAGAAGCATTGGGTTAAAGCCGAACGCACCAGCATCCACAACCTGACAAATACGAACAAACCTGTTCGTCAATAGTCGGTTCGACTATTCCCGAACCCTCCGCAATATTCAGTGACACTCGTGAGTAAAATATAATTGAATATATATTAAAAAACATCTTCTTTAAACTAATAAAAAGCAAATTTGAACAGATGTATATCACATCACGAGTCAGTCCGTAGCAGAAGAGGAAAACAGCACCACCAGAGGGCCTATTTGGCTTGCACAGTCCAAGAAGGCATCAAGCGGACAATAGTAATAATGATAGTGATCATAGTACTGTCAGCGAGGGGAACAAAGAGACTGTGAATGAAAAAGTAGAGATCGGGGAGGAATCTCCGAGCGAAGATGACCGAGTTTGCAGGGATGCTGCATGCGACGGAAAATGTGCAAAAGTGCTTACAATAAAATATTGATTAATCAAAAACAATACCTTGTCGTACTGTGTCTCTTATTTTTATAGTGTAATAATTAGAAAATTATACTTGAATTATATTGCGAATCTTTACTTCTGAGCAAGCATTCTGTGATACGATTGAAAGAGAGAGAGAGAGAGAGAGAGAGAGAGAGAGAGAGAGAGAGAGAGAGAGAGAGAGAGAGAGATATTTATTACCTTTCTCAGCTATTTTATACACAGTGTTACATATTTTTCTTACATCTACATACATCTTACTTTACTGTTGACACAACATATTCCTTTAACATTCGTTTAAACTATTCTACTTTTTCGCAACCTTTCAGTTCAGTTGGCAATGCCTTATATATTTTCACTCCTTCATAGTACATACTATTTTCTGCACTTCTCGTTATTCTAAATTGTATTACTATATTTTCCGCTTGCCTTGTTTTCCTACCACTCTTCGTTCCTACTATTTGTAGCCGATTTTAAAATTCTTTTGGCAGTAGATTCTTCACGGCTTTAAAGATAAATGTACAAACGCTATAGTACAATCTTTGCCTTATGGACATCAATTGTACCGCGCTCAGCATATCTTCTACCTTCGTATAGCGGTTGCATTGTAATATAACCCTCATTGCTCTGTTCTGCGCGATCTGCAGTTTTTTCAACTCTGTTTCACCCGTAGGTACGAACAGGGTTGCACAATATTCAAAGTGCTCGTTTTTTTTCCCTATTTTTTTTTAACATGTACTCACAATGGTCTTTGAATCGTAGCTTGTCATCAATAATGATACCCAAATATTTTATTGACTCTACTCTCTCAAGTTTCGTTCCATCCAAACACTTCAATACAATATTCCTACTCACGACTTTCCTAACACTGCTGACAATCATCTATTTTGTTTTCTCTATATTCATTTTTAATTTATTTCTTTCCATCCACTTTTCTACTATACATAATAACATATTCATCTTCCTATCCAATTCCGTGCTGCTTTTTGCAGGTACATATATCACTGTGTCATCAGCAAACATTTTTATTGCACATACCTCTGGACACAAATTAATTATATCATTTATATATATAATAAACAGCAACGGCCCTAGTACTGACCCGTGTATCCCATATTCGTTGGGAATAACTTCAGACCATTTATCATTGAATCGAACTTGCTGTGTTCTATTTCTTAAGTACGTTCTAAACCAATCTAATACCCTGTCTCTAATTCCATATTGGTATAATTTGTCTAATAATATATCCCTGTCGATTGTCTCAAACGCTCGCTTTAAACCCATGAATATTACTCCTACCATTTTTTCTTCACTAATGTCCACTTTCCATTCATCTACAACAGTTTGAATCGCCGTTTCACACGAATATTGCTTTCTAAATCCTGACTGATGCTCTGTTATGATGTCATTGGTTTCTCAATATTTTTCAATTTGATTTCTTACTACTAATTCAAGCACCTTTTCGTATAATAGCAACATATTAATTGATCTGTAATGACTTGCTTTTATGGCTTTGTTTATTTTTGGGATCGGTATAATCGTAGAAGTTTTTCAGCTGTCCGGGCAACATCCCTCCCATAGGGATTCATTTATTATTTCCATAAATTCCTCTTTTATTGCACTGAACGCCATTTTTAGTATATCACTTGATATTCCTTCTTCCGTTCCCTTCTTTTTCGGGAGTCCCATCACTATCTTCTCTAGATCCTTTATTTCAATATGATTTAAGTTTTCCATTATACTTTTATTGTCCATCCTTATCCCTGTTATAATTCTTCTTCAGTTTGGACTTCCAGACGTATCCCGTTGTATTGAATTAACTATATTCTTTACACAGTATTTTTTTTCCCAGAGTATGCGGCTATGTATCGACCAATTTTTTTCCCTTTTTCCTAAAGTTTTGGAAAATGAAATTCAACTTTTAACGTTTCGGTCCATGATGCAGACCATCTTCAGAATTTTTATTGACTGAAAAGCATAACATGGTAATAACATAACTAGTGTGTGTAAATTTAATATGTATAATAATGTAATTAAACTAACAAATCTTTAACAGATGTATTGTTAACTAAGGATAAGAGTTAAAATGATCTTGAGATAAACTAACCTGTAAATCAAATATATGTAAAATAATCATCCGATCCATTCAAATCACTTTTCTGACAGTTCGATCTCACTCAAGATTTCAAAAAAACCAGGAGGAAGGAGAATGCAAGTGCCAACTTTTCACATAAGTAAATTATATGGCGTCAATGCACTTTAATTATAATTTTATCAATTAAACCAAGTTAATTTCAGTGCTTTCGTCACATTAATGGTCAAGAAGCGTAAAACCTATGATATTATTAAAATATCATAGATTAAATTTTTTAAAAAAATTAGTCAATTGTAAAACATTTTTAAAGAGTCATTTACAAACCACTGATTTTTGGTTATTGATAAAACTGTAGTTAAATTAATCATGAAGATTCTTGCTGTTGTAATCTTTTGTCGTCACTGTGATTTTAATTTCACGGACTTTGTTCGATCAGCAGCTACATGTTTACGGCTGTCTGTATGAAACGCGACTGAGAAGACACCTTGAAGACTAATCGTTATGGATATGTACGAGAATATTGTATTTAATGATGTTCGTTATTTCAAGCCTATTGTATGTGTAAGGAAATTAGTGTGTATTATTCAAGTATATTTTTCAAACATCGTATTCGTTAGGACATATTAAATGTACCTACAATACCGAATTATAAAAGACACTTAATTTATCAATGTCTGTCCTATAATTTACAGCATTCCTGTGTTTTTTGATTTGTATCATCTCTAATATTAATCTTTTAAATAAATTTTGTTCATTATTTAGAATTTTCACTCCTTCAAATTTAAAATTGTGGTTAAAATCCATTACATGAGAGGCTAAAGCTGTGTGATGAAAATCAAGATGTTTAAACTATTTTTGTGTTCGTAATCAAAAGGTACTTGAAGACAAGGATTTATCTCAACATCATAGTGGGGTCGGCTTTCGCTTGAATTGGTTTTACGCAATAATTCTTTGCCATAAAGCAAAAACTGGGTTAATCCAATATGAATAAATCAATGCATCTGCTGTTTATTTTCATTTCGCGATACCTAAAAAATAATTATTAAGAGACAAATTAAAAAACGATCCAAGTTTTTTATTGGAATTATTAAAAATTCTTAATCGCAAAAAGTCTGAAGTTTTCAAATGATCTTCCTTTTCTTGATCGTCGGGTGCAGTAAACATCTAAATTAACTAAAACATTATATTTTAAATAATTGTCTACATTTTACCAGTACTGAAGAGCGTTGTGTATCGTTTGTTTGTGTGCGTTGGTGAGCGCTGGAAAGGAAAAAAAAAATAACGGTTTCTGTTTAATAAGGATGCGGAATAACGTGTCGAAAATCAGGGACGTTGATTTGCTTGTTTAGTTTATCTTGTTTCCACCATGTTTAGTTAGGTATTTGTATTTGTATTTCAACTTTGACTTTCGAGCGGAAAAATGTTTCCTTCATCTGTTGAAGAAAAATCCAAAATGAGCGAGCTCATAAGTGCATCGAAGTTAAAGGTCGAAATTTTGAACACTTACTCTAATGAAATAATAAGAGGCAAGAGGACTCTTCTTCTAATCTTTTGGGGAGCTGGATACCTTATTATACCTTATCTTATTGCCTCGATTTTCTTTCGGTCTAGTTTTATTGCTTTCTGTGTTATTCAATGCGTATAATAACTAATATATTTGCGCAAGTATTCGCATTTATCTGGTTGTTATTTCAGATTAGCTTCTTTGAGATGAGTTAACAATTTTTTAGATTTAATTTAGTGATTTTGCAACGACGATACATAAATAACAATATCGTATAGATAAACGAACAGCTCTATTTATTGTAGGCTGCTTAAAACATGACCCATAAATCTTTGGAAAGTTGCTGGAGCATTTCTTAAACCAAAAGGCATTCGAGAAAACTCGTAATACCCAAATGGTGTTGAAAAAGCTGTTTTGTGGACATCTTTTGGTTCTACGATAATTTGGTGAAAGCCCGATGCAAAATTGAATACTGAGAAAAATGTAGCTCCACCAAGTTAATCCAAAATGTGTGTGATATTTGGCAAAGGATATGAATCCCCGATTGTTTTTTTCATTCAGATTGCAAAAATCGATTACCATCCTCCAACGTTTATTTTTTTTTTAATTCAATTTTTTCATTTTTATTCATTTTTTTTCACAGAGGGGGAAATTCCTTATGAACACCCGCGATAGATAGCCGCGGGTAGGGTGGGACTCGAGCCATCTGCCCCCCCCCCCCCCCCCCCCCCCCCCCCCCCCCCCCCCCCCCCCCCCCCCCGAAGCACTGCTTCCGTCTTGAGTACGGCCAGGGAGAGGCCTGCTGACTCCATCCAGCGCTAGACAGTCCCCATGACGGCTTGAAAAAGTTCGGTGATGGCGTCGCATTCGAACCCCGGTATAAGCACCGCATCGTCGTCCGCGTACGCTACCAACCAGCAGTCCCCCAGCATGGGGAGCATCAGCAGGCCGTTGTAAAGGACGTTCCACAGGTCCGGGCCGAGTACCGGCCCTTGCGGAACGCCCGTTGTGATGTTGTACTCCCTAGCCCCGGTCGTGGTCTCCGCGAGCAGTACCCTGTCAGTCAGGTAGCTGCCGATGATCCTCATCAGGTACCCAGGGACGTTAAAGTCCCTGGTAAAGTAGAGGGCCTCCCAGATCTTATCCTATTTGGCTGAGTTGAGCGCGTTCTTGATGTTCAGTGCCACCACGAGGCAGAGCCTGCTCTTCCTAGAGGAGCCGCCAATGCATAGCATGGCCAGCCGCTTTACCTCTTCCACGGCATCCGTTGACGACCTCGCTGGTCGGAACCCGTACTGGTTCCCGCACCTCCTTTATACAGGGCAGGGGAGATGAAGGTGAGATCCACGATGGATCCAGCCCCCACCCCCGTGAACGTCGGGATATTGCCTTCGTTGGCAAGCACCACGTCGAGCGTCGTCAGTGCATCGATAAGGGCTCTATCTCGTGGGTTCGTAATTCTGGACCCCTGTTGTGTTGACCCGGCGTTGAAATCGCCGGCAATCACACTGGGGGTCAGCGTGCGAGCCATTGGGTGAGAAGTAGCAGCTGAAGATATGAACTCTGCCTATTTCTCCATGGACGTAGCCTTCTCCGCGCCTGCCGGGTGCTTTCCCGAATGGGGTTTCCCCGCTGGCCCAGATTGCAGTGCGGCCTGTGTTGTCTGTGCGCCAACGTTCGCCTCGCTGCAGCCCACCTCTACAGCATTAGCTTATGATGGCCATATCCATGTGCTCCTTTCTAACATCCTACATCAGGAGATCGTGTGCGACCTGGCACCTGTTGAGGTTTATCTGGTGAAGCCTCATGTTGTTGTCCTGATAGAGATCTTCCATCGCTCCCATCTGTTTTTTGTAGATCCTCAACAGGTGCCGTGCTGGTTGTTCCTGGCATGTGCCGGCCCTTTGGGCACGTCGCGGCGAAATTATCGGTCTTGCCACACCTCAGGCAGTCCTTTGACCGATCTTTCTCCTTACATTTCGCCGAGATGTGCCCCGTGCCCCAGCATCTATCGCAACGCTGCGACCTCTCAACCGAGCGGACCCACCCGATCCTCAGAGTCCCAAACACCAAAGCCTTTTTGCACTGGCGTCTGGGTAGACGTACTCGGGCCACCTGAGTTTGCCCGTAGGTCGCCCGCAGGCGTATGTCTCTTACACGCACCTGCTCCCCGGTTAGGTTGCAGGGGACTGCTACACTTTCCTAACCGTGGTCCAGATCCCTCACGTCCAGATCCGCCATTGGGGTCTTTTCGACGACAGTCGCCGTCTGCCCCAATTACTTTTTGAGGGCCTCCGCGCGGGCAGATCGTCGGTTCCGGTTTTCCGGATCTTGGAAACCGCCTTTCCGACCGCTGCCAACTCTTCTTCGGCCTTTAGGGTCTTTAGTGTGTTCCCCAGCGGAGTATCCCCGGCGCTCTTGATGATGATAGCGTCTGGCCGGGTTCTCCTTTTTTGCGGCATCCGTTGCTGGGCCTCCGCCAGTGCCGTCCTCTGGGCGGTTACCTGTTGTTGCTGCTCTTGTCGGTGCTGCTGCTGCCGGTTCGATTTTTTTCCTCTGCGAGCTTTTTTCCATCGGTCCTGAGGTCGCAGTTCCTGCAGGAGCACGCATATCCTGGATCTTTGCCGGGGCCCCTTGCTTTGGGGATTTTTTATTTCCCCGATTTTTTACCACCTCAGTCCAGGCTTCCGTGGTCCTGGGCAACGGGGATGGGCGGCGCTCGTTCGCGCTCGTTTCCCCCGGTGATTATCAAGGTCTCTTGCCCGACTTCGTGCGGACAACTACTGGGGGGGACGTCTGGGTTGTCCCCACCTTACTCTCCTTCGGTGGTGGCGGCCGTATTGGTCCCTCCCATCGGGCCTTTTTCCATAGCCGCGCGGACGGCATCCGTATGCGGACGGCATCCTTAACTTCTTTGTGGACGTTTTTATGTCCGTCCACCCGCTCTGCGGGATCGATCGTTGTCGCCTTACTACCGGTTGCATTAAACGAGTTGTGCCCAACTGAATAAGGGAATAATAAATTAATAAGGAGCGGGCCGCAGTTGGTCGGGAACGGGCACGCCCACAGGGCCGTCATCCGCGCGGATAGTCGACCCTGATCCTGTGTACTCACAGGCCCGGTCTGCGCTTTGTCGTCCCGGAATACACGGATGGACGACGCTCGCTCAGGGCACCGCCGCCTCCGACAGCGGCGGTCAATGTACACTTCCTGACCAGGTCCCGAAGGGGTGGCAGAGCCCCAGATCCCCTTACCACCTCGGCAGGACGAGCCACATCAGCCCATTGCCCCACTCGGGTGATAAGTCCGAGGTGGGATGACCACTCCCAGTGGGTCAGGGATCCAGGGTGGTCGAACAGAGACAGGTTTTTTGCCCTCTGCTGAGTGTGTTTGGTCCGCAAGGGCTATTTTATTTAACCCATATCCTTTGCAAGCAGGGCGGACGTTCCTCGATCCGCCACCTGAGGACGCGCTTGGTAGGAGTATCAGCTTTCCCTCAAGCCAACGTTTATTACCTTTGGAGTCTGGTTTCTTCGGAACAATCCATACAGGACTATTATATAATGACTGAGGAGTTTTAATTATGCCTCAGTCATACAATTCTCTTACGTGTCGCGTGATTTTATTTTTATGTACTCGTCGATTATAGTGATGGAATATTCTAATCTTGCAGTAGCCTCTAGTTTTTCTCTAGGAATATAAAACTGTTCCGTACTTTCCTCTAATAATTCATATATGCTCTCTATTTCTTCGGAATTATAGTGTTCATGACATAATAAATTTTAAATTTTTGTACACGATTTTCTGGTTCTACATTTTTTGCGATTATCAGGCAGAGCATGCTTCATTTATAAGAGTTAGAAGATTCCGTAAATTTCTATACACGGTTTTCCTGTTCGGTATTTTCCCCGATTTCCAGGCAGGGCATGCTCGATTTAGACAATTTTGTAGATTTCGTACATTTTATTGCGCTTGTTGATTCAGAAGGTTTTGTAGACTGATGGAAGGAGTCTACTACTTGGTGTCCTCCTCCGATTTTGATGGAAATCACGTATGTTGAAGAGCATCGAAAACTTAAAGACACGTATTTTTTTATCGGCGGAAAATATTTCTAAGGGGTGAAATCGCCCTTCAAAGTATGGCATATATGTATGGCTATATTTTGAAACAGCGGCAATCAGCTGCGGACATAGGCGAGAAATAACAAATACCCGGTTTCGGCAAGCGCGTTTATTCGACTGTCGTCCTTTTAACGTCCCGTGTTATTGCTCTCCCCTCACTCCATTCTCTCACATATATTCTTACCATCTTGCGCATCTACATACACCACAGTATATAATATAATTTATCATTCCTTTTACAATACATCAACGTGCACATTACTGTCATAATTTGCAGCAATCATGGTTCGTAAGTCGTGCAGAAATGCTACTTTTCAAAAAAAAAAAAATGTTGCAACCACAAAGACTTATTGCACCGTGAGCATCTGATGATGGCCACATTATTAGATTACTTAATAGAATTAAGTAATAAACTGTCGGAAAAATGTCGTACAATATTTTTCCATATTCGGAAACCAAAAACGTCGAGTGGTTGGATTTTCCCTGTGGTGCCTTTAGGTATCATCTTTGCGATTGTTTTTTTGCCCCGAGGTGTTGCTTTTTGAACTACATCTGGGCAGTGTCCACTCCACGAGTCTATCAACAATACGCTGTCACGGCCGGTGTTGGGGAAGAATACTTTTTCCAACCAAACTTTGAAGTGCGCTATACATAGGATGATATTAGTTATCGATATAGTATAATTCAACGTATGTTCAATATTTTCTGGCAATCATTTTTGTTCATACCTGAAGTAATTTTTTCGGATGTCGCTGCTGTTAAAAATACGTTTTCCGGCCTGAATACATTTTTTTCCACGACTGGGCCGAACTCACCCTTTCCCTCTTTTAGAACGATGAAAAGGGGTGACAGTAATTTTTTATCTGCATTTATGGTTGGCTAGATAGTGTAGCTGTGAGTTGTAGAAGATACGGATTGTACTACACATTGCACTTGTTCCTTCAACCATCAGAGCTTGCAAGAGTGAATTTCCAGTTGAAAACCGCTCTGATCTGAATTATCTATGTTTTCCGCTCCATATTTTTCAATATACGAGTATGGTTTAATTTCATTCACGAAGTTTTCTGCATTTATCCTTAAAATTGGCCTATCTTCTATAGTCTTTCGAGTTACGAATTTGGTAATTTTCCTGGACACAATCAGATGTCATTTCTTGAACTTCCGAAACCAATCACGAGAAGCTTTAAAACGAATGTCTTCGTGACCTGTCTCTTTTTGAACTTGTAGAAACCACTTTTGAAGATCGATATCACGAGCAATGAAACCAGCATCTACAGCGGCTTGTATATTTTTCAAAGTATATTCAGAGATTTGAGCTAATTTCTCCTTGTAGGTCCCACCTTTGTTCATTTGATTTGCCCACCGTTTTAATTGTCGCACAAATTTGACTTTTTTGAATTTCTGGCTGACGGTATCGACACTGTAATTTTTCTTCTTACCGGATCTCCAGTATTCGATTGCTTTGCATTTGTAATCATAGCTTATATCTTCTTCGCTTTAGAACAAGTATCAGAATCCACTGGACCTTCATCATGTTGCCAAAGAGTGTCCTCGACAGGGTTAACATCATATTGCTTGAATGGCTCTTGAAAATCTAGCGATTGTTCCTCGATAATTTCAATTCCGTTATAATCGTCCATGCAGTCGACCAGAACTTTTTCGAAATTCTGCTTTACCTCGATTTCTGCATTGTTAATCGGAGTTTCGACAATATTCATGGTTTCAAATGTAGCCAAGAGAAGATTAATGACGTTGATTGGATTCACTTTCACGGTCTATTGATTTTTTTAATCAGAAATTAGGACGACGCACTGCCACTCCGTTTAAATGAGCAACTGAAGATCGCTGTATGTATCGCGGTTTTTATATTTGAAATACTTGTTGTTGAACCACCTGCGATATCAGCAGATAATACGCTGTCCCAGATAGCCGCCTATGTAGAAAACACCTCTTACTGCGTCGAAAATATTTTTATCATATTAGCGTATGATTCATGAATGTTGTACATTATGATATTCTGTAATCGTCTGGTATCGATTTGAGTATATGGCTCAAAAGATAGGATCATATTTATTTCGTTGGAATAATTGACATAAGGGGTAGTTTATCCCCGTAAACTCATTTTCCTGTGAATGTGCAAAAATACGTCAACTTTATTTTAACTTGCCCTTCCAAATGGTACATGTTCTGTTCAATTTGGTTGGTTAGTTTTTTGTGTAGGGTGGAAAATTGAAAAATCAGGGGTTGGTTGACCCGTGCAAATGAATTTCTTTCTTCAACTTCACGTGGAATTTTTATTATCTTCAATGAGGGGTATTTTGGTTTTTGTTTCATTAAAATCGGTTGACGCCTTCTGGGTGAAACTGCATAATCACCCCTCGATATGCCTAACTTTGGGGGCGATTTCTCCTCTTAGAAATGTTTTTCCGCCGGTAAAAAAATACGTGTGTTTTAATTTCTTGGTCGAAAGATCTCAAACAATTGAATCCCGAATTTTTGTCAACTCTGATTGCCTCACTCATTCGTTAAGAATTAATGAAGCAACCACAATTGACGGTTTTTAATTTCTAAAGAAATCGTGAAAAAATATCACCACAGCCCGGGATCGAACCGGGAACTCCAGAATTCTAGCCTGGTACGTTACCAATTACGCCACCGTAGCTCTGGTGACATCAATTCACGATCTCTATCTTTAATGTCAGTAATCAAGCAACTTTATTAATCAATCGGTCGTGTATATGTTATTATTAAATTCTGAATTTATGCGACAATTCCCGACCACTTGTTAAGATGGAAATTTCGGTAAATCGCAACTCGGGGTGTGAGTCAGCGTTACCTAGATTCCTGCGTTATCGATCTTTCTTGGTCGAAAGATCTCAAGCAATCGAATCCCTAATTTTTGTCAACTCTGATTGCCTCACTCATTCGTTAAGAATTAATGAAGCAACCACAATTGACGGTTTTTGATTTCTAAGGAAATCGTGGAAAAATATCACCACAGCCCGGGATCGAACCGGGAACTCCAGAATTCTAGCCTGGTCGGTGGATAGATTAATATTTAATATGCATCAATAAATCCCAGAAAGTCTAAACTCTTTTCCTTCGAATCGTACTTCTCGGTTTTTGAATCTACCGACATAACAAAGCTATATATCCGAATTTATTACGTCCTTAAACGTTGATCTTAATGAAATTTGTTACAACTTTTCAGGTTGGCCTCGATTGTATAAGACTGGGTGCTAATGGAGTTGGTCTAGTTAAGCCCGAAGACGGTGGAGGACTTGGACAAGTGGAGTTATTGCCAGATGACTCTCCTAGTAATACATCAGAGGAATCCTACGATGACTATAATGATGATACCGATGATAATACCGATGATGATACCGATGATGATGGCGATTATTTTTGAAATAAACATAATAATTAAAATTGTATCAATATAAGCTTGCCATGACTGATACTGAGACATATTTCATCCCACAAAAACACATTGTGCACGAAACTTGCAATAAGTACATTTACATCAGCAGTCTTCTATGCTTACAAAAAGTTGTGAAGTAAATTAAAACCGTCCGAAGCATATATTCTCAAGTACATGCTAAAAAACTTAATATCTAAAATTAAAAATGGTAAAAAAAAAATATTATGATAGTACTTGACGAGTTGAGAGTAATATTATGTCAAAAAATGTAGATTTACTACATTTCACGAAATCATTCAGTACTACAATCAACATTCTTCTTATGATTTTCTACTTCGGCTACCGATTTTTAAAAAATTGCAGTTCATATTGTTATTTTAGTTATTATTTTATGAGAGACTATTATATGCATTCGATGTATCACAATTTGAAGTAAGACTTATTTCTGCTCGTCGTCAACTTTGATACTACTGTTGGAAGATTAGATAAGTGCTATACCTTGTACTCCAAATTGTTTAGGATCATCGGCGTAGACTGCCACACTCAAATAAATGCACACTGGCACCAAACTTCAAAAGAATACGAAACGTAAAAAATCTGAGAAGTTACAAAAAATGTACATCCCCAGGAGCTGACATATAAATTGTTTATTGCAAGTATTAACTGTTTAACCAACTCTCTTGGTGATATCTTTCAACGAATGTTGGGAGGCATATAAAAAATTACTATCAAAGGTTCACCTCGGAAACCATATTAGCACTTTGGGAGAGTTCATCAGATGGTGAAAATATGCAGTAAACCCTTTATATCTTAGCTTCTGCGGCTGTACATTACTTGTAACTTGGCAGACATCTTTTATTCAAAGTTTAGAAGGATATGAAAAATGACCATCCAATGTACACGCGGAGAAGTATATATGCACGTTACTAGACGTGGTCGAATGATAAAAATTTGCGGTAATCAATTTTTACGTAGCTTTTTACCATCATATAACTGTTTTAAGTCATCAAGGGTAGAAAAATGCGTGTGCGAATAGTTGCTTCTTATTCTCCATCTTTGCGAGTGCCGAAAAATATAACTTCCCCAATGAAACAGCCGTGCGCACCGCGGGTACGACATTGCGTAAGAACCACTTCATGCCCGATGAGCTTCCTTTCAAACTATCTGTTAGATCCAGCGGCATGCCAATACGACCATAAGAATATGTACATAAGATTGAAGATGCCAAGTTCCAAAAACCGAGTATAGCAAATAAAAACACAGTTGTCGAATAGAAATCGACAGTGACAAAGCGCAACCTAAATCGTATACTCTAGAGCAGGGGTCTCCAAACTACGGCCCGCGGGCCACATTCGGCCCGCGGACAGATTTTGGACTATTTCACTTTTTACCACCGGCAACAATGATAATATGGTTTTGGCCCTCGGAACTTACTGGAGTAATCAGTATGGCCCTAAGGCTGGAAAGTTTGGAGACCCCTGCTCTAGAGTGGCATGTAGATTGAATCAATGCAGGTGAGGGATAAACTTTATGAACATTTCAACTAGTATTTGGTTACTGTTAATAATGCTTCCAGATGCAATGTAGTTATTCATTAATAATCGTCAAGCGAAGAGGTATATATTTAATTTCAACGCCCTTCGATCCCATAAATCCTCTACTTTCAAAATTTAAGCCGATGCAAAATAAAGACAAATATATTGAAAGATAGTATCGGCATACATTGCCAAATAAGATGAATTAAAAAAAAAATAAAAGCCGAAATACAAGATATAACCGCCGTGGTATCAGCGAGGCTTGTCAGTACTTATATTGTAATGAATTATACTCATGATATTTTAAATATCTGGAAATTTGACTCATCTCATTAAACGCCGCCAAGTAGAGAACTACAATGCTTTTAGATGTAAAATAAACGAGATAAACTTGATATGTGAAATTTAATGCGCTCTAGTGGAAAATCAAGAAAATTATAGGAATAGTATGTAATGCACATTTATATGAACGGAACACACCACATTATTTTCGATTCACCAATAAAACCTAGAGGCAAATGGAAAATTATATATTATTATTACGACCCGAGCCATTGATAACCGACCATAAACCCCATATATAACTGCTTTCTCGCGGGCCCCATATATTCGATAGAGATACAGTTCTGTCATGGCTATTCCTTTGCCGTTGGCTTAGTCTCCCATTAATTACCATGTTAAAAATCCCACTAAATACCATTGAAGGTTCCCTAAAGGTCGTTCAATGGGACTTTGCCAATAGTAGTATAGCCACTTGCATTACTATTCAATGTTCTGTAAAGGTAATTCAATGTGATTTTGCTAATGGTAGTATTTGCATTACTATTTAATATACCATTCAACGTACCATTCAGTTTCCCATTCGTCGTATGGTATTTTTCTCACGGTGGTATTCCCATTCGCGGAATGGGATTAATTCCCGTTCAGTGATGGCCATTTATTTTCCCATTCGTTGAATGATATTATTATCCTACTTGTAATCCCACTCGTGGAACGTGATTAGTCCCACAGCACAAATATAAATACATATAGAATTGGAATAACATCCAATAAATGTGAAAATTAATGGTATTCTGCATTTCATTCTCCAGCAAACCCAAAAAGAAAAATATTCACTTCGGACTTTTTATTACGTAGATATATTGTTCGAAAATTCAGCAGTTGGAGATGAAGCGGACTGTAATGTATTATGTTACGTCAAACCCGCGCGGTGTTTTTACCAAAAATCGACAAACTTAAGACGTGTGAGGTGTTTCGGCGTAAGTTTTCCGTACTCTGGTCAAGGAGAATGACTTCTCCCTTTACCACATCTGACAAGAAACACCGAAGACGCAACCCCCCTTTTGAGTCTAACCTTTCGGAAGATTACTCGGGACAGGGCTGAGAATGCTCGTTGATTCTTCGCGTTAACCGTCACTCGACTCAATATACTAGATCGATAAATTAACCCGCGGAGGAAGGGGTGTTAGGGGGAAGGAAAATGGCAGTTTACTTTCACTTGGGGAAAAATGTACGGAGGTATCAGACAATATAAATTAGAAGAATGAAGTTTATACTGTAACGGTAATTTCACGTTAACATTAATTTTTTAGTCTTCTCAGGGGAAGAATTCAGGCTCGAACACTAAGATAATTAATTATAGACTTCTGTACGAGGTATAAGTAGGGTTTATTCAATAATTAGTGTAAAGTTATTCAGTGTTCGGCTTTTTGGCGCCGTTGGCCGTACAATTAATTTTGTGACGTAGAATTTTTCTGAAGGTTTCGTGTTCTTCTTTATCCGCGATGATATCGGATGTCGACTTATGCGCTCTGGATGGGCGGTCAACGTCCGAACTAGGCGGAATCGAGCTTGTCCGTCTCGATCCTCGCCCTTTTGGGTGCTTCGGAGCGGTAGGGATGTTCGATTCTCTAAAAAAAATCGATTCTCGAATCGATTCTGAATTGAATGACGAGAATCGATTCTCCTTAAAAATCGTGATAAAAAAATCGATCTTGCAAGAATCGATTCAAAAATCGTTAAAAATTATTTATACATAATAAAAATATACGTAATGAAATATTAAGCCGTAAAATTTTGTAGTAATTTTTATTTTCAAAAATATTAATTTAAAAAGTTTGCAAAATAATAAATCTTATTTCAATTGCCAGTTTTTAATTGATAGCGAATTGAGGAACAATAGCTGTTGTAGATGGTCAAGCGAAAGGCGGTTTCTGTGATCCATTAAAATATTTCCAGCCCTTGAAAACAGTCGTTTAGACCTTACGGATGTAGCAACGATTGCCAAGTATTTTTTGGCGATCTTACTTAGAGTGGGATATATTGATCCGTATTGTTTTAGCCAATAGAACATTGGGTTATCTTTGCGATCAACTAATGGCTGATCCAAGTAGTGTTTGAGATCAGTTGGAATTTCATCTTGGTGCTGTTGCGTAGCATTTACTGTTTTCACTTTAAGGTCATCGTGATAAGACGATAGGTCATCAGCTATTTCAGAAATGTCCATGTCACTTTCGGTAACTGCATCAGTAGATGAATTCGTATTCGTATGATCAATTTCTCTCATGAATTTAGAAATACGGCCGATTGCATTGAACATGGTAAAGGGTGATTAAAATGTAATTTTTGGATCTTAGGATCTAGGATTGTTGAGATTGCCATGATAGAATTGCTCTCTATTTCCCCAAATCTCGCCGAAATCGATTATTGAAGACGGTCAATTAAAGAAAGCGCAGTTTGCGTTTTCAGTTTCTTGCGAAGTTTTTTATTTTTATTTTTCAAGCAATTGATTAGTGGAATTAATTTGTTGGCCGTGACAAATTATTCTCCACATAATTCCTTTGTAACTTATTCAAGTGGTTGCCGTTGACACAAAGCATAAGTCTGCAAGTACAATGGAAAAGGGAAACTGGAAAGTTCTGGTAAGTGGAACCAGGAAACAGGAAACGTGGAAAGTTTCCATCACAAATCGCACTCTCACTCCCATAGCCTGAATCACCCTATCGCCACGGCTCTCGTGGCGATATAACCGGTGAACCAATAAGGAGACTATCCCCACCACTATAGTTTCTCGATCTGTAGAAAGTACGGTAACAGAACAGAACACAGAATAAAACGGAGAAATAAAAAATCGGAAAAATCGGTTGTCGATTCCTGGGGTGGAGAATCGATTTTTTTAAAAAATCGAGTAACAGAAATTCGATTCAAAATATCGATTTTTTTACCAAAAGAATCGATCTTTTTAAGAATCGAATCGGAATCGACCATCCCTAATGAGCGGTTGCTGGCACGTTGGTCAGGTGATACAGACGCCGGGTCTGTGTCCGTGTCCGCGTTGTTTCTTAATTAATCGAAATAATTTGATTTTTGAGTTGTTCCGCGTTCGTGCTCTTCGTTTGTTGTGTTCGTGCCGTTCCACAGTGGACGCAGAGCCCGAAATCGTGGCAGTAAATACAAATAACCTCCGATCGGAATGAAAATTGGTATGCAGGGGTTTTTAAGGTCGCTGATTACGAATCTGAAAGCTAAATTATTGTAAACTAAATGGCCGATCCAATATGGCGGACATGGATGTTAAAAAGGTGTCCGATCTTGACAAAAATTGGTATATGCGGGTTTTTAGGGTCGCTTATTACGAATCCGAAAGCCAAATTATTGTAAACAAAATGGCCGATCCAATATGGCGGACATGAATGTTAAAAAGGTGTCCGATCTTGACAAAAACTGCTATATGTGGGTTTTGAGGGTCGCTCATTACGAATCCGAAAGCCAAATTATTGTAAACAAAGGGGCTGATCCAATATGGCGGATAAGTATGTTAAAAAAAATTAAAAATTTTCAAAAAAACTCCCTCCTGCCGTACCACTCAAAAAAGGATGAAATAATTTACTTATTTAGTATGACGTTTTCGTATACAATGATATATAACTTGCATTAGTTATTTGAATTTTAATTATTATAATTGAATTGAACAAAATTGATATACGCGGGTTGTGAAAGTGACTGATTGCGAATCAGAAAGCCAAACAATAACGTAGCGAAATTATCGTTCAAATTATCCTTTATAATAAGATATAATTCTTTCCTCGTCAAATGTACTCCTTCGTAATGGGACCCTGTAATAAAGACATAAAATTGTATAGAATTTGTGTTGAAGGATCAGATCAAAATTTTAATGAATTTTAATTATTGTAACAAATAAGTAGCCGCAATAATTATTCGTATTTTTTTTTGAAAAGTACATAAAAAACAACAGTTATGAAAAAAAAATTGAATTTAGACTATTATGAAAGAAGTTATGAGCAAAAAAACATAAACAAATATTTTTTGAACGGGTGACCAAAAACATCTCAAAATGTACCAGAAGCCGATTTTTGATGAGTACATGAAAATATGACAAAATCAAGGGAAAAAAAATTGAACTGTCCGATTTGGCGTGGAATGCCCCATATATACTTATATATATAATAAAAATGTATCAAATATAAATAAAATGTGACGATTCAAATTAATTACTTTAGTATATACTTACATATATATGTATTGTTGTATGTCTACAAAAATAGATATATAAATGATTTACTTGAATTTGTATTTTGTATATATATATGTATATATATATATTATATATGGTATATGTATGGATATAGTCCTATTGCTCAAGTAGCAGCTGTTCAATGGCCCCATGGCATGGCGTATGGCGCCGCGCGCGCGTGCACGGTCGGCAACTGCCTGTTTTACGTTGCCAAAAACCATAACAGACAAAGTTAGGCAGCTCTAGGCAGCTAATTCCTGTTAATTTCGCAAGCTTATATAATAAACTAAAGGCCTAGACATTGGCTGTCGCAGAATATGGCAGAAAGTATAACTTTTCGGATAGTTGAAAATATAAGTTTACAAAATTCTTTCACTTTATTTATGCAGTAGTTTATACTACACTTCAATAATTTACATATTTATTTTAAACTCAACCAATGTAAAAATATCTTCTACATACCTCCAGAAGTCGTATCCATGTCTCCGGATTGATTTAAAACACTTCACTTTAAAGTTATCGATTTTATAAGTCACGGTAGTTTTCGCTCGTTCAGCGCGCGATGCGAACACTCGTCTCGAAGGCTAACTTCCAACTGACGCAGCGACGAAGGTATACGGTGAAAAAGGTTCCCCTTTTACAATTTAACGCAGCCATTAGTCCTCTACCTGACTGCCTGCTCAAATATCCCGATTGTAAAAATTTTTTTCTGACTTTTCTGCCACGATTTCGGGCTCTGCGTCTACTGTGCGTTCCCGTGAATCCCAAGTGTGTTTTCATGCGGTACTATCGTTCTTGGATCGCGAGTGATGTTTATTCTGTGGTATCGTATGACAGTTGCAGCATCTTTATCTTCCAGTAATTTTAATTATTTATCCTTTATTTGATGAATCTCTCCAGCAATCTTCAGTGTTGGACCTGGACGTTCCAGCTATTCTTCTGTCTTGGTGAGTTGGTCTTTTTTTTATCTTTTTTTTATTCTTTGTGTCTTGTTGAGTGATGTCGTTCTCATCCGACGCGCTTGACAAGGCTAATAAAATTGTTTCTTTCGTAACTATTTATCTATTTGTCCAAAAATTCTAAATCAAGTTTTTCTGGGTCAGGTTTGCTGGTGCCCTCCTAATCCTTATTATTTATTATTTTTCCTACCGTTTTTTCTACAATTCTACTTCAAGAGTCTCTTACTTCTTGATGCGGTGATTTATCACAAATTTTAAATCTACTGTATCATGCCTTTGTGTTATAATTTCTCTAACTGTTGTTCGCTATTCTCTTTTCTTTTTCAGTGTTGTTCCTCTTTTACCTTTCTCCAGGTTTCTAATTTGGAATTCTCTTGGTGCCTAGGATAAGTCTTCCGCTTTGACCGATGTGTTCGCGTTAACAATTCCTCTCACAAACTATTACGTTACTTATTTCTAATTATTCTACTTAATCTTTCTTATAATATTTTTCCTAACACACTTAAACTACACTCTACTCATAGAGTTTAATTTCTCCAACTTTCAATTCCCAGTTTGTTTTTTTAGAATATTTTCTTATTTTAACACGGTCCGATGCTGTTCGCTATTAAATGTTTTATTAGTTCCTCCACTAACTTGCACTGTATTTTTATTTGTCAATGTTCTCCCAAATTTGATGGGCTAACTCACGCCTTTTTTTATTAAAATCCTTGGATTTAATACGAAATTCCTGGATTTAGCAAAAACTTTTACAGCTGCGCACAAGCGAGTTCTGACTTTGTCGACAGTTGAGACGAATAAGCGTCTTCTCTCTGTTCGAAACTGTCTTATATACCTTTTTTCTCCTTTCCCACGCTTTTATTTTAACTCCTCTTATTCTAATATCTTATGTGATTTCTATTATCATATTTCAGATTGCGCCGCCACCGTGCCCTGCCATTCCCCTCACTGCTCGAGCGAGGCCAGCCCGTCGCTGACCCGCTGTTTTTCGTCAGTGAGGGAATATTCAGGATCCAGCCTGTTTCGCTGTGTCTCATTATGGAATTTACTGCGAATTTATCATCTCTCATTCTACCTACTTCTTGCATTTTCTTTATCCTTAGGAAATAAATGATTTTATTTGTGTTAATTTTTGTTTAATTTTTTCTATCCTTTAAGATATGTGACTACGTCAGAATACTTACGTTTGGTTTTCTGGTCAAGTTGTTTCGCCAGTAACCGATGCGTTGGAGGGAAAAAATGGCAACCATGTGTTAAAATAGAAATGCTAAGCTCGATTGTTCCTGAAACTGTTAAAATTTATTTAAATAACCGAATAAGTGATACACGTACGTTCGCTATTAGCGTGTACGAGCGTACGTTATTTTTCGACGCAATACACTTAACGTAATACTTGTGATTCGATAAAACAGTAAAACGAAATAAACAGTGTGGACTAGTACAAAAACGGCAGAAAACAATTGAATTCAATTTCTTCCAAATTTCTTCTTGAAACTTGAGATAAATTCCAAATGGTGACATTAAATCTGAGAAAAAGTAAATTCGAACTGAATTTAGACTGTTCAACGGTTTTTCTTCTAAGTACTCACTCTGAATTTTAGCTGACTCTACTGGAGTTCCTCCGCGGTGGGAGCCTATTTAGCTCGCCAGTTTTGATCGCGACTGATCGAACGCTCGACACTACGGCTGTACGCAGTGTAAGCAGTTCGTCACCGGGCTCTAGCCTAGGAGCCTCTGTGTACCGGGATAGACCTAGAAGCGTCTGTTGATCTCCGACTTTTCGGGCATTTACCAATACCACGCGTCGCGAGGTAGTTGAAGAATTATTCCTTGCTTTAGTGGCACGCACAGAGATAGAGAGTGAGGGAGAGGGAGAGAGAGTGTGTGTGTGAGAGAGAGAGAGAGAGAGAGAGCGAGAGAGAGCGAAAAACGCCTCGGTCAGGAAGCGAGGTGTCGAGGGATTCGGGTCACGCTGCGCTGTAGATCCGAGTCGCTTCTGCTGTCCGTTTTATGACTAATACAGAATGTAGTTCTTCGATAATGTTAAAGTTATTTTAATTCTTAATAGTGTGTAGCGTGAAAGGGCATATATATCTACCACAGTGAATAAATATTTATTGTTTTATATCCTTTCACGATAGTGACTGTTTAGTTAAACAATGTAAATGGCTTTTCGATTTTCATTGATGTTTAATTTTCATAAATGCAGTTTGTTGGATAATCAGCTAGCGCACGGCGATCGATATTCGCCGTGCGTCGACCTGTTGCTGCTGTGTAGCATGCTGCGCTCCGCTATGCCGGATATGGCCGAGGCAGTGCCTCGAAGAGCTGAGGCTGTGCCTCGCAGGCGGCTCACCGGCTATCTCACTCAGTTGACTTCAGCGCACAACGACTCGTTTGTAAAACGCAGCCATATTGTAAAATCGGGCACTTCTTTCGTGAAAACCCGCTTGGACAGCGCACACACCCTCGGTACACTCGCTCGGACTTTTTACCATCTCACCGGATCTCCTCAACATTTTCGTGCTCACCAGGACTCAAATACACCGTAAGAGTACATCGTTACAATTTCTCTAAATCCAATGACGGTGAGGCGAGTAAATTTCATCGGTACATCAACATAAAGTTCTCATTCTATGGCGTACTCTGTAGCATGGGCTGTACCACGTTTTCCTCATCACATTGTTATGCCGGTACCGCGTGATTGGATAACTCGGTAATCGGTATAATATTAAAAAGTTATTATTTTGGGATCGTTTGCCGATTTGGAGAAAGAACTCGAGTAACTTGAGCACACGTGAGTTTATGTAAAAAATGGAAGCGTTTATTATAGGGAACGGTAACGTTCCGTTGTCTATTTAAAAGTCGATAAAAGAGTAATACAATAAAATGTGGTTTTGAGCACGTACGAGGAACCAACCTCTCGCGTTGGAATCGAGTCGAAATGAATTTCACAATCGACGTTGCTTGCAAATTCCTGCAAGTCGTTGCTCGAGCTCGTAGCAGTCATTGCTCGCAGCTCGTTGCTTACGTTTGCACATTTTTTCTACTTCGGTGAGTGGCCTCACTCGAAGAAGGAACAATAGCTAAATAATGAAATGTTCGCGGTACAACATCCCTCCCCCCTTAATGGTTGATTTTTTTCTCAAAGAAATTTTTTTTTAGTTGGTTTCTCGTATCTCATATATACCGGGCAATATAGTTTTTATTATTCATAGTTTTATAATAATTTCATAATTTTGACAATTTTGTTATTTCTTCATTGCCGGTCCGGCTGTCGCACTCGGTTGAGGGGGCGAGTTTCCCAGGCCCTGGCCCACTCGGGTCGCAGTCGCTCCTGTGGCTGGCGTCGTTCGAGCGGCTCGAGGTAAATGTTCACCCCGGCTGCTGCCGGGGTCGCTGCCTCGGTTGGCCTTGTCGGTGTCCGGTTCCGTATGTACCTATAACATATAAACAGAAGGAAGCCAACCAAGGCTTCTGATCGAATCTCCGAGCTTTCGTAGCCCCTCCGGATCTCGCAACACACTTGGTAGTGAAACTTCCTCCTCGGTGCGTGTCGGAGGTACCTGAGCCTCTATTTCCCTCAATTTTAGGGCTTACCGGGGAAGGTAATCTTTACGGATGATTTGAGATGTTCGCCCTGTTGTTTTCACGCTGAAATCTGGGGCGGTTACAATACATACGCCTATCAAAGCCAGTATTCCAGTTATTTATATCCATTTTCGCGTATTTTAGGACTTCGCAGGGTATGTTGTTTGTAACCGAAATTGTAGGGTGTGTCGACGGGCAAATGTAAGATTTGTTCAGTACCTTGCAATTCTTAAAGTATTTTCGTATACGGTACTTTTTGTATACAGTACTATTGCTGCCCGATCAGCGGTATCTCTCGCACGAACACTACCGTTGCCTTCGTTGCGATAGATGTGGTAATGCGTCGACGAGGTGTCTTGTGAGCGTTCTTGGCGGCAGAGACGTTGCTCTGGCTTTACCACTAGCTATGTCGTTTACCAGCCACACTAACTCCTGTACGTCGATGAGTAATGCCTCGACTGCAATACTTATCGCGTTGAGCGTCTCTTCCAAGTGTTGGTGCCTCGTTATATAGTACAGGTTGTCGTTGAGTGTGTGATTGATACGCTGTATCTGGGCCAGCAGGGCCTGTTCGTTGGCCTTTATATGATGCACGCTTTCATTATATAGGCAGAAAGTGGTCCTTACCACTTATTTTTAGTTTTTCAACCCTTCCTGCAGGGTCTGCTGTGAGGCCTTTATTCTGGCAATCTCTTTGTGGAGCTTTTGGGCATCGGCAGCGTTTATATTTCCTATGATGGCCTTGATGCTTCCAAGGCCGTCGACCATTATATGCTTAATCGAAAAATGTTTTTTGTTTGTCTCAATTATATAGCGTTATTACCTACTGCGAGGTACATACTGTTACCAACGATAGTATGCAGGTTTCAGAAGCATAGCTCAAGCTGTAGCCAAATAACACTATACGAATAATAACGAGAAGGCCGTGAAACACGGAAGACACGAGTCGACGGCTGTTGAATTTCAACCACAAAAGAGAAACAGAGACAGAAGGTTCGGGAACACCTGAGCGTTCGACTTAGTACGGCGTACCGAGGTTTACGGGCACTAGGCCATCGCACCCGAGCATGAAAAACTAGCTACGTCACACTCCGGAATTCTCTCGCTGACATAAACAGCAGGTCAGCGACCAGCTGGCCTCGCTGGGAGGCGAGCGGAAGACGGGTAGCGCGGCGACGGCTAGCTACAAAATGAAGAAATGCGTTAGATTTTAAAATAAAAACGGATGATGACATAGGGCAGAACGGAGCGAGGGGAAGGCTATAAGAGAGCCTGCCCGGGGGGAGAAGGCTCTTAGCGTTTTTGGCACCAGTACAAAAAGGAAAGAAAAATCGAAACGTTCTGATTAACAAATATTTTTTTTTGTTCACCTATTATCAAAATTTCGTGATTACATAAGAAAAGTGAGTACAAGTGAGTGAACAACGAAGATCAGCTAAAGAGAAAGAACAGGCGAATTATCGAAATTAAATAAAAAATGATTAGTGAGATATCATTGAATTTGATAATAATCAAGATATAGACAGGATTTACGTGAATAAACTGAATCGCGTAGAATAAACTAAATAGGATAGAGCGTCTAGTTTTAAGAAAATAGAATTAAGCGATTGGAGCTAAGTATAGAAAATAAATCGAATAGAATTAGCTCAGCAATATCGTAGAAAATAAAAATTAGGTCACATAGTATTTAAATCGGTAGGTGAAGCAAGCATATAAGCAAGTGAGAGTGAGAGAGAAAACGCCAGCAGTGAACCGTATGTAAGATAGAGAGGGATAAAGGTACGAGCAAGACATCGGCTCGAAGAGCGAGGCAGGCGGGTTTGGTGGTGTGCGTGTGTGTGTGCAATGAGCGTACCGCTCCATACCAGCGTCTGTAATAATAACAGATTTTCAAGCCGGGAATACTGAGAATTTGTGTATACGCAATAGACGAAAATGATGTAAAAATAATCGCCGAAATTACGAAGTTTAAATGCATCATACGGAGAACCAGTGACCAGAAATTGAATAGTGACATTTTTTTTCTGAAATAGTTTTCTTATGAATAAAGCTTCACTCTCAACCGCCACGAAGTCTACATTAATTAGTCCTGTGATCGAGCCCGAATCCCCACGAAAAATAAAAAAAATTGATAACGATAAAAATTACCGTTACATTTGGTGCCCAATGTGGGGCTCGAAACAGCTAAGAAAGACTGCGGTGGGGAGATAGGGCGCGCGTTAGGAAAATAGATTCGGTGAAATTTAAAACATGGATACAGGCGAGTAAGCGAATCTCTCAACTGAAATTGAGGAGTAACGAATGATGGAAAGCCTGGAGGAACAGCATCGGCAGGTGGGGGTGCTGAAGGAGGTTTAGCATATATATGGGAATCTACAACAGCTGATCACCTGTTGGATGATCGTCGACGGAGAGATCGAAAGGATATACACCGTTTATCTGAAATTACGCCAATTGAGGAGAATGAAAACGTGTTGGATGAGTTGGAACATAACCAGATAAACAGTGAAGACGGCAGCACGCCGAGGCCCATCAACAAAACTGCGATTATCCCACCGGATCCAATTGGTGTAGGGGATTGAATGCAGTTTTTGCAGGAGAAGCACGATGAAGTGATAGTTACATCAGAAGATGGAGGAGAAGATTGACAAAAAGCACGAGGAAGTGATAAGGTTACAGCAGGAGATGAAAGACGAGTGTTTAAGCAGGATATCTGTTTTGAGGGAAGCAACGAAGGACGCACTGGAAGGAGAGATTTCGGCAGTGGAGTGCCGGACAGATATAAAAATTAAAGAGGCCCGGGAAAGGATACTGGAGAATCAAAACATCACAAATAATTATATTCAACAACAGGTTGCCGGTCAGAAGGTGACTGTGGAGAAACTTGAAAGAAGAACTTGAAGAAGAAGAATTTTTGAAACTGCTAGAAAGTACGGACGTGGCAGGATCGTTAAATTACAAGAGAGGGACTGGTCGTCACAGGAGCAGCAGAGATATTTTAATAGAGGAGCGGCACGCGAGTAGACGGCGCGTCCATACTATAGATATGAAAATCGAGAAAATGCTGCAAACAATGGCGGCAACAGAGGTCCATCGTCACCGGGATCCCAAAGTGGTCGGGGAGAAAGACCGCCATGGCAAAACAACGGGCCATGGCCACCATCAAGACCAGCTTGGCAGGAAAACTGGTCAGGGCAATTTTAGAGGCCAGAAAATGACAGACCTGCAGGACCAGGAGTACCCAGGCAAGAGCGGCAACCGAGTCACCAGACCAATAGCCTAACTCGTGTATTACAAGGGCCATTCGTGGAACATACAATCCCTAGGGAGCAAAAACCGGGATGCTCGGGAGCAGGTAGCACGTACTCGGGAAACGCGTAAGCGTTGCGCCCGAAGAAAAACGAAAAATTAACAACAACATGGAGGAACGGAGCGCAACGTTAAAACACGGAGAAATAAAAAGCACAAGACAGAGAATGAACGCAAAGAAGAGAGAGAAGAAGAAAGCGGGGAATCAGCGAAGAAAGGAGGAACAATATAGAAGCAGTGAACAGGCAGCTGAGGAGGTTCCAGAGGAGGACACCGGGCGGCGAGGGTAGGCTGAATCTATGGGATACCGAGTTCAGGAAGACGGGAAAGGCACGTATGGTAGTAAAGAAAAAAGAATATGTCCTGAAATCGTTGCTAGAGTTCGGATGATACCGGATATCAGAGGGCCAGCACCGAGAAAGGTGGATGGAGGCGAAGAGGAAAAGAAGGTGGCATGTTCAGTACTTATGGAAAATCCACGGGAGTATTTATACGAGGAGGTGGAGAGGAGGCCAAGCAAGTGGCACGACGAGATGTATCCGAGGTATCCGGAAATACCAGTGGGAATGGCTGGAATCTCGGAAGTAAGTCTCATCGATAGTGGGAGCGAGGTGTCTTGTGTATCAGGGGAGTTTTTCCGGAAAAATGAGGAAATTTTGAAAAAGTGCCCCGTGCTGCCGGTGACATCAACGCAAGTGGTTGGAGCGTTTGGTGGGGAGACGGAACGGATAAAAAAGCAAATTATGGTGGACATGGAAACGTATGGAGCAAGAGGTGTTTTGCAGGTACTGGTCGTGCCAAAATTAGTAAGACCGGTATTAATCGGTATCGACGGTATGTTGGCTTTGAAGATCTCGATAGACGCATAACAGAAGATTCTCGCAGTCGAGGATAGAGTAGTTGCAGAATTAAGGGATAGGATGTGGCGACACATAGATCCGAGGGATTTGCATTCAATTAAACCGAGTAAGATGTGTGCTGCCGTGGATATGAAGGATAACCCCGAGGGTGAAGTAGAGATCAGCCTGACAGAGGAGTTCGAGGATAAGATGGAGGAATGCCAGGACCTGAGGCCGGAAATAAAGCAAAAGTTCAAAAAGATCGTCGAAGAGAAGAGAGAGATTTTCGATAAGCTACCGGGAAGAATGACAGTATATGAGCACCAACTTTCACTGAAGGATCCAAACCCATATTTTCACCGCTCATATCCGGTTGCACTGACGCAACAGGCGACAGTGCAGAGACAGATTGAGAAAATGCTCAGGATGGGAATTATACAAAAGTCGGTAAGTATTTATATAAATCCACTTATGCCAGTCACAAAGAGCGATAATTCCGTACGCCTTTGTCTGGATGCTCGTGAGCTGAATAATTATTTAATCAATGATTAACAATAATGCACCACCGAATGAGGAGATTTTCCAACGGTGCGGTGGAAATACAGTAATGTCAACGCTAAATTTAACCAGTAGTTTCTGGCAGATACCCCTCCATCTGGAATCGCGAAAATACACAGCATTTCAACATAACGGGAAGTGTTATGAATTTACCGTTACATCGTTCGGTTTCGAGACTAGCACGGCGAGTTTGATAAGAGCCCTCGATGTCGTCTTCAAGGGTCTGGATTTTGTTATTAATTTCGTCGATGATTTATTAGTCATGTCAACATCACATGAGGAACATCTCAACCATTCACAAAAATTATTTGAGAGATTTCATCAGCACGGAATGACTTTGAAATTCAGTAAATCACATTTTTTCCGAAAAGAAGTAAATTTTCTCGGATATATTCTCACGACTGAAGGACTGAAACCGGACCCCGAGAAAATAAGAGCGATTCATGCATATCTGCAGCCCCGTACGATAAAACAATTAAGAGGATTTCTGGGAATTATAAATTTTTACACTAAATTCACGAACCGCCGCGCTCATGAGACTGCACCGTTATTAAATCTTTTGAGAAAAGGTATACAGTGGAAATGGGATGAGGCCATGGACAAAACATTTAGAAAAATAAAGGATCTTTTCTGTGAGAAGGTAGTGCTCAGGTTTCCCGATATGAGGAAACCATATACGCTTACAACGGATGCAAGTGGGTATGCGCTCGGAGCTATCCTCGCGCAAGAGGATAGGAACGGAGAAACGAAAGTGGTAACGTTTGCGAGCAGAACGCTTAGAGGGACTGAGATAGGGTATATGACCACAGAAAAAGAATTACTAGCGATCGTATGGGTGCTACAAAAATTCAGAACATATTTAAAAGGAGCACAGATTTTCATCAAAACGGACCATAAAGCGTTGACTTTCCTAAAAACATGTCGATTTACAGCCGGAAGGCTGATGGGCATTAGTTATCCAAGATTATGATATACAGGTTGACTATGTAGCTGGAAAATCAAATGTCGGGGCAGATGAGTTAAGCCGAGTGAGAGAGGACGACGATGCGCGTTCAATGGACAACGAAGGAATCGTGGTAGTAGCGGGGATGCTGGCCGAGAAAATTCCACGCGAACTAGTTAAAAAAATTAAGTACATGAAGGATGTCCAGAGAGAGCAGGAGGATCTACGGATAATCATGGATTTCCTGGGGGAGGGAAAGGAAGGAGAAAAGGAGCAAAAATTTTGACTGGAGAAAGGAATATTAAAGAAGAAATCGAAGACCAGAATTTGGCGGGCTAGAATACCAAAGATCATGATTGGAGACATAATAAAGGCGTGCCATGCCATGTATGGCCATCTCGGTGCAAGGAAATGTTCACGGATGCTAGAGGAGGATTTTACGTATCCACATCTTGCAAAGATAACTCGGAATATCCTAGCTATCTGCGATACGTGCCAGAGGAATAAAATTGCAGTACAAACCAGCTACGCTCCGATGCAGAATATAATACCGGAGAAACCGGGGGATCTGGTATCCATAGACTTCTATGGACCCTTGCCGGCATCGGTAGATGGAGTAAAACATATCCTGGTGACTCTAGATGCATTTAGTAAGTTCGTTGTTCTATATCCTATGAAGAAAGCGAATACGTCCACGGTTATTAAGCGAATATTTGGTGACTATATCCCGAAGTACGGAAAGCCACGAAGGATTCAATTCGATCACGGAACGCAATTCACTGCTAAAATTTGGATACAAAAGCTCAAGGACGAGGGTATTATGACCGTGTTTTCATCGATACGGCACCCCCAAGGAAATATCGTCGAACGAGTGAATCGTGAATTTGGAAGGTTTTTCCGAGTTTTCCTTACTGGTAACCATGTAGGCTGGTTTAAGTGGGTAAAAATAATTGAAGACTGTATAAATGAGAGTCATCACGACACGACCGAATTTACACCGATGGAATTACAGTGCAAGAAAAATCCTCTACGAGAATGGAATAAGCAGATGGGTATAAGGAGGGAAGAGGACGACAAAACAACATACGAAATGAAGATTGAAATTGTGAGAGAAAGGATTGAAAAAAAAGGCCGGCGTCGGGCAGAGAAATTTGACGCGACCCATAAGTTAAACGAATTATGAAGTAGGCGATCTGGTGCTAGTAAAAGCGTTAAATGTTTTGGATCCGTTAAAACAATTAACTTGAAAATTTATGCCGTTGTATGAGGGACCGTATACGATTAAGAAATGCGTAGGTTTGGCTACTTATTTACTGGTAGATATAGAGAATAAGATAGAAAAAGGCAAATTTCACGCGAGTATGTTTAAGAGGTATCGGACAGAGACAGAAAGGACAGAGAAGAGAGCAGAGAGCACGACGGACCCAGCAACCAAGGATCGAAGTGAGACAACGAGGGACGAATAGTCAAAATCAAAACAACAGGTCGGACGCGTGGCTGTATAGGGGCTACACCAATACACCGGTAGAGAGTCATCGAACTCGCGAAGGAACCCCAACATCGGAAGCCCCTGACGTCACAGCTAACGGCCGTTGCAAGAAGAATGTCTCGAATTCCGGGGAAGGAAAGCAAGTCGGAAGAGGAGAGGTAACAAATAGCGCACCTAATTGGCCGTGATAGACGACCAGAGGAGAAATAGGCTCTAAGTAGGGAATCACGGGATATAGATGCTCTGGAAGCCCGAAATTAATATAAAAGGAGCGGAACGGGCTCGTAGCCGTACAAAGCATAGTTGAGCACAAGATAAACAGAGACAAACGGAGCAAAAGAAGAGACAGCAGAAGTAAAAGTGAAAATTTATTTGTAAAATTTGTTTTTCTTCTCGTTTTTTTTTCTTCTCAAAAATTCAAAATGCACCGTTACATCGAGAATGCGGTGGAGTTTTTCATCCCGGGAGAACCGTATGGGGCGGAAGTAATTGGAGTCGAGAATCCAAGTCCTTTTTATGTGTGGGCAAAGAACGAAGAGGAGAGGAGGGAGACATTTTTAAAGTCGGTGGCTACAACAGCACGTGACCACCCTCAACTCCACCGGATTTTGGAAGAGGAAACGTTTCCTGGAAGAGCGGTTTTATTCCTCGTGACGAACGAGGAGGATGCCAGCGAGTATATTTTTTTTTGGGGGACGATTACGAGGAGGAGGAGAGATGGGAGGATCGTCGTCTGGTTGGGAGACCTGGCAAAAAGAATATCGGTGAGCCTCGACATGTTGTACACCGCGCCGGAGATGTATTTGGGAGAACCTTTCTTCGCGATCACTCGTGCCTTAGACCACCTGGGTCCCGTAAGAACAACATGGACAGAAGAGGCAAGGAGTTTGGTTATGGAGTTCACGGCGGGCCAAACATGTGATCTATACATGAATGATTTGGACCCAGTGATGGAAGTCCTGTGGATCGATATGCATGCCACAAAGAATAACCAAGAATGTGACGTGGCTGGGGAACTTCTTCGGAGAGGACTGGCGAGAAGAGTACTAACCAACCCGGGGTATGAATATGGTCCTGATGGTGGGAGACTGGGAAAGCATTTCCGCCAGGAAAGACGAGAGGAGAGGACGAGAGCGGCGAGGTCTGGCGTAACGGCACAGCCAACAACAGCACAATCGGCCACGATGGCACAGCCAACAACAGCACAATCGGAAACTCCGATTGTGCTGTTGTTGGCTGTGCCGTTACGCCAGTCCTCGCCGCTCTTCTCTAATTATTTTCTGGCGATCATCGGCAGGAGGAGTGGCTACGCCACTGCGGCAGTCGCTATAACTTTTTATAACGCTGTCTTCGTCCGCGCTGCAGGAAGTTCGTGGGCTACGGGCCCCGCCGTGCCTCGCTTTCTCAGCGGGCCTTTGTGGTGCTCTGTCCGCAGTTTCGTCGCTCGGTGTGCCCACCGGTAGCTCCGCCGTTGGGTCGCTCTCTATCTCGAGCGGCCTTGCAACGTTTGCTTTTCGTGGCCTTCCGCGCTACGCGGGTCCGCCATGCTGTGCTGGCTCACTCCGTCCTTGTCAGCGGTGCTCGCAGTCTTACCAGTGGCTTGCGTTTGTAGCTTGCGTGGTCTGCCCCTTTCCCGACCGCACGTCTTTTCGGCGGGGCTGTGGGGTTCAGTAGAGCGATCTGCATGCTCGCTGCCGATCTCTCTATCCTTGTCTGTAGCATTGGCCGGCGCTGTCTCTTACTCTGCCTTGTTGCTGGGCTGGCCCGGGGTATGCTCGGCTCACCGCTTTGTGCGGCTGTCCGTACCCGGGCGCATGCTGTCCTTTTCTGCCTCGTGGGCGAGCTGGATCTCTCGCTCCAATGAGCTGCCACGGCTGTAAGGGGTATCTTCGGCCCTCCGCTTTGTGCGGTCATTCGTTGTGCCGAGTTGCCGTCGTGCTGTCCTCTTCCAACTCACGGGCTTCGTTCTTCGTTCCTGATTGGGCCCTCGTAGTGAGGAATATTCGGCTCAGCGCATCTGCATTTGTATTACACTTTCCTGCCTTATACTTGACGTTAAACTCATGTTCCGCCAATTTTATTTTCCAACGCATTAATCTCGAATCTGAGTCCTTTACTCCGAACAGCCAGGTGAGCGGTTGGTGGTCCATCACTACCGTGAAACGCATACCATAAATATGTAGTCGAAATTGAGCGAGAGCCCAAACTATGGTGAGTAGCTCTTTTTCCGTTGTTGTATAATTTAGCTCGGCCTTTGACATGGAGCGGCTCGCGTAGCATATGGGCAAATCGTCTCCGATCTTGTCTTGTGATTTCGCAGATTGCGCAGAGCGCCCTGTCTTAGAAATCCATTGTTACAACAAACGCAGCCTGTCATTGTGCTCCTTGAAGGTCTTGCCGTGGATTACCATGTTGTCCAAGTATACATAGCATTTTACTCCCTGTAGTCCAGCCAGCGCAGAGTCCATCAACCTCTGAAAAGTTGGTAAAGCGTTCTTAAGTCCGAATGGCATGCGGTTGTACTCGAAATGGCCCTGTGGTGTGGAAAATGCGGTCTTTTGTTTGTCTTGCTGCACCATCGGGATTTGATGAAATCCTGAGGCGAGATCCAAGGTCGTATAGTATCGGGTCCGTCCCAGCTGGTCCAATATTTCGGTGATATTGAGCAGTGGGTATGAGTGTCCGATGGTGGCTTCGTTCAACTTCCGAAAGTCTACTACTACGCGCATTTTCCTCACCCCGGCTGCGTCAGGTTTCTTTGCTACAACCGGCAGCGGCGCGTTCCATTGACTCCGGCTGGGTTGGACAATGCCTTCCGCAAGCATTTCGCAGGTCTGCCTCTCCACTTCTCGCTTGAGGGTCTCGGGTAGCCTGTATGGGTGTACCTTAATGGGCTGCACCCCATCCTTAAGGGGTATCACATGTTCTACCATAGGCGTGCACGGCAGCCTATCCCCTGGTAGGTGGAACACGTCTTCGTATTCGCATGTGATTTCGTTTTAGCGCTTTGCGCTCTTCGTCGTTGAGGTTTGCCGTGTCGAGCTCTTTGGCTAATCGCAGGAGGCGGTCGGCCCCTCGCTCCGCGCTGACGGCGCATACCTCCACAGCGGCCGCTTAACCTACTACCGCTTCCTCGGGCGGCTCGAGTTTCACTACGGGGCGTTGCACCTCTACCACTTGCTCGGTAGTACTTATTAAGCTGATTGCACAGCTACTACCACGCGGCGGCGTAACGCAGGCACCCATGATGACCCCGTCCTCGAGCTCTACTCTTGAAAGTAATCCAACGAATTTACTCGTTGTTGCGGCATAGGTGACTGACTCGCTGCGTGGCGGCAAAGATACCCTCGTCGTGCCGTCCAGCAGCGGCATGCAAAGCCCGTACAGCTTCAGCGTTTCTCCGTGCAGGATATCGGCCTTGTGATACTTGATAAAATCCATTCCTAGCAGTCCATTGACCCCTAGCGGCACATTATTCGAGACTATGTTTTCGCCTGGCACACCCTGCAATTCCACGGAGCACCTGCTCACCATGGCCTTGGGCTTGAGGCATCCCTCTTTCAGTATATTGCACTGCGCTGCGGTGTCCGCTTTAAGGGTTAGTACACCGGTCACAGCCAATGGTGCGATGATGTGAAAGTCGCTGGCCGTAGCGCTGGACGCCGGCAGCGTTACTTGCAGTAACTGCTGCGTCGTTTTCCTCCTTCTGGCCGTGAGCGTGTTCATTCTTATTATTCCCAGCGGGCTGGCATCGGTCTCTGATCGACTTGTTCCGGCATTGACTGTGGACCTTTCACTCTTCCCCCCGGAGTCCCTTGGACGTCGGTGATGCTGTGAAGACTGAGCTGACTCGCTCTGGTCTTGCGACAATCTTTTTCTGCAGTCTTTCCACATGTGACCCTTGTTTTGCGATAGTTGCACACAACGTCGACGTGGTGTATGGATTTATCCTAGCTGGGCATCGGTAGGCTCACTCTTCTCGATCTGCGGGTGCAGTCTCGAGCCACGTGCCCTGGTCCTCCGAAGGTGAAGCGATTTTCTCCCCTGCTGGGATGACGCGCCTTGGGACCTTCTGAGGTGGCTTAATGCTCCACCTACCCTTCTCTTTAGCTGCACCATATTGGTGATTTCGATCGCTCCCGTTACTGACTCGTGGATAGTGATGTAGTTACGAGATGTCACCAGGACTTGGACCTGCCCATGCATCCATTTTCGAAGTTGACCTGGGCGCTCTTCCGTGTTATTTTCTTGATGATTCGCATTTCCGACATCGAGACGGCTTCCTCGCAAAGCTTTCATATAATATCGACGGTGATACGCTCTGTCCTGGCGGCGTATACCGCGATATCCTAGCCCTGGCCCTGCCGGAGGGAGTTGAATTCGACCTGTAACGCGGGCGGCGACTTTGGCTTTCCGTACAGGGCCCCCAGCTCGGTCTTGAGCTGTGCTACCGAGAGGATGGTTATATGCTTCATCTCTCGGGCCGCCCTACCCTCGAGCTTGCTGCTCATTACCAATTCCAACAGGATCTCATGATCACCGGGCGCAGCTCGCTTGAAAACGGTCTCACAGGACCGTATGAAGGCGTCCAGCTCATCGGCGTTGCTGCCGTTAAAGTGCTTCATATTCTTCAAGGCCAGCCCCAGGTCGAGAGTCCGACCCCGGGTTTCCGGTATCCGCGGTTACTCCCTTTGAAACACGGGATCCGCAGCGGGGTATTCTGGCTCCTCGAATCGCGTTTAAGTCGACCACGGACGTGGTATCGGGTGTTCTTCCAACTCAGTTCCTTCCAGCCTCCGCAGTAATTCGGCATTTTGCTCCCGTAAGGATCGGATAAGTTCGAACTCGTCCGCACCTACCTCGTTGAGCGTATCCGCCAAGTTCCATCTTGCCGACGGTGTTTCGGCCTCCCTGAGTTCGCGATCGAGTTCGCGTTGGCCTCGATCGTGCTCGCGCTGCAGCCTCTCGTACTGGCGTCGAGCTCTTTCCATTTTACGATGGCTCCGGTCGACTGCCGCCATCCGATCTCGTACTCTTGCACGTACCGACCGGGCCATCGCACAGTGGATCCGATTCCCGAAAAGCTGGTCAAAAGTCGAAACATGAAGTTTCATTTCATAGGATTTAGAGTACATAAGTGGATAGAGTAATGTTTAAAGAATATAATGGAACATTTTATAAGGGCTAGTGAAGTATACCTGGCAAGTATAAGCCAGTACAAAAGAGACCTTCGCGCAAGTAATAGCTCAATCGTTCGAGCTCATATTCAAGCGTCATATTAAAAAATTCGTAGAAAATCGTAAAATTGGTGTTTCTTAATTCTCCAAAATGGAGGTTTCAGGTTGAAGAAAGTAGTTTATTATCATATGCGTCGAAAATTAAAACAGATACATATAAATTAATAGCTAAACAATGTCTAAAGTAGAAAAAAATGAAAAATTATGTGCAATCATTTTAGAAAAACAGGGAAAAAGTTAAAAGTTCCGCAGTGTTCCGCAACGAAACAAGTTTTAAATTAAAGTTTGTACTGTTATGTAACAAAATTAGTAAAAATCAGCTGCAGCTAGGTGCAACTTTGTTTTTACTGCACATTTGAATATAAAAAATTACAAATTCACATTAACCACTTGTTGCACGTTTTTTTCAAATGAATATAATTTTGTGAAACTTATTACTCGGGGGTTTTTGGGGTCGCTGAATACGAATCCGGTATCAAAAAAACTATATTCAAAATGGCGGATCCAATATGGCGGACGCAATTTTCGAAATCGATTGTATTCGCTTGAAACTTGTTACTCGGGGGTTTTGGGGGTCGCTGAATACGAATCCGGTATAAAAAAACTGAAATTCAAAATGGCGGATCCAATACGGCGAACATAATTTTCGAAATAAAACCACCATTTTTTATTTTGTTTTTTCTTGGCTATGCAACTCGAATAGTTCCGTAACGTAGTGGCTTTCACGCTGGACTCGTACATTATTGTTCTCGGTTCAAATCTCGTGTAGGTGATTTTTTTTAATTTTGCATAATAATTATTTAATAAAATTGTAGTTAAATGAATTCAGCAATTTTCATAATTTTAATAATTATTTTAATGTTATAAATAACTTATTTCGTTTTAGAGTATATATTGTTGGATTCTAACATTTATAGAGCATAACGGAACATTTGAAAAGAGTCGACTGTTTTTGGCTTTGTACTGTATTTCTCAAATAAATATGTTAGTATTTAAAAAATCGTGTTCCTTATTACACTTTCTTATATATTTGAATATTACATTTTTCAATATTTTTACAAATGATTAGAAATGTAATTATTTATCTGAAATATGTACAAAATATTTCTTTTAAACAAGAAAATCATTACTCTGTAATCCAAATACATTTATTTTAAAACTGTAAATCAAATTATTATACAGTAATCTTAAAAAATGTTTACTTAAACTAAAATAATTATAAATTAACTGTTTGAACATGTTTATTTTATTTCATAAAATCTATTTTGTTTCAGAAAATGATTTTAAGAAATATGTGCTTCAAAGAAAAAATTACTTGCATGTAACTGAAGTACATTCACTTCAATAAAAAAAGGAAATGTAACTTGTAAATAGTATAAAAAAAGTCTTTCAAAAGTGATTTTAATCAATACAATTATAGATGTAAAAGTAGATGTTTTATTACTTTTTATCAAATATATAATTTACTTACAGATTTATAAAAAGTTAATAAATTTTGAAAATCGCTATTTTGGATCTGCCATTTTGAATTTTGTTTGTTTCACACCGGATTCGTATTCAGCGACCTCGAAAACCCCCAAATAACAAGTGTCCAGCGAATCCGGCCGATTACGAAAATTGCGTCCGCCATATTGGATCCGCCATTTTGAATTTTGTTTTTTTTACACCGGATTCGTATTCAGCGACCTCGAAAACCCCTAAATAACAAGTTTCAAGCGAATCCGGCCGATTACAAAAATTGCGTCCGCCATATTGGATCCGCCATTTTGAATTTTGTTTTTTACACACCGGATTCGTATTTAGCGACCTCGAAAACTTACAGAAACCAAGTTTCATATAAATTCGATAAACTTTCCGTATTATAACTGAGTATTTTCGGCTTACTATCGCCATTTTAAACCCGTCATTTTGTTTTTTTTACAATTTTGACTTTAGATTCGTAATCAGCGACCCCAAAAATCCTTATATACTATATCTCAAACAGAATGAACTACGTTTTCGACTTTTGACCAGCTTTTCGGGAATCGGCCCCACTGTGCGTCGTACCGGTAGCTGCAGAGAAACCTACGGGATCGATGGTTCTCATGTTTTCAATTTCCCGTTCGACCATGTCCTCGGTAATGTACTCGGGCGTTCGCTCGCTAGTAGCCAAATTGAATACGTCGTCGCTTTCGTCGCTGCCGAGATCCCCGAACGACTCACCCCTAAGTGGGTTCACGCCAAACTGGGCCGTCAGACGGTCTGCAAGGGCCTCCGGTCTGGTCGAGGGGATTCGTCCCGACGGCGAGAGCTCTAATAGCGCCCTGCGCGCTTCATAAACGATGTCCCCCACAGCCGCAGCTAATCCGGCTGTGGAATCTACCCCTGCGCCAGGCAACGTCGTGCCTAACGTGTTGCCCCTGCGTCTTGATCGGGCTCCTCTAGATTCTGACATGTTTATTTCGCGACGTTTTTTTTTTCCGAAAATTGGAATATTTTTTCAATTACGGCTTTGAAACGACTGGCTTTGCATCTGAGGTTAAATGTATACATATAACGTAAACACCACTTACAGGAAAATGATCTGGTAGAAGGTCCTCTCCATGGCGTTATTCTTGGGTGTAGTTCCTTCGGTGCAGTAGACCTGTTGTCTCGTAGCTTCCCTCGAAGGTTGGTTCAGTTGTCCTCCATGGTACCGTTGACCCGGCTCTTGGTGGTTCCTGGGCTCGTCCTCCTTGCGTCGGCAATGGCTGCGTGACGGCTTTGTCACAAGTTACCGCTTCGGGTACTCGGTTGCACACTTTGTGCGGTTTTCTACGACTTGACGTGACACCGTCAATCGGGACTTTAAACGGTTGACCGATACGTCACACCGCACCGACGTTCACTTCGCGTCTTCGCGTTAGATTAGTCAGGTTAACACGAACTACACTGGTGTCCTTGCACGCGTCGTAGTCGTTACTTCAGAGTCACTCTTAACTTCGTCCAAAACACTTTTTTGTCCAAAAAAATAAATTACGTAGTACTTTTCACTTCAGCTCATCCCACCGCTGTCACCAAATGTTATGCCGGTACCGCGTGATTGGGTAACTCGGTAATCGGTATAATATTAAGAAGTTATTATTTTGGGACCGTTTGCCGATTAGGAGAAGGAACTCAAGTAACTTGCGCACACGTGAATTTATGTAAAAAATGGAAGCGTTTATTATAGGCAACGATAACGTTCCGCTGTCTATTTAAGGAGTTATACGCAGTTATGAGGCAAAAAAAAGACGGTTTTTCAAGGATTTATCCTGAAAAGACTTTTGAATTTATTAATTTAAAAATTTTTGTGGTTATAAAAGCATCCTTCAAGAACATAAACAAATTTTTTACCTCTTTGTTATTTTATTATACGCGGTCATATGTTTCTTAAGAGTGATAAATCTAAGCGACAATGATTTGACCAAATTTTTGATGGAAAATTTCTGGCAGTTCGCAACCCGGTTAGAGTCAGCGCCACCTAAGATCCCTGTGTTATCGATCTCAGAAAGATCTTTAACAATCGAATCATTAATTATTTTTGTCAACTCTGATTGCCTCACTCATTCATTAAGAATTAATGAGGCAACCAGAACTGACGATTTTTTTACTTTTTAAAGAAATCGTGAAAAAATATTGCCACAGCCCGGGTTCGAACCGGGAACTCCAGAATTCTAGCCTGGTACGTTACCAATTACGCCACCGCGGCTCTAGCAACATCAATTCACGATCTCTATTTTTAATGTCAATTAATACACCTTTGTTATTTTATTATACGCGGTCATATGTTTCTTAAGAGTGATAAATCTAAGCGACAATGATTTGACCAAATTTTTGATGGAAAATTTCTGGCAGTTCGCAACCCGGTTAGAGTCAGCGCCACCTAAGATCCCTGTGTTATCGATCTCAGAAAGATCTTTAACAATCGAATCATTAATTATTTTTGTCAACTCTGATTGCCTCACTCATTCATTAAGAATTAATGAGGCAACCAGAACTGACGATTTTTTTACTTTTTAAAGAAATCGTGAAAAAATATTGCCACAGCCCGGGTTCGAACCGGGAACTCCAGAATTCTAGCCTGGTACGTTACCAATTACGCCACCGCGGCTCTAGCAACATCAATTCACGATCTCTATTTTTAATGTCAATTAATACACCTTTGTTATTTTATTATACGCGGTCATATGTTTCTTAAGAGTGATAAATCTAAGCGACAATGATTTGACCAAATTTTTGATGGAAAATTTCTGGCAGTTCGCAACCCGGTTAGAGTCAGCGCCACCTAAGATCCCTGTGTTATCGATCTCAGAAAGATCTTTAACAATCGAATCATTAATTATTTTTGTCAACTCTGATTGCCTCACTCATTCATTAAGAATTAATGAGGCAACCAGAACTGACGATTTTTTTACTTTTTAAAGAAATCGTGAAAAAATATTGCCACAGCCCGGGTTCGAACCGGGAACTCCAGAATTCTAGCCTGGTACGTTACCAATTACGCCACCGCGGCTCTAGCAACATCAATTCACGATCTCTATTTTTAATGTCAATTAATACACCTTTGTTTCAAATTTTTTTTTCAACTGACATGGTGTCGTCTATTCCAGGGCCATATAATAAACCCTCCATTCCTTCAGCAGCCGCCAGCAATTCAATTTGGTGCTGTCTTCGAGCCATCCTTTCCTCTCCTGTCGCTTCGTGCGCTCTGCGCTCGGATAGCGTAACGCGCTCTTTGCCCTCCTTTTATACATATGCATGCGCATTGGGCCCCAAAGACAGTCCCATTGCATTCATATGGTACAAAAGTGAAATTGAACCTTCATTAAACATACCGGCGGCGATATTTGCGGCCATTTCAACAATTCTTGAGCCACTCGGAATGATTTTCGGCGTAATTTTCCAGATGATTTGGTTGTAACTCTCGTTATTATTTAGTGTAAAGCCGCCTACACATCGTTCCAATAATGTCTCGCTGCTGAGGTCTTCGTAAATTGGAAAACACTACTACACTCTCACACAATGTATAAGAATACAATACACAGGTATATAAAAGGAGCAACGGTCCAGTTGCCGCTTGAGCCTCTGCCCCACCTACTTTCAAACGCGCCGAGGCGTTTCTACATATGAGCCGCTCAGTGCACACATCGATTAACTCCATAAAACGAAAAGTTGAGAAACGCGATGATGTAATGTATATTGTTTTTAAAAAATCCTCTGATAATATGAATTCAAATATATAATGTGGAATGCATAATTGCAGATATAGCTTTCATCTAACGGTATATAAAATTAATAAGAAAGAATAGCCAACAAACAATCGTCAGTAATGTTACAGTTTTTATGTGACTGATGGAGTTAATCGATTTGGCAACTGAAAAAAGTAATAAAGTTAAATTTAGTCTTTTCATTTTTTAGTTTTTATTACAGAAAAAGTTAGTTATTATACATTTTTATCACAGCTTTTCCATAAAAATTAATGTTGGCAGTTCGGTTATAAAATAATTTTCGTAATTAATTCATAGCAGCTTTATGTTAGCGGCATTATTCTTTGGGATGATTCAGCAATATTATAAATAATGTCTTCTTAATCAGCTGTATGCGAGGATTCGTCATTTCGATTTGTTGACAAGTTCTTATAGTAATCGTGTTTAACAGGAGGAATGAATTTTAGCAGGTCCATCATGTCTCTCCATTTTTCCTTTGTCATAGTTCTACCTTTAGGATATAATAAAGGCTGATCTATATTTTTCAAACTTTGCGGTCTACCCACTAAAGATTTTCTTATATTAATGGCTTGAAATTCTGTATCTTCATTATAGTCACATTTGAATTGTATGAGATAGGGTTTGGACCTTTCTAACTTTATCCAGCGTATTTTAAGCCAATTTACTGGAAGCCCTGTGACGGTTACTTTTTTGTTAATGATAGACTGTTCTAAAGGTTTTGTTGACAAGAAATCTTGGTGAGTCATTTGGATTAGATAAAACGGCGCTTTCTTTTTACATGTTTTGATTATATGGTACCAATCATCTGGTGAAAAAATGTTTTGATTTTTTTTCGCACATGACTCAATAATGGCAAAATCTGAGTCATTGGGCAAATAGCTGTGTCCACTTACCAAAAAATTCATGTCAATTGATTCAGCTTTGATTTCCGTGCTTTGAACAAGTTTCAATAAACTTAAGACGGTTTTAATATTTCTGTTTTGACCGGTACACGAATCCGAATATGTTATTATTTTTTCGAAGTTTGCAGCGTAAGTCTTTATGTACTTTTTTAGACAAGATGAAATTTCTTGAGACCCACGAGATCCTTCAGTTTCTGGCCAAACAAACATGTGGCTTATATTTTTATTGAATTCATGACATCCAAAATTATAAACATATAAATTTCGCTTATAATAAGCTACGGATGTAGTCAACTTGGGAAAGGCTAAAGCTTTTTCCAAGTCAAAAGAAAATACGAACAATTTTTCCGATGTTGCCATTCGATCGGCAGCCATTTGACTGCGAGCCCGTTCAGCCTCTTCTAAGTGATTTTCCTTTTCAATTTTTGCCATCTTAATTCCCTCATCGTCTGAAGATTGAATTTTTATTTGAAAAGCATCACAAGTTTGACACGTATCCTTTGATGGTTGTTTAAAATGTAAATTAAATTTTGTAAAAAACACATTATAGTAATATTTTTCTTTCACTGGTGCTATGTTTTCCTTTTCACATTCTGTTACGTATAATTCATACATCTTCTTAATATTTAAGTCAGGATTTAAATATTGTCGTCTTGGATTATGAGCTCTGGTGTAGGGACTACTGTAGGCTGGAAATGACTTTATATGCTTTATAACATTTGTATAATCTATTTTATTGCTTGCAACACGGCCTTTGCGCTTATCAACCAAAGATGTAACTTGTTCTTTAGAACAACAATCGTATATCCTCCCGTCACTCACCTGATAAGTGTCTCTAAAATATTTCTTACAAACGGTAATATGAAGTCCCTCTTTTCGAAAGTAATATATAAACGAATGTGATCTTCGTTCTTTAGTTTCATTCGTAGGGCGCCTTCTTTTTATTTCGTTAACTTTGATACAACCTCTTAAGAAAATATTTTGGTCAAGTTGACTATGTAAACTATAAAATTCTTTCATGGCAGCCTCTCTCTCATCCGAAATAATTTTTTGATTGCAATTTTGACGGCATCTGCATTGTATATCGACAAATGTTTTTGCAGGTATTAATTTTCCTCCCCTATTCCTGTATGCCAAACCTTTTATCCTGTTATGCTTTTGTAAATTTCGTATCCATTTAACAGGATTACGACTTCTTTTTCTCCCAATCAATGTGTTTGTTGGGTTTGTACTATTGCAATCCGATGAATCCGAGGAAAACGATAAACGTCTTCTTAACCCAGACTTTCTGTTGATAAATCGTATTGAAGAATCATCACTGCTTTCCTCACTCACATTATTAGTCTCACTCATCTTGATTATAACGATATAATATTTATTTCTTCAAAAAAAATCTGGGAGTAATGTTGAAAAGACTAAGAAGTACACAGTAACATTCAGCGTGCGAGACCACTGCTATACTAACTACCGCTTACATTGTGCTTCTTTTTGTCTGTTTACCGATGCGATTTTCTTACGAATATTATTGAGAGGGAGAGAGCATCTTCGGCTGTTTACAAACAAATAAGCGTCGATGCACGGCCAGAACAGATACGGCGTTACTGAAACGATTTACATTAGAGTATGGAGTTAATCGAAATGGCTTCTGAAATAAATTACTTATTATTCAGTAGCCAAAAAAATTTGCCATTTAACGGTGCTAATATTTATTATTCAGGAAAGTTATTATAAATATAAAAAGTTATGACTATACCAAGGGCTTTGACACTTAAATTTAAGATTTTTCAAAAAGTGGAGTTAATCAATGTGTGCATTGAGCGGCTCATATATAGGTAAAGGGTGATTTTTTAAGAGCTTGAGAACTTTTTTTTAAAAAAAAACGCATAAAATTTGCAAAATCTCATCGGTTCTTTATTTGAAACGTTAGATTGGTCCATGACATTTACTTTTTGAAGATAATTTCATTTAAATGTTGACCGCGGCTGCGTCTTAGGTGGTCCATTCGGAAAGTCCAATTTTGGGCAACTTTTTCGAGCATTTCGGCCGGAATAGCCCGAATTTCTTCGGAAATGTTGTCTTCCAAAACTGGAATAGTTGCTGGCTTATTTCTGTAGACTTTAGACTTGACGTAGCCCCACAAAAAATAGTCTAAAGGCGTCAAATCGCATGATCTTGGTGGCCAACTTACCGGGCCATTTCTTGAGATGAATTGTTCTCCGAAGTTTTCGCTCAAAATGGCCATAGAATCGCGAGCTGTGTGGCATGTAGCGCCATCTTGTTGAAACCACATGTCAACTAAGTTCAGTTCTTCCATTTTTGGCAACAAAAAGTTTGTTAGCATCGAACGATAGCGATCGCCATTCACCGTAACGTTGCGTCCAACAGCATCTTTGAAAAAATACGGTCCAATGATTCCACCAGCGTACAAACCACACCAAACAGTGCATTTTTCGGGATGCATGGGCAGTTCTTGAACGGCTTCTGGTTGCTCTTCACTCCAAATGCGGCAATTTTGCCTATTTACGTAGCCATTCAACCAGAAATGAGCCTCATCGCTGAACAAAATTTGTCGATAAAAAAGCGGATTTTCTGCCAACTTTTCTAGGGCCCATTCACTGAAAATTCGACGTTGTGGCAGATCGTTCGGCTTCAGTTGTTGCAGGAGCTGTATTTTATACGGTTTTACACCAAGATCTTTGCGTAAAATCTTCCATGTCGTCGAATAACACAAACCCAATTGCTGCGAACGGCGACGAATCGACATTTCACGGTCTTCAGCAACACTCTCAGAAACAGACGCAATATTCTCTTCTGTACGCACTGTACGCATTCGTGTGGTTGGTTTAATGTCCAATAAAGTAAACTGAGTGCGAAACTTGGTCACAATCGCATTAATTGTTTGCTCACTTGGTCGATTATGTAGACCATAAATCGGACGTAAATCGCGAAACACTTTTCGAACCGAACACTGATTTTTGTAATAAAATTCAATTATTTGCAAGCGTTGCTCGTTAGTAAGTCTATTCATTATGAAATGTCAAAGCATACTGAGCATCTTTCTCTTTGACACCTTGTCTGAAATCCCGCGTGATCTGTCAAATACTAATGCATGAAAATCCTAACCTCAAAAAAATCACCCTTTATAACTCCGAAAGTATTGCTCGGATTGACTTGAAATTTTGTGTGTATACTTTTGAATATACAGTAGCGGACAAAAGTTTAAGACGGAGAGGAAAAAAAAAGTAATCGTTGATTTTTTTATGAAAAGAATTGACTCAGTGGATTTTTTTTTATATTAGCTAATTAATCATTAATTCATATATTTATTACATAAATTCGATTTTGCGCGTAACAACATTAGATACAATAAACAAAGAAAACATAAATTTGTTTGATATCTTCGGGGACAAAAGTTTAAGACTATACGTAAAAAAATATTTTTTGGTAAAAAATATACAGATATTTTCCTCCCTTCAATACTTTGTCCACAGTCCATTATTTTTTATCACATCAGCACATCTTTGAGGCATTGAATCAATTAATTTTTTGCAGTCGTCCACAGTTGTTTCATTCCACGTTTTTTCAACCAAAGAGTACAAATCGTCAAAATTTTTTGGTTTATTTCTTTGAACCCTTCTTTTTATGGTACACCATAAGTTTTCAATTGGATTTAAATCCGGCGACTGCGACGGCCACGGTAATAAAGTGATTGTTTCATCTTGAAAAAAACTTTTCACTACCCGAGCCGTATGCTTTGGGTCATTATTTTGTTGATAAATAAAATGATCACCCATATTTTCGTAGGCATACGGTAACATAGTACTTTTCAATATATCCAAGTATTGAAAACGGTCCATGATTCCATTAATTCGGCGTATTGTTCCAGGACCATTGCGAGAAAAACATGCCCACACCATTACGTTTCCACCTCCATGCTTAACTGTCGGTAAAACACATCGAGGATTTAAATCTTCGCCAATTCGACGTCTTACATACAGTATCCCGTCAGAACAAATTCGGTTGAATTTGGATTCGTCCGAAAATAGCACATTTTGCCAATCCTCACTTGTCCAATGCCGATGAGCCTTAGCAAATTGCAGTCGTAATTTTTTATTCTTTTTACTGAGCATCGGCTTCTTCCGTGGCTTTCGTGCTTTCAAATTGAATTCGTCTAATCGTGTTCAGACAGTTCTTACACTAATTTGTGCATTATTATTACTGGATATTTCAGCTCTGATATCGACTGCTGAACGAAAACGATCTCTCTCGCTTAATCGATGAATCCGACGATCCAGCGTTGGCGTGGTTTTCCGCGGTCTACCGTTTTTTGGTCGATCAAAATAGTCCCCAGTCTTCACAAACTTGTACCACGCTTGCTTACAAGAAGTTTCTGATCGATTCATTTGAGTTGCAATTGAAGAAAATGTCTCATTTTGCTTCCGTAGAGACACGATTAGTTTTCGTTCAGTTGATGAAAAAATTACGGGCTTTACCCATACTCTTTTCGTACGTAATTAAACTTAGGACACTGGATGATACACCACAAACTATTTACAGTATTAATATATCAAATTATTGCGTGGATCGACTATGGGTATCTTGTTCGACAGATCGTCTTAAACTAATGTCCGCTGTTTACAGATGGTTGGAAGAAAAAAAAATTGCATAATCTATATTGTTTACATTTGACGACCGAGACTTCTACATTATGAAGGTCAAAGGTACACATGTATTGTAAAAAAACAACAAGCCGAAGGAAACGTTAGTACTTGTATGACAGATCTATGAACCAAATTGTAATTCACCGTCTTAAACTTTTGTCCGCTACTGTATGTACATTACAAAAATACAATAAAAAAATCGATTTTTTGAAAATCATAACTGCGTATAACCCCTTAAAAGTTGATAAAAGAGTAATACAATAAAATGTGGTTTTGAGTCCGTACAAGGAACCAACCACTCGCGTTTGAATCTACTAATAGAGTGATTCCGGCAAAGGCTGTTATTCGCCCCTTTGCCGGAAATCGAGTCGAAATGAATTTCACAATCAACGCTGCTTGCAAATTCCTGCAAGTCGTTGCTCGAGCTCGTAGCAGTCGTTGCTCGCAGCTCGTTGCTTACGTTTGCACATTTTTTCTGTGGCCTCACTCGAAGAAGGAACAATGGTGAAATAATGAAATGTTCGCGGTACAACAACATTTTGCCTGCTCGATTAATATAATTGCGCGTGTGCCAATTATTCACTGTACTTTCCCCCAACTAAAGTTTCTGGGAAGGTACTGCGAATATATTCTAATCATTTGTTCATTCTCAAGCTCACTTGGCCTTCCTCAGCGTCGGCTGCGGCACGGTCTGTCAAGTAAAAATTCCAGCACTCAAACAATATATTTGCAAGTGTTCTCACTCTTTCCCTGTACATTCTCTTTTGCAATTCTACAGAGAATTTAGTGGGAATAAGTGACATCTTATAAACTCTCACATTTCTCAACCCGTGGCGTGCGATGCAGCGCTGGCTGCACCACGTACACTTCACTCATCAACAATTGTGTGCTGGTCACTCAAATGAAAATGCAGTTTATTTTTTTGTATTTTATTTTATATCTTTATTATTTTTTCTATCTTAGATATTTTGTAGTGAAGGAGCGGATGGTAGAATGAAAACCACTTTCTCTATAAACGATCTTCCTGTCTGGTTTTATTTTTCCCTGTCGTGAGCGGTTTCATAATTTTCAATACATTCACAGATTCGCTCAACTACATCTGGACGGATTTTCATCCACAGTTATTTCTTGTATCCTTTTTAGTGAGCATTTCGTTCCTGAATTCTTATTATTATTTTATGTTAAAATTGTTCGTGAGTCCAAATTATTGTATATCAAATGGCTGCTTAGGTTTGCAGTGGACCGCAAAGTATGTGTTTTATAAGTATGTATCGTTTCGAGGGAACACTCCTCGTCTTATTGTGTTGACACAGAGAGAGGGGAAAGACAGCATCAGCTCGGGTGCAACCTGAAGCGTTGAGGGGTATGTTTCCCCACCAGCAACTGCTACCGTAGGTTCGAGTCGTCTTTGTAATCTATCCAATGACTAATATGAGTCATCTTTCTTATTTTATCCTATTTTAACTCTGGCTATCTGTATGATAGTATTGCTTATTGTCTAACCCCTCCCGCCGTCATTATACCTGTATAATCTCTGGTAACTATAGAACACGACCACAGTGCAGGTTTATGATCTTCTTTAAAAGAAAGAAAGATATTGAAGCATGGTTACGTCAGGACGTAACACTTCCCCCTTAAAACGATTATTAGGAGAAACCTAATAATTCTCAGAAATTCTCGAAGTTCTTGAAGTTTTAAAATTTGTTGAAGTTCTTTGCGATATTGGAGCTCTGAAGTTCGTGAAGTTGTTGGAATTTTTATTTTTCAATTTTTTTTTATTGAAGTTTTCGGAGTTCTTGAATATCTCGATAGTCTCAGTGGTTTGGGTGTGTATGATATTATGTATACGATCCGAAGTAAGCACTGAACTGTTTGCAGTTCTAGAAGTTCTTAAAGTCCTTCGAAGTTATTACAGCTTCAAAATTCTCGAAGTTCTTGAAGTTTTGAAATTCTCGAAGTTATTGAATGTCGAAAGATGTTGATATTCTTGGTGTTCTCGAAGCTCTTAATTTTTTTTTCGAAATTTCGATGTTCTCGAAGTTTTTGAGGATCTCCGAGATCATAGGGTTCTTAATGTTTCAAGCACGTACGATGATCTTGATGATGAACAGTATAGATCTTCCCTCTCTGGTATTGAAAGGTGTCGCCTTTTCACGTAGATGGTTGCTTCCTCATAGTTAACGGAGGAGGACTCTTTGCCCGTCCAAGATGACAGCGGCCACATCCTTCCACTCAGGGGGCACGTAGACAACTTGTTGTAATAACTAGTACTGATTGGTGTATATTTGATTTAATGACTTGCAGAATCTTATTTCCAGTTAATAGCGGACCATTTTTTTAGGGAACATGAAATTTGGATTAATATGTGATACAGTATTATTTTTCCTGCGAAAACGTATGCTATTGTATTTGCATGCGTGGGTGTGCAGGTTTTATTAATCATACTGATAGATGCAAAATTATATACAGGGTGTCCGCCGGGAAGGTATACTACTTTGTTTGTTTATAATTTTTGATTAAATGAAAGAGAATGGATCTTATATTGATAAATGTTTTATTTAATGTCGGCAATTATGTATGGAATACAATATCAGATAAATGTCCGCCTCTGTTAGCCTCACAAATGCGAGCCCTTTTGAGCACATTTTTCATTACATTCTCACACATTTCACGCGGTATTTCATTAATTTCATCACGAATATTTCGTTTGAGTTGCTCAAGCGTTTCTGGTTTGTTTGCATAAGCCTTGCTTTTTAGATATCCCCACAAAAAGAAGTCCGGAGCAGTCAAATCAGGCGACCGTGGAGGCCAATCAACATCACCATTTTTTGAAATAACTTATTGTGGAAAGAGGTCTCGCAGTAATTCCATTGTAATCCTGGCTGTATGCAATGTGGCACCGTCTTGTTGATACCACATGTTAATCAAGCCCAAAGCATGCAGTTGTGGCGTTAAAAAGTTTTCAATCATATCACGATATCGCTCCCCATTCACAGTTACCGTTACGCCGTTTTGATTTTCAAAGAAGTAAGGTCCAATGATTCCTCCTGACCAAATTGCACACCAGACTGTCACTTTTAATGGATGTAAAGGTGACTGATGAATAATTTGAGGGTTTTCCATTGCCCAGAACCGACTATTCTGTTTATTCACATATCCATTTAAATGAAAATGTGCCTCGTCACTCATTATGATTTTTTCATGAAAATCGGGGTTGTCATGGGCGAGCTGTCATGGGCGAGCTTTTAACGATTAAAACACGTTGGTTTATGGAATATTTTTCCATAATAAATTTGCCACGTGTCTACTTCACGACTGCCAAATATGAACTGTCAAGACTAACGTTTACCAAAATGGCGGCAAAACAAAGTAGTATACCTTCCCGGCGGACACCCTGTATGTATGTTTTCGTTTCTTTCTTTTTTTTTCTATTTATTTTATTTAGAGACGAGTACAGTTATGGATAAGGAGGATAGATTTAATGTTCTCGACCAGGAAGTTGGGGTCTACAGAGATCATTTTTGTCAACGGGAGATAGTGGTAAGGTGGTAGGACAACGAGGCAGTGGACTAGACGTGGCCAGATACCGACCTGGGTATTGAGTCGGTGGGGAGATCTCCAACGTCATGTGCAGGTAGCGGCAACTTGGGTACCAAAAAGCGTGCTGTTCCCAAGGATCGTCTTTAATTTCCCAATTTCCCATCACTAATCCACAATGAAAACTCGTTACTTCGTCTTTTTTTCCCGAAAAGAAAAATCCCGCGGGAGCTAATCGTATAGGATCTAACGCGTAGATTTCCGGCCAAAAAGCGAAACTTTTAAATCGTTTTATATAATTTTTAAAAGCTGGATACGATGGGGTCAATGAACTTCTTATCGGAGGTCTGTCATCGTGACAGTCGGGGGTCGCGTTGACACTTACTTCCAATCGAGAGTCGAAATGTTCCTTGTCGCAAGGAAAATGAATCTTTCGTGGGTCTGTCCCGATGGGTACGTTTCCGCAGGGAAGACGGCATTGTTCTTGCCATCTACAGTGATTCTTCATAGGGATATCACCTGCTTCCCAATTTTTAATAATCACCCTACAGTCAAAGCAACTCACTTCGTCATCTATTCTAGTGTAATGAAACCCTGCCGCAGCTAGTTCTGCGGGGTCTAAAAATGTAACGCAATTTATAGTTTAAGAGTAGAAAATATAATAATTATAATTATTATGATTTTTGTTGCAACTAGCACTGTTATTATTAGTCTATAACAATTTTCTTTTTTTAATGTTTAATTATGAGTATCGAATTGTCCCTTGATTCCCAAGAGACTAGGGTATCTCAAATGTCGCAACTATTATTATGACAGGATTATCATTACTGTCATATTACAGCACTATCTATGAAAAATTATTTTAATAAGACTATCAATACTATCATCATATTACAATCGTATTATTAGTATTATTATTACGTATTTTTTTATTAATTTTTCTTCTGTTTTTCTTTTGTACGTTTCCCCTTTAATTTTGTTGCAAGGTTTCGAACCTGATCGTGGTAATTCACAGAGTTTCCCAATCCGTCCTTAAAGTGAAAAGTCTAATTTGTTTACTTTGGAATATTACTGCGCTCTAGGATCTATGTTTGATCTACTGAAAAGCCAGGCCTTTCCTCAATAGTAATACTTCGACACGGTTTGCCTAAGTGAAATAGCATATGTCCCAAAATTATACTTGATCCTTGTTAATAATATTCTTATCGTATATGTATATAATAGTATATAATTAAAGTATATGTAAATATACCAGGTCTATAAATATGAAACCGGAATTTTTGTATATAAAATACACGTTTATTGTATGAAAATGATAAAAAATATTTTATTCGAAGTATTGCCCATCGCTAAATATACATTTTTCCCACCTCTCTGACAATTTGTGGATGCCACGCCAAAAAAACTGTTGCTCTTTTGAGGCAAACCAGTCATCGAGCCATTTTCATACATTTTCGTAAGAAGTAAAGCGCTGTTCAGCAAGTGCGTGTCCCATTGATGCAAATAAGTAGTAATCGGACGGAGCCAAGTCTGATGAGTAAGTTGCATGCGAAAGTATTTCCCAACTGAACGCCTCAGTCGTTTCCTTGACCAGTTTTGCTGTGTGTGATGGTGCATTATCATAAAGCAAAATCACTTTGTGTTGCCTTTTTTGATATTCTGGTCGTTTTTCACGCAAAGCTTGATTCAAATCGATCACTTGTTGTCGGTAGCGATCAGTATTAACGGTTTCACCAGGTTTTAGCAGCTCATAATAGATCACACCCTTCTGATCCCACTAAACACAGAGCATTGTCTTCCGTCCATAGCGATTTGGCCTTGCAGTCGATGTCGATGGTTCGCCTGGAGTTACCAATGATCGTTTACGCTTAGGATTCTCAAAATATCCACTTTTCATCGCCAGTCACAATTCGATGGAGAAATGACTTTCTTTCGTACCTGGCGAGCAGCATTTCGCAAGTGGTTCTTCGGTTTTCCTGCTGTCTTTCATTCAGTTAATGTGGAATCCATTTTCCCATCTTCTGGATCTTTCTCATGGATTTCAAACGTATGGAGACGGCTTCTTGTGTCACATTTAATTGATCCGCGAGTTGTTCTTCGTTTGAGCGTCATCCTCATCCAGCAATGGTTGCAATTCGCTGTCTTTAAACTTTTTCGGTGGTCTTCCACGTTCTTCGTTTCTTACGTCAAAATCGCCACTTTTGAATTTTTTAAACCACTCAAAGCACTGTGATTTACCAAGAGTATGCTCACCGTAAGCTTCGACAAGCATTCGATGCGATTCTGCAGCAGTTTTCTTCAATTGGTAACAGAAAATCAATGCTGTCCGCGAATCGGAGTTTCCAGGCACCAAATTCGACATGTTCAACGTTATTACAAACTATGCTGTTGTATGAAACTTGTATTGTTGTGAGTTGAAAATCTTTGTCAGAGATGTCAACAAGGAAATGGCGCCAATGACGCGGTTTGACGGTAACTACATTGACAGCTAGGGTCATCTATGGGCAAATTCCGGTTTCATATTTATAGACCTAGTATATATATTTTCTTCTATCTTTTTGATTTATTAATTTGATATTCTTTTGAGTACAACTTAATACTACCATATAGATGTGACTGATTAATTTTATAAAGTAACATAACGGTGCAAATCTTTATTATTCTTAGTTTTATTCATATGGCGTTAATAATCTACTAATTAATTAAGTATTCCTAAATGAACCTTTATTATTCATGAATCGGATTTAATTTAATTTAGCCTTTTTTATTTTCTTCTATTTTATTGTTTATTTCTATAGCAACAATCACTAAAGATAGAATTCATAATGGAATTTTTTATTACCTTAATCTATTTGAATGTACTATCACGTCAATTTTTGGAAGTTTAATTCGTACATTGCCTTTTGATAATATAGCTGTTATTTTATGCAGACCAGTTTAGTGGTCGCCAAGTTTTCCAGATTTAGGTCCCTTTAACAAAAACACTGGTTCGCCGATTTTAAATTCAATTGGATTTATTTTGCGATCTTGATATTGTTTCGATTTTTCTTTGGATTCAATCAAATTTTGTCGATCAATTTCTTGTATATCGTGAATTTGCGTGATTAATTGGCTTAAATAGTCGTCGTATGTAGCAATTTTCTCCATATCCGATGGTGACATCACAGAAGGGACCCGGGCTATTTTTCCGAACACCATTTCATTGGGTGTGTGCTCGGTACCTTCGTATACATTTGTATTGTAATTATAAATAGCCTTTTCGACCCATTCGTCGCAATCGCTTTGCTTCGTTGTAAATTGTTTGAGATATTCCTCAGGTGCGTGATGAGACCTTTCTAATGATCCGTTGGATTGGGGGTGAAAAGCGGTGGTTCTAACTTTCCGAATTTTGAACAACTTCGCTATTTGCTTCAGAAATTTACTTAAAAAGTTGCTACCTTGGTCAGCAGGCACTGCCTTAGGCGACCCAAAGTAACAAATAAAGTGTTTGACAAATATTTCCGCAATAGTTACTGCTTTTGCATTAGGTATAGTAATGGCCACAGAATATTTTGTTAATTGGTCTTGAATAGTCAATATATACTCTACTAAGGGCCTACTATGTCCATAGCAATTTTATCAAAAGCGATGGCCGGAGTATCCGTTATGATCATTGGCTGTTTAGTTTTTACGCGAATTAGTTTTCTTCATTGACATTGTAAGTATCGTCGAATATATAATTGGACGTCAGCTTTTAGATTTTTCCAGTAATGTTTGTGACGGATTCTATTGTATATTTTGCTGACACCTCGGTGTCCACCTATAGCTGAAGAATGCATTTCCTCAATCATTTTAACCTGATCTTCTACGCGAGGTTGTCTAACTAGCCCATTACAAATAATAACCTTTACTTCGCTCTGTGCAAAAATTAATCGAATTTGTGTGATAACATCTTCCCAAGGTATATTCAAGATAAAATCTGATTTTGCGATACTAATATCAGGAGTACAAATTGAAAATGCGGGATTTTTTTCTATTTTTGAACGTTTATTCTGAAAAAATGGTAACAAATGAATTATTCAAAGTATTGTCCATCGCTAGCCACAACTTTTTCCCATCTTTCTGGCAATTTACGGATACCGTCGCGAAAAAATTCGGCCGGCTTGGCTGCTATCCAGTCATCGACCCATTTTTGGGCTTCTTCGTAAGAATGGAAGCGCTGGTCAGCTAGGCCATGTGTCATCGATCGGAAAAGGTGGTAATCGGAAGGAGCAATATCTGGGCTATACGGCGGGTGGGGTAAGACTTCTCATTTCAGCGTTTGTAGGTATGTTTTGACCGGCGCTGCAACATGTGGCCGAGCGTTGTCATGTTGCAAAATTACTTTGTCGTGTCTTTGCTCGTATTGTGGCCGTTTTTCTTTGAGTGCGCGGCTCAAACGCATCAATTGAGTTCGGTATAGTGCTCCTGTGATGGTTTCGTTCGATTTCAATAGCTCATAATACACCACACCCAGCTGGTCCCACCAAATACAGAGCATGAGCTTGGCGCCGTGAATATTTGGTTTGGCCGTCGATGATGATGCATGGCCGGGGTAACCATATGATTTTTTGCGCTTCGGGTTATCGTAATGGATCCACTTTTCATCACCAGTGACAATGCGATGCAAAAAACCCTTCCGTTTTTGCCGTTCGAGCAGCAGTTCGCATGCAAAAAAACGGCGCTCGACGTCTCTCGGCTTCAGCTCATACGGCACCCAATGTCCTTGCTTTTGGATCATTCCGAGGGCTTTTATACGATGGGAAATGGCTTGTTGTGTCACTCCCAATGAATCTGCGAGCTCTTGTTGAGTTTGACACGAGTCTTCATTGAGTATTGCCTCCAATTCAGCATTCTCAAACTTTTTCACTTGGCCCGGCCGCTCTTTGTCCTCAACGTCAAAATCACCACTTCTAAACCGCACAAACCATCTCTCGCACGTTGAAACCGATGGAACATGACTCGGATAAGCCTCGGAGACCAATCGATGTGCTTCAGCAGCACTTTTCTTCAAATTAAAGAAGTAAATTAAAACTTCCCGCAAATGCTGTTTTGTTGGCACGAAACTCGACATATTGAGAGCTCAAAAAAACTATGAATTTGACACTGCGACAAATTGACACATACTGAAAATTAAAGCTATAAGACGTAGCTTTGACATGAACATAGTCACAGTACTGCCTGATGCGTATAGCGTTAGTAACGCCATCTGTTATCAAACCCGCATTTTCAATTTGTACCCCTGATAGTTTGAAGCGATAATTTGTCGACTGAAAGTCGAGCATTTTTCAATGTTTCTACAATGTTACCTAAGATTAATGTGGGTCCTTCACCGGAATTGTCAGTGATTGGTAGGGCTATATTGAATGTATTACTTCGTTTTGCAATTGAGCCTTTTTCAACTTTACATTTTTTAAATCTGAAAAATCGTTATTATCGCGGAGTGCTTTCGCTCCTGTATCAATAGGTTCACATTTGGTAGAAACAAAATAAACCAGGTTATCTCTACGAGTATGGAATAAATCGCGTGATTGTTTGATGTTGGAGGCTATAATCCTTCCTTTGGGAAGCTCACGAGTGAAAGATGTGGTTGATAATCTAGTATTTGTTGCTTCGAGTTCGAGTTTCTTGTCGCTCGAAGACTGGGTATCGCTTACTTGGAGAGGCTTAGGGGTTCGTTTCCTCTGGACTAGCACGCTCGTTTCGTTTCGTGGGTTGTTAACGTCGAGTATAATTTCATCGGTCGACTCTTCGTGGCTAGAATATGTATTGCTTGTAGATATTTCAGGATATATTACTATAGGCTCAAGAGTACCTGGGTTATTTACCGGAGTATTTGGAAAATCTACCTCGTCTTCTATACGCGCCCGAAACGTTTCGTGGTCGGATGATATTTCGAGTGACTCATGTGGAGAAATAAGTGCCGGATGCTGCGCATGAGAGTCAATAGATCCCCGATCCCAATTACATTCCTCTATTTCATAATTGCCCAATATATGATCCTGGTAATTTTCTATAATATCATCATCATTGTCAGGTTGTTCTTCTAATAATCGAGTTATCTCTGCATCCGTCAGTTGATGCATAAGCTTCGTACGATTGCCAGTTACGGGATTTATTTGAATAATGAAAATATCGTTATTCACGGTTGTTTCTTCAACTGGATTTCTCGAAAGTGCATCAGAATTAACATTAGTTTTTCCGGCTTTATATACTACATCGTATTCGTATTCTGCGAGTTTTAGTCTCCAACGCAACATTTTTTGATTCCCGTCCGTTGCCCGTCGAAACCATAGCACTGGTTTATGGACGGTTACTACTGTAAAATAATGCCCATATAAATACGGCCGAAAATGAAGTATAGAATATACTTCATAATATATACTATAGCTAATGTTTCCTTTTCATACGTATCGTATCTTTCTTTTACCTCACTCAAAGCTCTAGAGGCGTAGGCGCATGCATGGTCGTTATTAAATTCTCTTTGTGAGAGGATGGTATCGATAGTATAACCCGACGCGTCCGTAGTTAAAATGAACGGCTTTGAAAAATCACGATATTGCAAGACTAGAGCTGTACAAAGTTTTTCTTTCAATATTTCAAATGACTCCTGTTGTTCAAGTCCCCATTGGAATTTATTTTCTTTATGTAAGAGAGATGTCAGGGGTTACGTGATCGTGGCGTATCCTTCTAAAGGGTGGTTAAATTTTAAGGGCCGATGTTGATTTTAAATAAAACACAAATTATTTAGGAAATTATTGTCAATTCTTTTTATTATGATAATATGGTATGGTTCAATTATGTATGGAACAAAATATCGGCCAAATGGCCGCCGCGACCTCGGCGGCACACCTCCATCCGATGGTCCAAGTTTTCGATGACGCTTAGGCATAATTGAGGTTCTATGTCGTTAATGTGCCGAATTATCTCATCCTTTAGATCTTGAATTGTTGCTGGCTTATCGACGTACACCTTTTCTTTCAAATAACCCTAAAGAAAGAAGTCCAACGGTGTCAAATCACATGATCTTGGCGGCCAATTGACATCGCCACCACGCGAGATAACACGGCCATTGAATTTGTCGCGCAAAAGAGCCATTGTTTCGTTGGCTGTGTGGCAAGTGGCACCGTCCTGTTGAAACCACATATCGCCCACATCCATATCTTCCAATTCGGGCCATAAAAAGTTCGTTATCATCTCACGATAGCGAACACCATTCACAGTAACTGCCTGACCGGCCTCAATTTGGAAAAAATACGGCCCGATGATGCCGCCAGCCCATAAACCGCACCAAACAGTCACTCTTTGTGGGTGCATTGGTTTTTCGACAATCATTCTTGGATTATGATTCGCCCAAATGCGGCAATTCTGCTTATTGACGAATCCACTGAGGTGAAAATGTGCCTCATCACTGAAGATGATTTTCTTCGAAAATTGATCATCCGTCAAGAGGCTTTAGTTCTTGAGTCAATTGCACCTTATAAGCGTGTAACTGCAAGTCTTTATGCATAATGTTCATCAACGATGAGCGTGAGAGGTGCAATTGTTGGGCACAACGACGAGTTGAGGTGGACGGCTCTTCAGCCACACTATCGCGAACAGCAGCAATATTTTCTGCAGTACGAGCTGTACGAGCATGCACTGGTGTTTTAATATCTCCTACAGACCCGGTTTGCTCAAATTTTTGCACGATTTTTCCGATTGTACGCACATTTGGACCATTAAATTGACCGAAAAAATCACGAAGTGCACGATATGCATTTTGATTTGAACGCCCATTTTCATAATAAGCCTGAATAACTTAAACGCGTTGCTTGATTGTGTATCTTTCCATGGTTCAAATTGAGTTAGTCTGAAATTGAGAAATGTCAAATGAAATGCAGAAAAAAACTTGACGTTTAGGTGTGGTTCACATTCAACATCGGCCCTTAAAATTTAACCACCCTTTATAAACCGCCTATAATAACCCGTTAGTCCCAAGAATTGTCGAATATTTAAAAATATTTTTAAGCACAGGGAATTGACGTACTGCTTCCAATTTCTTAGAGTCGGGACGAACTCCATTGTTCCCGATTATGTGTCCCAGATACTTGACTTCCCGTTTTAAAAATTCGCAGTTATCCGGTTGCAATTTTAAATTCGCGGCTTCTAGTCGTTTAATCAATTCGCGATATATATTCTCATGTTCTTCGAGACTGCGAGCATAAAACACAATGTCGTCCAAATAAACAAATACGCCTTTCCCGAGGATCCCACTTAACGAGAAGTCCATGGCTCTTGAAATGTAGGAGGGGCGTTCTGTAGCCTAAATGGCATTCTAACGTACTCATAATGACCACGCGGTGTAGTGAAAGCCGTTTTATGACGATCTTCAGCAGAAACTTCAATTTGATGGAATCCCGACGCTAGGTCAAAAACTGAAAAATACTGTGCACCTCCTAATGGATCTAATATATCATTAATATTTAGTATGGTATACGCATCAGCGACTGTCTTTTCATTCAGTTATCGGTAGTCGAATACTACTGTCCATTTTTTATTACCTTGAGAGTCGGCTTTCTTAGGCACCATCTACACAGGGCAATTGTATGGTGAGGTGGAGGGTATGATTACTCCCTTTTCGAGCATATCTTCAATTTGTTTTCCGATTTCCTCTTTAGTGCACTCAGGCCACCGATAGCCTCGCGTATTTATAAAAAAATCGTCTATTGTAGGATTTCGATGTTGCGATATAGTAGTACACGTTAACATATCTCCCGGTATTTGATATAAACGGGAGCTTTCTTTTAACAGGGTTTCAATACTTTTCCTCTCTTCTTTACTTAATTCGTCGAGTCTTAATAATTTTTTGATTCGATCAAATCGATCGTGCATTACAGGTTCAGATATCGCGTAACACGATGTGTTGCGTATAAAAGGCGCAATTTTGCGAGAAATATTTGATATACTGAGTTTCTGTATTAAAGAAACGTCTATGAATTTATACCACTTTGAATTATATTTCTGGGTTTCGAAAATTGTTTCTATATTTTTATCATTCTTAATACTTTCTACTTTTGACGATTCAAGGGTACAGATCGTTTGTACATTCTTTAATGATTCACAAATTTTTAAACTGGTGTTTTGATTTGATTCGATTTTCCACAAAAAATTCTGTAGTTATTTCCATCTCTATCGAATTCAGATAGACAACGTTATTCCTTTAGTACAATTATTAAAATCTTCCAGAGGTTCTGTCCTTTCCACAGGCACAGTTTCCCCAATAATGCTGTATTTCTTTCCGTCTCTATCGAATTCAGATAAACAACGTTATTCCCTTTAGTACAATTATTAAAATCTTCCAGAGGTTCTGTCCTTTCCATAGGCACAGTTTTCCCCAAAAATTCAGAGTTTCTTTCCGTCTCTATCGAATTCAGATAGACAACGTTTTTCTCCTGAATGCATTCAATAAAATCATCATTATTTAACCCGTTATACCCCATTGATATCTCTGCTTTTATCGAATCCAAAGAAAGAACACTTTTTCGTGAACGCTGTTATTACAATATTGAAGGGATTCTGTCCTTTCCATAGGCACACTATTTCCCAAAAATTCTGAATCGAGCTCCCTCAGTCCTCCATCGAGCGCTACCCGTTTCGTCGGCACAGTCACCCCTCTTAAGCGTAGGAGAAACTCACAGTTACTACAATTTCTTTCCGTTTCTATCGAATTCAGATAGACAACATTTTCTTTAGGTACAATTATTTTTACAGGTTCCTTACAAGTGTTATTTTCAGTTAGATTCGACGTGCAAATTTCCGTAAGACTTTGGGTTTTGGGCTCTAATTTCTCAAATTCTCATTCTATTTTTACTTTACAATCCGTCGTTTACAATATACTTTTTTCCAAACCAGTTTCACAAGTAACTTCAATTATTTCCATGCAGTTTCTTATTTCTTCTTTTACATTTTCCAAAAAATTGAAAATATTCTTTGAAGAATTTTCAGTATCTCTGCGGGGTATTGTCTCTACCCGTTGCTCAATCTTACCTAACAGAGAGAAATCCTGTTGGTCGTTTCCTTTTACATTGTCTTTATTTAAAAAATTACCCAACCCCTTAGCAAACTCGGAATTCTTTTCCCGTTCACTTGAATTGTCACTAGGATCCTGTATTTTTGTGCTCTGAATTAGTTCCTCCGATGACACTAATTCTAGTACTGGTACTTGGACTTGAACCGAATACCTATTGCTATTAGTTACGTAAATATAAGCTTTACCATTATCATTGACTAACCCGCTTTCTATGTTTATACCTTCAAATAGCCTCCCCGTAAAACCAAATTTTTTACTCTCACGAAGCACAATTTGGTGGACTCTGCAGGGATAACAATAGTTTCCTGACTTGCAAATGGTATTCTTACTGTTGTGCAAGAATTAATTAATTGTACATTATTTCGCCATTGTTCCTTCTTCGCGTGAGACCACTCACTGAAGTAGAAAAAATGTGCAAACATAAGCAACGAGCTGCGAGCAATGACCGCCACGAGCTCGAGCTACGACTTGCTGGAATTTGCAAGCGATGTTTATTGTGAAATTCATTGCGACATTCGGTTTCGGTCAAAGGAGTGAATAACCTCTTTGCCGAAATTAGTCAAAATTTAACATCAACCTGAACGGTTGATCACGGGTCGGACTCGCCCAAAATATCAGATTCTATTAGTAGATTTAAACGTGAGAGGTTGGTTCCTCGAACGGGCTCGAAACCACAATTTATTGTAATATTCTTTTATTGACTTTTAAATAGACAACGGAATGTTACCGTTGTAATTTGTTGAGCGTGTGTCTTACCACTTGAATTTGGTTTTTTAACGAAAAGCGTGAGAATGCTTATTTTACTAATTCTCCTTCTTGCGGTTTCGCCAATTTCTTTGCACGAGGGTTCTTTGGATCATTCTTATTCTAACCTTCTGCTCGACTATTTCGTCTCTTTCGCGATGGCTCGTTTTATATGTAGGGGTTATAGGGCAGTAAAATAAAGTCAAACTTATGCCGAGGATTCTAGACTATTCCTTCTACGTGTATTTAGTGTTATACATGATGTAGTCTTTCTAGTATCCAACCGATAATTCTCGACGTTCTCGACGGACTCTGCTCTCGCCGGGCCTGGGCTTCCCGATTCTCCCACACTCCCCATTACATCAAATTCAAATTTTCGCACGTTACATATACGAGACAAAATTAATGGGGTGTTGCTCTGCCGTGAGGGCGACCTTACGCCTGAGCTTCTGAGAAGTGGAGTAAGCATATTACCTTGGCCGGGAAAAGTCTTGTTCCCACCTTTTCCTTTTCCCCTTTTTGATAGCGGGTACTTGTTTGGTTCCAATAAGCGTATTTCCCAATCGTTTCTGCTCAGCATCGCCCGGATTGGGAGAGAAGTTTCATTGCCCAGGCTCCAGGGGTCCGTCGCCGTCGGAAAGCCAGCCGCCAACGGGTGGACTCCTTATGAGGCGACGGCCACTACGCTGGCGAGTTTGTTCCTGAGGATGTGCTCGGGGTAGGGCGCCTCTTCCGGCAGGACGCGATTGATAGTCGTCATCCCTGCCCATTGTGCCGACGGGTTTTCTGAATTACCATTTTTTTCTTTTCGAATTATGTATGAATTGTTTTCCTTCGTGCTTTTTTAATTAAACAAGTTTTCATTTTACCTTGTTTCTCTTATGGGAGTTCCTTACCTTGCGCTTTGTAGAGCTCCCTACCGGCCTTTATTCAGCTCTTATTTAGCTTTTATTTCGTTTTAATGCTCTATAAAGAGCTTCAGGCGGGTTGGATGCATCGCCTGGGTTTTAGGTCTCTTCCGGACTACGTAATTGACGGGAGGTCTCTTGTTGGAGAATCAGCTGGCGCACGGCGATCGATATTCGTCGTGCGCCTACCTGTTGCGGTGCTCTAGCACACGTCGTTCGGTTGAGCCGAAGATAGCCGAGGTAGGGCTTCGCGAAGCCGAGGATGTGCCTCGTTGGCATGCCGCGTCGAGCGAGAGGATATCTCTCTCGCTTGACTTCGGTTTCGCTCACCGGCTATCTCGCTCAATTGTCTTCAGCGCCCAACGACGCTTTCATACTCGCAGCCATGTTGGAAATTTAGTGACTTTTTCGCTACGCATCCGCTGGACAGCACACGCATCTTAAGGACTCCCGGACTAATTTTCACGGACACATACATTGGACTCGCTCAACTTCTCGCTCACCAGGACTCATTGTTCAAGGTAAGCGTGCACTCGTATAATTTTGCGCAAATTCACTATCAGTGAGGAGGAAATACGGTACATCAGCACTTTGTCTCACTTGTGGCGTGCGCTGCAGCACATGCTGCACCACGTTCTCATCATTTATTATGCTGGCTTAATTAATATAATTAAGCAGGTGCTTTATATTCACTGTAGTTTTCCCCCAGTAAATCTGCTGGGAAAGTACAGTGAATATTTTCTGCTCAACTGTACAACCTCAGTCCATGGTTGCAATGTGTTACGCAGTACTGACTGCAGCACGCACACCGCTCTCAGTCCCTACAGTACACAATTAATATAATTGTGTGTTGGTTCCCAGTCCAGATATTCTGCTCAATTTATTTTGTTCATATAGTTCAATTCTTTAATTTTTTGGTGCGATGATTTTATGTCGATTTTGTTGTTTTACAAATTTCAACTTATTTTAACATTTACAATTCTTTTCAAAACTATAACCAAAATTATATTTAAACTATATGCTGTACAACGGAAGGTAGAATAAACCACTTCCTCAATATAACATCCCTGTGTCTGGTTTACTTTCCCTCTTGTATCGAGTGAAGCTTCATTCCGTTTCAATATCTTCACAGATCTGTCAAGTTACACCGGAAGGAATTCTCTACACCTCTTCTCTATTATTTCGTGAGGTCCCGTCCACTTCGGGGTCAGCTTGGCTGACCGCCTTCCAGGTTGTTGCGTGCTAAAGTCCATACGGCGCGTAACCGCTCGCGTAACTCGTGGACGTAGTCATTGTAGGCATAGGTGCTGCGGAGCTCCTGTTTTACGGCGGTCGGCAATTCAGCCTCATGTCCATACACCAACACGTGGGGAGACAGTCCGATCCCCGTACGTGGAGTGGTGTGCGTAAACATTGCGTACGGCAGCCACTTGTACCAATTTCCCTGATCCTTGCTTATGACATTTTTCAGGTATTCGGCGAGGGTGCGATGTGATTTTTCCAAGGCACCGTTTGATTCTGGATGGTAGGCCGTGGTTTGTATTTTCTTAATTCGCCGTAGTTGACACATTTATTTTGTTCCTTTGACAGGGCTCGCAGGACGATATGTATTCCTCCAAATCCCTTCTTATGCCGGGCCAGTCGTACTTGGTCCGGATCCGATGTAAGGTTCGCCGTATACCCTGATGCCCTCCTATGGGGTTGTCATAGTATTCCCTCATTATTTTCAAGCGGTCATCGGCAGAAGGGCTGGTTACGCCAATGCGATAGTCGCTTTACTTCTTTGTAGCGCTGTCTTCATTCGCGCTGCTGGAAGATTGCGGGCTACGTGCTCCGCCGGGCCTCGCTTCCTCAGCAGGTCTTTTCGGTGCTCTGTCCACAGTTTCGTCGCTCGGTGTGCCCACCGGTAGCTCCGCTGTTGCGTCGCTCTCTGTCTCGAATAGTCTTACAACGTTTGCCTTTCGCAGCCTTCGGCGCCTCGCGGGTCCGCCATGCTGTGCTGCGCTCACTCTGTCTTCTTCGGTGATGCTCGCAGTCCTACCAGTGCTGTTCTCTGCTGGCGTGCGTGGTCTGCCTCTTCCCCGACCGCACGGCTTCGCGGCTGGGCTGTGGGGATCAGTCGAGCGACCTGTATGCACGCTGCGGATCTCTCTATCCTTCTCTGTTGCATTGGCTGGCGCTGCTTCGTTTCTCGCTGGCCCGTGGTATTCTCGGGTCTCCACTTTGTGCGGCTTTCCGTATCCGGGCGCGCTCTGTCTTCTTCTATCTCGTAGGCGAGCTCGTCCGCTCGCTCCAGCGAGCTACCACAGCTATATGGGGTATCTTGGGCCCTCTGCTTTGTGCGGTCATTCGCTGTGCCTACTTGCCCTCTAGTGCTGTCCTTGACGTATTCTCGGACTTCATTCTTGGATTTTGCTTGGGCCCTGGTAATGATGAATATTCGGCTTAGCGCATCGGCATTTGTTTTGCGCTTTCCGGCCGTATATTCGATATTAAACTCATTTTACGCCAATTTCATTTTCCAACGCATAAATCTCGAACCTGGGTCCTTTACTCCGAACAGCCGGGTGAGCGGTTGCTGGTCCGTCACTACCTTAAAACGAGTACCATAAATATATGGTCTGAATTGAGCGAGAGCCCAAATTATCGCGAGTAGTTCCTTTTCCGTCGTAATGTAATTCAGGTCGGCCTTCGACATGGTGCGGCTCGCGTAGCATATGGGCAAATCGTCCCCGATCTTGTCTTGCGATAAGATTGCGCCGAGCGCAATGTCTGAGGCATCTGTTGTTACAACAAACGGCTTCGTGAAGTCGAGAAATTGCAGTATCGGAGCTGTGGTAAGTGCTGTCTTCAGTTCCTCGAAGAGTTCCTCTCAGGGGCTGTAAGGGGGGGCGGATGGTCTTCCATCCCTGCTCCTCCTAACCGTTGCTGAAGCTCAGCAATTTGTTCTCTTTAAGAGTGGATCAGCTCGTACTCATCCGCACCTACCTCGTTTAACGTGTCGGCTAAGTTTCGTCTTGCCGACGGTGTTTCAGCCTCCCTGAGTTCGCGATCGAGTTCGCGTTGGGCTCGTTCATGCTCGCGCTGCAGCCTTTCGTACTGGCGTCGAGCTCTTTCCATATCGCGGTCGCTCCGGTCGACCGCCTCTAACCGATCTCGTAATCTTGCGGGTACCGACAGGGCTGCCGTACCGGTTGTGGATGGGAAACCTACGCGATCTATTGTTCGCATGTTTTCGATTTCTCGTTCGACCATATCCTCTGTGATGCGCTCAGGCGTTCGTTCGCCAGCAGCTATGTTCAATATGTCGTCGCTATCGATACTGTCGTGATCTCCGAACGACGAACCCGTAAGTGGGTTCACGCCAAACTGGGTTGTCAGACAGCCGGCAGAGCTTCCTGTCTGGCCGCGGGGATTCGTCTCGTCGGTGAGAGCTCTGATAACGCCCTGCGCGCCTCGTACACGATGTCCCCTACAGCCGCCGCTAATCCGGCTGTGGAGTCTACTTCAGTGCCAACGTCGTGTCGCAATTAAAGCGATCCGCTACTATAACCAACAACCTTAATTCAATCTAACAAACCAACCTATACCAACTAAAACAAAGACATAGCATACTACAACCAGACAAAGACAACAAGTAGTTATCGGGAGACAAAACAATCCATAACATCTCCAAGAAGCAGCTACCGAACGAGGAAAACAGAAGAGATAAGCAGGTACGCACGTAGAATCGTAAGTACACACCTTAAAAACAATGGCGTAAATAAAAGGCCCGCCTAGCCTGAAGACCACGATGTAAATAAAACAGAGCACGCAAGGGGAACCTCCCCCGAACGAAGCCAACTAGACAGGAGGTGGAATAGCAAGCACACGTTGGGCCTACTAGACCAGCGCAATAGCCCCCGCCCTATACGAAGACCGGGCCAAGCCTAACGCAGTCGGCACTACCCAAATAGGCCATACTACTCAAAAGGCGAGAACACCAAGAACACCACAGCACGGCGAAAAGAGAAAAGAATGCGTGGAACTCTCGAGATTCCACGAAGCACCGAGACAAATCAACAGGGTACCTTCGCATGAAGCTTCACCACGTACCCCCACTCACAGATAAAACATTAACATTAAGAAAAATGCTTTAAAAAAACCTATCTTTCACAAATATTAATAAACAAATAGAGAACAAAACAACTCTTACTCAGGAGAATACATGAAAACAATAATTACATAAAAATCCGGGAAAAATCCCTAGAAAACTCCCAAAGAAGACATAATTAACAATAATTAACAATCATAGGTGAATAGTCACCATTTGAACATACAGGCAACTGCACGAGAGGCAGGACAAGACCTATATGGGCACGAATCCTGGAAAAATCATGACCTAACGATAAAAACCACCAGTAAAGAGTTTGAACCTACAACAGGTAGGGATATAACATTAGCTGACGAAATACAACCTCGCTAGAACCGCGTCTCAAACTCCAAGAGAAACAAAGAGCGGGTTAAATATAGAAATTTAAGGAATAGCGGAACACCTACGAGTCACCCCGCACCTCCCTCACCTAGTGATTGAAGTGCGACAAACATTACGTGACCTACCACAAAACACACCCCCCCCCCCGGGTCCATCCACCAACCTATATAAACCGCGACGGGACAAGCCTTGGGGCTCTTGTCAAAATTCAAAGGTCAAGACAAAGTGCTGCTCGACAGCCTACACAATAGATAAAATCACTCGGAAAATCCACATGTAATAGACACGTGTTCTTTCGATCAAGTCGATTCCCCGGCATTGCGCTTGGCCGTCGTTTGATCGAACGAATCTGTTAAACAGCAATAACTAACAGTTTGGGACACAGCATGGTAGAACCAGTGTTCTTTCTCTCAACTGATTCCCCTGCACCGCGCTTGGCCGTCAGTTGAGCGAACGAACTCATCAGGATACTCTGTGAGGAGTAAGGCTCCCCTGCACTGCGCTTGGCCGCCCCTACTCACAGCGTCAGGGCACACTCCACTAACGGGTCCCCGCGCACGGCGTCGTGGCTATCCGTCTCTTGGAGTGTAAAGAAGCACGAGTGACACAAAGTCAAGGGAGTGGCATCCCGACTAAGTATACCGCGCACTAAATTCGTAGGGTGTACCTGCGAGGGTGGGACCACGTCAGGGCCAGCACCAGCTACCGCCTGCCACTTGCGGATACCTCGGCTGCTCGCAATCATTAAGGAACCTAATTGTAAGCATCTTAATGGCACGATAAGGTACTTAATTAATCGCGAATAAAGGCCTCCACATCCGGGGTCCAGGAAGAAGTAGCTGATCATAGCTGCGAACCCGGTATCTTGTGCGAACAGCGAGCTATAGCTAGGGACCCAAACAATAACAAAGACGAGTAAGATAGGTAGGTAAATTGACACACACACTACCAACAGTACGACACTCGCGATCCCACTACAAGCTCACCGCGTAAACGTCAGTACGGCGGAGCCTCAAAAGGCAAGCCACGAGGTTCCTCTTTAAAGCAAAACATCAACATAGTCAAGCACCGGCTAAACGGCCAATGATTTAAACAAAGGCTGACCTGTACGTCTTACGATGGTGCAACGGAACGCCCCGTATGAGGACAAGCACTGGCAGTAAGAACTAAGCAAGCCACACCTCTTTGTAAAGCCTAATGGACGCAGGAGGAGATAATCCACCAATGAAGGAAAAGCCCCACATAGAATATATCCTGAGACCATGTCAAACCGCATAAGTAGTATGTGTACACCTTTGCTCCATCCCACTCCTATCCCCACTCCTTTCCCGACCACGCGCCTACCCCCACCGCCCCACTTTTGCACTCTGCTTAACCAGTGTCGGTAACGTGGAGATAGTAAAGTGAGGTGGTGTGCGTACTCTGGTGAACTAGAAAGACTAGACATAAGAGTAGGATAGAGCAAAGGTGTACACAAATTTAAAAAAAGGAAAAAAATTAGGTACTTACCTCTGCTGATGTTGACGTCCACCTTCCTTCGACGGCGATTTTAAACTCCTGTCTCTCACTATCTCACTCACACAAACACACACACACACACGCTCGCGCGCGCGTCGACACTTTCATAACCGAGCATCGCCTGCTTCAGGAAGCTCGGGGTTCTCGAAGCCCTCGTCCACGTCGCCGCCATCGTACCCGATGTCTATTTCGGCACTGAGGACTCCGAAAACCCGCTAGCGTCGTAACGAGGATACATTGCGAAAAATACGTTTTTGACTGCGCGATCACGAAGTTGAAAACAGACTGAATGCTCAGGATGCTGCTGGTTGGTATCACGGGGTTTGAAGATAGCAAACCGCCCTCTGAATCATAACTAAGGTGTCCAGCGCTCTGAATGCAGCGACAGCGGTTTTGCACGTGCGTACCACTTTGTGCTGTGCTTCTCGCGAAGCACTTGCTCAGCAGTAAAATGCGCAGAATATGATACCGTACCGCGAGGGACCTCGATTATAATTTATATATGATTATAAAATAAGAGGCACAGTAAGACGATGTATTTGTTTTTAATTGATCAATATTTTATTTAAATCACTTTACACATATTTACCGTCGTATGCAACATCCCTGCAAACACGGTAATCTTCGCTCGGAGACTCCTCCGCCGTTAAATTCATTTTTATCACTGTGTGATCGTCGAGAGGCAAAAGCATTGTAACTTTCACGCACTAATCTGTCGTTTTTCGATATATTATCGCTAAAGAGATTATTAAATCGCGACATGGTGAAGTCGCACGAAATAAGATGTAGGAATACGATGCAAAATTGTCCACACACATCCGACGTATTACTCTGTAGCTGCTTGAGGCCGTACCGATAGAACTTGCAGTTTCTTCGTAGTCGTGCGAGATGTTGCGGTATAACCGGTGGTAGCCCGTAGCTATCAAAGTAAATTCCTTTTCCATAATGGTTAACGTACATGGGGATCCAATGCTCTCCAGGTCCGTCGTGGTTATCCGTGTTAATTACGAGTCCAGCGGGTAACGACCATACACGAGGGATTCTGTCAGCCGGGTATATGCCAACGGTTAAAAGTAGTAGATACTGCAGACTCTCGTAGATTTGTCTAGTGTTCATGCTGAACACATAGTCAATGATTAAATGATGACCGATACGCTTTGAAAGACGTATATATATACAAAATTTATTCCACAGCATCGTCGATCGTGTCACGACTACATGATTAAGATTTCTCCTCTTTCTTATTCTCTTCCTCTTCGTCTGCTGACCAAACATCCATGTATGATTCTCCTTTAAACGGGTGCTCGCGAAGCCAATTTTTTATTTGGAAAGCCTGGCGCATTGCACAATGCGAAGACGCTGTATCGTTTATCATAGCGTGTCTGAAGCATTTTCGGAAAGATTTCGGCATAAATGTGTACGATGGGGCGCCCTTCTCACCCTCCAGGTTGGAAATTCCATGACTCGTGATATCGCAAAGAAGTATAGCCTTCTCGTGACCGCGAGTATAGATACGTCTTGATTTTCGCAAAATTTCACGCAAGTTAGCGTATGCCTGTTTACAGCTCACATCGCCCTCGTACCATTCCAGACCGTGAAAATATTTCGAGAAAAAATTATTCTGGCTTCTCGAATGCTGTGGTAATTCGATAAAGTGACATGGCGGTGCGACGATCCAATGAGCAGAGTACGGTCTATCCACTGCTACCACAACAATTTCTTTCGGAATAAATTCCGAGTCTTTACCACGCATTTCCTGTATATCCACGACGATATCCATTTTCACGTCTAATCCGTACAGATATTCGAGTTCGACTGATTAGTTACTCACAGACACGCTTCTACGTCTCTTAACACGAAATAATTTTATGCTGACATCAGCACATTTTTCGCTTATCCGGTAAAATCCACCATTACTTGCCAAGAGGCATCAATTTCAAGGACATTATCATATTCCGCGTAGACTACACAATGTATCGTTGAATCAAGCGCATCCTCAAATCGTACCTCTATTCGCACACTACCGTGCTTTATTAAATTCCAATGTGTATTGCTGTTCGCCGAAAGATCGGATGTCAAATCAAAAGCAAACAGACAGTATCCATCGCGATAATTATCGCGATTGATCGAATTACTATCGTTCAAGAAATGTATTCCAGTTCCCGAAAACAACGTTTGAAAAGCATCCATATATAGATAATTTTTTGTAAAATCAGGTTGTAACGGTTTCGAAGGTATTTGAGCACCATCGACATACAACGAGAGATAATTTATCTTGTAATTTTGGAAATTGAATGGATTCATACTGAAGTCGCCGTTAAACGCTTTGTTATCGAAAAAACCGATAACTTTACGTTTCGGCAATTGACCTAGCACGATATTATCGATAGTCTCTCCATGAACACCAGAGTGTATTGAAACGGCTATTAGTTCTAGCATGCAAGAGCAGCACACCTGGAGCTATTTTTGTTCTACAAACGAGAAGCGATGCCTCGAGAATCTTTACGCCGCATTGACCATTCTTTGTATCCCCCACAAGACAAAATGAATCTCTAGACCGCACCAACCGTAGTCGCATCTCGACGCCGTTTAATAGGAACCGCTCCTGATTGAATATATCGCACCGCAGATGATCGAGCAAGTCTACAGTTTTTTCGACATTTAAAAATTGTTTTCTCTTCACAAGACACGTAATTTCCGATGTTATATCATTTATTTTTCCAGGGGTATCGTCGTACCAGAGAACACTCGTGAGATGCGAATTTTTTGCTGCTGGACCGTAATTCAAACGTGTTTCTATGTACGCTAGATAAGCGTAGGCATTATATGGAGGTGAAAGTAATTTTTAATTCAGGTATACGTCCACCTGATTAAACATAGAATGCAAGAATTGTTTACAGGGCCGGCACTTACTTTCGATGCTGTACCCGCGGCATTTTCCATAGTAGGAGATGTTATTTTCAGTCTCAGACTAAGCATAGTATGCGCGACATCGATATACTCGTCACCCTGTCCAGGAATAACGAATTCAATCGGTGAATCATCAGTTAGCGAAGATATTGGTTTGTTATACACCTAATTGGAGCCTTCGATAGTAGTTTGCGTCGGTGGGAGTGAAAATAATTCAAGTTCCGATTCAAGACACTCGCACGAGCGCGCATGTAGAAAAGCCATCTTGTTTCAGCTATCCAAAAATATCTGCAACTGTTCGTTGACGAGTCTTCTTCTTCTTCTTATTGTTCTTCTTCTTCTTCTTCTTCTTCTTCTTATTGTTCTTATTATTGTTCTTCTTCTTTATTATTAGGTGCGCAACTAAGTTCCCGCTGTTTTTTTTTTAGGAAAATGCAACTTTACTGTGAAAAAATGTTTACAAATGAATCATTCAAAATATTGCCCATCGCTAGCGACGACTTGTTCCCATCTTTCTGGCAGAGCTCGAATACCGTCGCAGTAGAAGTGTTCGTCTTTTGAGGCTATCCACGAATCAAGCCATTTTGAGATGTCTTCATATGAGCTGAACTGCTGATTAGCCAGACCATGTGCCATCGAACGGAACAAGTAATAATCGGACGGTGCAATATCTGGGGAATATGGCGGGTGGGGTAGGATTTCCGATTCGAGCGTTTCTAAGTAGGTTTTAACGGGTTTGGCAACGTGAGGCCGAGCGTTGTCATGCTGTAGAATCACTTTTTCGTGTCTCTGCTCATATTGTGGCTGCTTTTCGCGCAGTGCTCGGCTGAATCGCATCAATTGAGTTCGATACCGTTCCCCAGTGATAGTTTCGTTAGGTTTCAACAGCTCATAATAAATAACACCGCCCTGGACCGACCAAGAACACAGCAAAATCTTCGCAGCGTGAATATTTGGCCGAGTCGCCGACGTAGAAGCATGACCGGGCACTCCCCATGATTTTGTTCTTTTTGGGTAGCTGTAATGAATCCATTTTTCATCACCCGTAACAATGCGATGAAGAAAATCCTTTTTTTTTGCCCCTGGAGGAGTTGTTCACAGGCGAAAATACGACGCTCAAAGTCTCTTGGCTTCAAGTCATAAGGAACCCAAGTTCCTTGTTTTTGAATCATTCCCAATACATGCAATTGCTTGCAAATTGCCTGGCGGGTAACTCCTAATACTGAGGCAAGCTCTTTTTGCGTTTGGCACGGATCCTCATCGAGCAATGCCTCCAATTCAGCGTCTTCGAAGGTTTTTGGCCTTCCTTCACGCAAACGGTCATCAACATCAAAATCACCGTCTTTGAAGCGACGGAACAAATCACGGCATGTTGTTCCACTTAGAGCAGCATCTCCGTAAACTTTTTGAAGTTCTCGATGCGCTTCAGCCGCCGTTTTCTTCGAATAAAAGAAGAAAAGCAACACTTCCCGCAAATGACGATTATTTGACACAAAATCAGACATTTTCACACAACCAAAAGTATATGACGCAAAAACAAAATCACTAATGTGTCAAAGCGGTTCGTTTACCATATGTCTAAGCTTGGTTCATGATGTTTTGGTTATATCCCAATCGACCAGCACTTACTATTGGAGCCATCTCTTAAAAAATAGCGGGAACTTAGTTGCGCACCTAATACTTTTCACTTTATTACACTTTTATTTTTATGCGAGATACGTCGTGGTTTACGTTCGTCCGATGAATGAGGAGTTCGCGAAATTTTGCGCTTTTTATAACCAGACCCCCGCATGAGAGTGTCAATTTTTTCAGAGGCTTTGCGTTTGAGATTATCGCCGGATTCTCTCGCTCTCTCGCGAATAGCATCTTTCACAGCTACATTTCTATCGAGGATATCACCGGCTACGTTTACACCAGCGCGCAATGCCTCTCTACCAACTGCTTTAGCGCCCTTTATTAAAAGTGGTAACACTCGACGAAACAGGCCCCCGAGAAAGCTGCCGATACCGTGTCCTCGTTGATTAGGTGTTCCGATATAAACATGGCTTATACCGCCGTACCCGCGACGGCCCCATTCGTGCTGCACACTGTCAATATCATCCATAACGATGTAATCTATCGTGGGACCTTTTGAAATGTATTGTCACAGTCAACGTTCCCTGCTCGAATGGTATAGGATCCCCAAATTCGTCTCTTATATCGATCTCGATAGTGTGTAAATTATTGCGCAAGAGAGGTATATATCGTGGCGTTGAAAACGATTTAATTTTTATCGAACCATACTGACAGTCATCAGTATCAATGGGGACAACTCGTAAGAGGGGTGTTTGTATATTGCCTGTGATATAGCTCTTGCAGATATTTATACTCTCCAAAAGAGCGTCTGTAGAGCGATATACACCAGGTGGAACTTGGTCTCTATCAGAGCGTCTCCGTGTTAAAAGATTTAAACCCGATAAATCACCATCCTCAAAAGTTACGAGATTTTCTACAGTAGGAACATGTAAAAAAGTCATCGGATAAGCAATTCCCACAAGAGAAACAGACCATTCTCCGTGCAAACGTATCTGACGCGGTAGTTTTGTAATAAATTTTGTCGTCGTATTATTCGGAAAATACTGCATACTACTGTTGCTCGGTAGTACCACAAAAAAAGAGCTATCTTTGGAGCTCTTATTTATCAGGGACGGCGATTCCGTTCGTTCTTCCTCTTTGTCCTCTTCTTCTTCTCTTTCGTCTTCTCAGATGACGGAGGTATTCGTACTCGCGATAATTCCGCCTCGTAGAAAATACTGTCCATAGTCTCATTATTCAGATCGTGTAAAATATACACGAATGGTTCTCGATTCACTGATATTCGTTGAATCTTGAATAATTCGTCACTCCAACCACGCTCATATCCGTTCACGAAAGCTGCTGTATATATATATTTCGATGCAACGGCTGCACCGCACGGCTATCTATTATTCGACTTGAAATAATCGACGCCTGATAATTGTCGATTTCGCGCCTATATATTTCCCGATGATCAATACGATTACGTTTACGTGCCTCAAAAACCAATAAAAGTTCGCGATGCGACGCGCGATGTACCAGTAATGCGCTTGTAATGGCGTTGCGCGGACCTCTCGATAAAAAGCAAATAATTATATTGCAAGCGCTGTGTTATCTGAAGCAAGAGCAACAACGTGCAATTTTGCGCAAAGCAGCTGTAGCGCTCGTACGCTGTATGTGCGAGTGTGCTCTAAACGTTTTACTGGGAAACGTGAGTCTGAACAACGTGCAAAAGAATCATCTTCGGAGGCACGCGCCAATTCTTCGACGGCTAGCCGCAAAAAGGGGAAATTGGAACGGTAACAGGAAGTTCATCGTCGAGCACTGTGTCGGATTTCTCAAGTTGCTTCTTGTGCCTGTCTTGGCCTACACGAGCTACGGAATATGCCAGAAAGATGGTACTTATACCTCATGATAATATACATCGGCTCGCTGGACTCGTCACAACTGCTGCTGCTACTACTACTACTACTAGTGCAGACCCGTTGTCCTCTGTACAGACTACCGGTACGCTATTATCGCGCCTCAACTCTGAGCTGAGTGAAATTCTAAACTCTCACTCGTATAAGAGCGAGAGAGAGAAATGGATAGCGTACCAGCAGGTTTTACAGCGTTATCTTCATATGTTCGAGTACGATAATGCAGCACTGAATATTTCATCAAAACGAAAAATAGCAATACTCGATAGTCACGAGAATAAATCCGACGACGTTTTAATGAACAAAGTTAAATCTCGACTCAATGACACACTTATTATCGATAGCGTACGAAAAATTTTTTAATCTAAAGCAATTTCTTCGCTTCGCAATTTGCATTGCAGCGCCGTTGGTAAAAAAATGTCATGGGATCGTAATGGTGTTGTTTCCATAGACGGTAGAAGAATTTCAAATTCCAATATCGTTGATCTTGTTAACGATGCTATGCGAGCTAGAAAACGCGAGAAACCCATCGGACGATCTCACTTTGCCAAACTCCTGCAAGCGATACAGATGCCACGCGAATTTATCGGCAATTCCGAGTTACTACACGAGCCTACACCTACATCATCCTCGACACCGCAGCGGTGTCTTACTTTACCACGCGAAAGCGATAGTAGCAGCAGCAACAGCAGCAACAGTAGCAACAGTAGCAACAACAACAACAACAACAACAACGAGGCCGAGACCGCACACTCAAACAAAGATTTAATGCTCACGGCTGAAAACGACATCATCGAGGGGCGGAGGGGGATGAAGAAGAGGACGAACGATTGCAAAACATCGCACAAGTGGAATATCGATCCCGCACACCGTTAGAAAAGAAGAAGAAAAAGAATCCATTTCAATGGTCATCGTTAAAATTATGAAAATTCTTCAAAAAATCTATTATGACACGACTCATCATCCCTCCTATTCTCGAGCAAAAAATTTGGCCCAGGTGGATCGAAGAGTAGCGCGAAACAATATTTTACCATGGCTCAAGACACAGGATTCATATAATATGCATCGTCTCGTGCGACGACGATTTCCCCGTCGTATGTACAACGTGAGTAATATAGACGATGTATGGGAGGATGATTTAGCTGATCTTCGCTCGATAGCCACGTACAACGTTGGGTACGCATACCTGCTTGTTGTTATCGACGTGTTGAGCAAATACGCGTGAGTCGAGACCTTGCGTGACAAAACGAGTGCAAGTGTGGCCCGCGGTCTCACACGCATACTCGCACGCAGTAACAATCGTCGCCCGCAGCAATTGCAAACTTATCGAGGCAAAGGATTTATCGGCACTCCATTTCAGCAAATTCTCAAGAAAAAGAATATCGATTTTCGCGCTGCTCGTAACCCTGATATAAAAGCCTCGATTGCCGAACGCTTTAATCGAACAATAAAAGAGCGAATGTGGCGCTACTTTACATACACGCGAAATAAGCGTTACATCGAAGTTTTACAAAATTTTTTATATGCTTATAATAACACTAGACACAGCGGAACGCGTATTCCCCCGAGCTAAGTAACCCTCGAAAACGCCTCTATAGCCCAAGACAATGTAGCACGGCGTTAGGAGCGTAATGCGAAAAAAATCAAAAAGCCTAAATACAGCGTCGGTGACTTGGTACGTATCAGTACAGCTAAAGCAGCTTTCGGGAGAGGATATGAACGTGGTTGGAGTAACGAATTATTCAAGATTCAACGAATATCAGTGAATCGAGAACCATTCGTGTATATTTTACACGATCTGAATAACGAGACTATCGACGGTATTTCCTACGGGGCAGAATTATCGCAAGTACGAGTACCTCCATCATCCGAGAAGACGAAAGAGAAGAAGAAGAGGACAAAGAGGAAGAACGCACGGAATCGTCGTCCCTGATAAATATGAGCTCCAAGGATAGCTCTTTTTTTGTCGTACTACCGAGCAACAGTAGTATGCAGTATTTTCCGAATAATACGACGACAAAATTTATTACAAAACTACCGCGTCAGACACGTTTGCACGGAGAATGGTCTGTTTCTCTTGTGGAAATTGCCTATCCGATGACTCTTTTACGTGTTCCTACTATAGGAAATCTCTTAACTTTTGAGGATGGTGATTATGATTTATCGGGTTTAAATCTTTTGACACGGAGACGCTCTGATAGAGACCAAGTTCCACCTGGTGTATATCGCTCTATAGACGCTCTTTTGGAGAGTATAAATAAGCTACCTCACGTGGCCGGTCATTTGCGCTTTAAATCGCTTCCGAGCGGGCAGATCGAAGTGGCCCGCGTATGCGACGATCTACGATACCATGACCTTTTGCGTATCACCCGCTATCGCGAGGCTCTTAGGATTCTCGGAAGAGGCTTGTAGGTCTGTAATGATAGAGCCGCATTGCGAATACACAGGGTCGAGGCCAGCATCTCTCACCGGTGCTATACCAGGTAGCATGTTTCTATACACAGATATCTGCGAGAGCTATATTACAGGCGATGTACAAACACCCCTCTTACGAGTTGTCTCCATTGATACTGATGACTATCAGTATGGCTCGATAAAAATTAAATCGTTTTTAACGCCACGATATATATCTCTCTTGCGCAATAATTTACACACTATCGACATCGATATAAGGGACGAATTTGGGGATCCTATACCATTCGAGCAGGGAACGTTGACTGTGACACTACATTTCAAAAGGTCCCACGATTGATTACATCGCTATGGATGATATTGACAGTGTGGCGGATGGGGCCGTCGCGGGTACGGCGGTATTAGCCATGTTTATATCGGAACACCTAATCAATGAGGACACGGTATCGGCAGCTTTCTCGGGGGCCTGTTTCGTCGAGTGTTACCACTTTTAAAGAAGGGCGCTAAAGCAATTGGTGAAGAGGCATTACGCGCTGGTGTAAACGTAGCCGGTGATATCCTCGATAGAAATATAGCTGTGAAAGATGCTATTCGCGAGAGAGCGAGAGAATCAGGCAGTAATCTCAAACGCAAAGCCTCTGAAAAAACTGACACTCTCATACGGGGGTCTGGTTATAAAAAGCGCAAAATTTCGAGAACTCCTCATTCATCGGACGAACGTAAACCACGACGTATCTCCCGTAAAAATAAAAGTGTAATAAAGAGAAAAGTAATAAAGAAGAAGAACAATAAGAAGAAGATGATGACTCGTCAACGAACAGTTGCAGATATTTTTGGATAGCTGAAACAAGAGGGCTTTTCTACATGCGCACTCGTGCGAGTGTCTTTAACCGGAACTTGAATTATTTTCACTCCCACCGACGCAAACTACTATCGAAGGCTCCAATTGGGTGTATTACAAACCAATATATTCGCTAACAGATGATTCACCGATTGAATTTGTTATTCCTGGAGAGGGTGATGAGTATATCGATGTCGCGCATACTATGCTTAGTCTGAGACTGGAAATAACATCTCCTACTGTGGAAAATGCCGCGGGTACAGCATCGAAATTAAGTGCCGGCCCTGTAAACCATCTCTTGCATTCTATGTTTAATCAGGTGGATGTATACCTGAATCAAAAATTAGTTTCACCTCCAAATAATGCCTACGCTTATCGAGCGTACATAGAAAGTCTTTTGAATTACGGTCCAGCAGCAAAAAATTCGCATCTCACGAGCGTTCTCTGGTACGACGATACCCCTGGAAAAATGGATGATATAAGATCGGAAAATAAGGGTCTTGTGAATAGAAAACAATTTTTAAATGTCGAAAAAACTGTAGACTTGCTCGATCATCTGCGGTGCGATATATACAATCAGGAACGGTTCCTATTAAACGGCGTCGAGATGCGACTACGGTTGGTGCGGTCTAGAGATTCATTTTGTTTTGTGGGGGATACAAAGAATGGTCAATGCGGCGTAAAGATTCTCGAGGCATCGCTTCTCGTTCGTAGAATAAAAATAGCTCCTGGTGTGCTGCCCTCGCATGCTAGAACTCTGGCAAAATCTACGGCTAAATATCCTCTTACGAGAGTCGAGGTAAAAGCCGTTTCAATACACTCTGGTGTTCATGGAGAGACTATCGATAATATCGTGTTAGGTCAATTGCCGAAGCGTATTATTTCCGTTTTTGTCGATAACAAAGCGTTTAACGGCGACTTCAGTATGAATCCATTCAATTTCCAAAATTACAAGATAAATTATCTCTCGTTATATGTAGATGGTGCTCAAATACCTTCGAAACCGTTACAACCTGATTTCACGAAAAATCATCTATATGTGGATGCTTTTCAAACGTTGTTTTCGGGAACTGGAATACATTTCTTGAACGACGGTAATTCGATCGATCGCGATAATTATCGCGATGGATACTGTCTGTTTGCTTTCGATTTGACACCCGATCTTTCGGCGAACAGCAATACACATTGGAATTTAATGAAGCATGGTAGTGTGAGAATAGAGGTACGATTTGAGGATGCGCTTGCTTCAACAATACATTGTGTAGTCTACGCGGAATATGATAATGTCCTTGAAATTGATGCCTCTCGGCAAGTAATGGTGGATTTTACCGGATAAGCGAAAAATGTGCTGATGTCGGCATAAAATTATTTCGTGTTAAGAGACGTAGAAGCGTGTCTGTGAGTAACTAATCAGTCGAACTCGAATATCTGTACGGATTAGACGTGAAAATGGATATTGTCGTGGATATACAGGGAATGCGTGGTAAAGACTCGGAATTTATTCCGAAAGAAATTGCCGTGGTAGCAGTGGATAGACCGTACTCTGCTTATTGGATCGTCGCACCGACGTGTCACTTTATCGAATTACCACAGCATTCGAGGAGCCAGAATAATTTTCTCTCGAAATATTTTCACGGTCTGGAATGGTACGAGGGCGATGTGAGCTTTAAATAGGCATACACTAACTTGCGTAAAATTTTGCGAAAATCAAGACGTATCTATACTAGCGGTCACGAGAAAGCTATACTTCTTTGCGATATCACGAGTCGTGAAATTTCCAACCTGGAGGATGAGGAGGGCGCCCCAACGTACACATTTATGCCGAAATCTTTGCGAAAATGATTCAGACACGCTATAACAAACGATACAGCGTCTTTGCATTGTGCAATGCGCCAGGCTTTCCAAATATAAAATTGGCTTCGCGAGCACCCGTTTAAAGGAGAATCATACATGGATGTTTGGTCAGCAGACGAAGAGGAAGAGAATAAAAATGAGGAGAAATCTTCATCATGTAGTCGTGACACGATCGACGATGCTGTGCAATAAATTTATATATATACGTCTTTCAAAGCGTATCGGTCATCATTTAATCATTGACTATGAGTTCAGCATGAACACTAGACAAATTTACGAGAGTCTGCAGTATCTACCACTTTCAACCATTGGCGTATACCCAGCTGACAGCATTCCTCGTGTATAGTCATTACCTGCCGGACTCGTAGTTAACACAGATAACCACGACGGACCTGGAGAGCATTGGATCACCATGTACGTTAACCATCATGGAAAAGGAATGTACTTTGATAGCTACGGGCTACCTCCGGTTATACCGCAACATCTCGCACGACTACGAAGAAACTGCAAGTTCTATCGGTACGGCCTCAAGCAGCTACAGAGTATTACGTCGGATGTGTGTGGACAATTTTGCATCGTATTCCTACATCTTATGTCGTGCGGCTTCACCATGTCGCGATTTAATAATCTCTTGAGCGATAATGTAATGAAAAACGACAGATTAGTACGTGAAAGTTACAATGCTTTTGCCTCTCGACGATCACACAGTGATAAAAATAAATTTAACGGCGGAGGAGTCTCCGAGCGAAGATTACCGTGTGAGCAGGGATGTTGCATACGACGGTAAATATGTGTAAAGTGATTTAAATAAAATATTGATCAATTAAAAACAAATACATCGTCTTACTGTGCCTTTTATTTTATCATTATATATAAATTATAATCGAGGTCCCTCGCGGTACGGCATCATATTCTGCGCCTTTTACTGCAGAGCAAACGCTTCGCGAGGAGCACAGCGCAAAGCGGTATGCACGTGCAAAACCGCTGTCACTGCATTCAGAGCGCTGGACACCTTAGTTATGATTCAGAGGGCGGTTTGCTATCTTCAAACCCCGTGCTACCAATCAGCAGCATCCTGAGCATTCAGTCCGTCTTCAACTTCGTGATCGCGCAGTCAAAAACGTATTTTTCGCAATGTATCCTCGTTACGACGCTAGCGGGTTTTCGGAGTCCTCAGTGCCGAAATAGACATCGGTTACGATGGCGGCGACGTGGACGAGGGCTTCAAGAACCCCGAGCTTCCTGAAGCAGACGATGCTCGGTTATGAAAGTGTCGACGCGCGCGCGAGCGTGTGTGAGTGATATAGTGAGACACAGGAGTTTAAAGTCGCCGCCGAAAGAAGGTGGACGTCAACAACAACAGAAGTAAGTACCTAATTTTTTTCCTTTTTTCAAATATGTGTACACCTTTGCTCCATCCTGCTCTTATCTCTAGTCTTTCTTGTTCACCAGAGTACCCACACCACCTCACTTTACCATCTCCACGTTACCGACACTGGTTAAGCAGAGTGGGTAGCGCTACGGTGGAAAAGTGGGGTGGTGAGGGTAGCCCCGTGGTGGGGGAAGGAGTGGGGATAGGAGTGGGATGGAGCAAAGGTGTACACATACTACTCGCATACGTAATTTTAAGTATCGCGTAAAAAGAAACGCGACAACCCCAAATGAGATAAATTGAATGTTGAGCTCCGTATAGGTGATATCTCGTCACCATATGAATAATAGAGTCACGACCCGATACAACCGGAAATCAATGCGCATACGTAATTTTAAGCATCGCGTAGAAAGGAACGTGATCATCCGAAATTAAATAAATTGAGTGTTAAGCTCCGTATTCACGAGACCTCATCGTCATACGAATATTAGAGTCCAAACCTGAACACTGGAATTTATTCCATCTCTGGAATTACAGTTGAGAGTAGAATAGCGCTAGGACACGATTCTTAGGAAAATCCGTACAAACAATACGAGATCGTCATCCTGAACCATCAATCTCCATTCCAGTCTCCTTACAAAATATTGCAAACAACTAACGCCTTAAGCACAAGAAAAAGAAAAAAAAACAGAGAATTACCCTACAATTATAAAAGACCGATGATGAAAGGGTAGCGAACCGCAGGTCCACCACGGACCGATGCAACTCAACAAAAATCCAACCTGAGGTCTCTTACACAAACAATAAAGAGAATAAAAAATAATAGAATCTACCACACACACCCATAAATCAATAAACACCACTCTTTACATCTAGCCCAGAGCACGAACCCACCTCGAGCCACCAGTCCTCACCGATGGTTTAGGATAACCTACGCTCGAAATAAAAATAAAAAACTACGCGATCTAACTTTAACCGCTCAAACAACGCGCAGCAAGCAATAATTAAAGTGCAGAGCGCCGATCAAAATCGCGAAACGTTTCAATATATTTCTAGTAGAATATGTTCCCCAAGCTACGGATTTGACTGGCTTTGATTTTACAAGGTTTATGTATATGTATAATGTAACCGCCACTTACAGGAGGATGATCTTACAGATGGTCCTCTCTATAGCGATGTTCCTTGGGTGCTGTTTTTTCGGTGCTCTTGACCTGCTGTGCTGTAGCTTCCCTCAAAGGTTGGTCCAGATGTCTTCCCTGGCACCGTTAACCCGTTCCCTTGATGGTTACTGGACTCGTCGTCTGTGTGCCGGCAATGGCTGCCCGACGGATTCGACTCAAGTAGCTGCCTCGAGCACTTGGTTGCACACTTTGTGCGTTTTTCCGCGACTTGCCGTGACACTGTTAATCGGGATTTTAAACGGTTGATCGATACGTCACACCGCACCGACGTTAACTTCGCGTCTTTGCGTTAGATTAGTCGGTTTTCACGAACTACACTGGCGTCATTTGCATGAGTCGTAGCCGTCACTTCAAAGTCACTCTTATTACTTTGTCCAAAACACTTTTTGTCCAAATAAATTACGTAGCACGTATCACTTCAGCAGATTCCACCGCTGCTACCAAATGTTATGCCGGTATCGCGTAATTGGATTATTCGGTATTCGGTAAAATATTAAAAAGTTATTATTTTGGGATCGTTCGCCGATTAGGAGATGGATCTCGAGTAATTCGTGTAAACGTGAATTTATGTAAAATGGAAGTATTTATTATAGGCAACGGTAACTTTCCGTTGTCTATTTAAAAGTCACCAAAAGTATTTTACAATAAATTGTGGTTTCGAGCCCGTAAGAGGAAGCAACCTCGCGCGTTTGAATCTACTGATAGAATTTAACATTTCGGGCGAGTCCGACCCACGATCAACCGTTCAGGTTGATGTTAAACTTTAGACTAATTTAGGCAAAGCAGTTATTCACTCCTTTGACCTAAATCGAATGTCGTAATAAATTTCACAATAAACATCGCTTGCACATTTTTTTTCTACTTCGGTGAGTGGCCTCACGCGAAGAAGGAACAATGGCGAAATAATATACATTTAATTAATTCGGGGCACAAAAAAATTCACGTTTACACAAATTACTCGAGATCTATCTCCTAATCGGCAAACGATCCCAAAAATAATAACTTTTTAATATTATACCGATTACCGAGTTATCTAATTACGCACTACCAGCATAACATTTAGTGGTAGCGGTGGGATCTGCGGAAGTTAAGTGGTACGTGATTTATTTGGACAAAAATGTTTTGGACAAAGTAAATAAGAATGACTCTGAAGTGACGACTACGACTCGAGCAAAGGACGCCAGTGTAGTTCGTGAAAACCCGACTAAGCTAACGCGAAGGCGTGAAGTGTACGTCGGTGCGGTGTGATATATCGGTCAACCGTTTAAAAATTCCGATTGAAGATGTCACGTCAAGTCGCGGAAAAACGCATAAACTGTGCAACCAAGTACTCGAAGCAGCTACTCGCAAAGAAGCTGTCGTGCAACAATTGGTGATGCACTAAAGACGAGCCCAGGAACCAGCGAAGAAATGGGTCAACGGCGCCAAGAAGTACGTCTGGACCAACTCTAGAGGGGAGCTACAAGACAGCAGGTCAACAGCACCCGAGGTATGGCTATGATAAGGACCTTCTACAAGATAATCCTTCTGTACGTGGCGGTTACATTATACATATACATAGCCTTGTAGAATCAAATCCAATCAAATCCGTAGTTTGGGGAAAATATTCTGATAGAAATATATATCTCTCCTGAGATTTTTGGAAATATTAAAAAATAAAATCTACCGCGAAATTAGCCACATGTCAGAATATAGAGGCGCCTGACCAAAGCGTAGGGGCAGCTCGTTAGATACAACGTTGTCTGGCATAGGGGTGGACTCCACAGCCGGATTAGCTGCGGCTCTCGCCGTCGCAACGAATCCTCGCTGACAGGCAGGAGGCCCTTGCAGGCCATCTGACAGCCCAGTTTGGCGTGAACCCACTAAGGGGGGCGTTGTTCGGAGATCACAACAGTATCGATAGCGACGACATATTCAATATAGCTACCGGCGAACGAACGCCAGAACGCATCACCGATGATATGGTCGAGCGACAAATCGAAAATTTGTGAACGATAGATCGTGTAGGCTGGCCGACAGCTACCAGTACGATGACGCGGCCACCACTGCCGGAACGGGTGAAGCAACGATATGAATCGGTTAACAAGAGTCACCGCGAGTACGAGCAAGCTCAGCGAGAGCTCGAGCGAGAACTCAGGCTCCGAGGCCGCGACACGCCGTCGGCAAGGCGAAACCTCGCGGACACACTCAATGAGGTAGGTGCAAATGAGTTCCAGCTCATCCGATCTCTAAGGGAGCAAAATGCCGAACTGTTGCGAAGGCTGAAAAGGGCGGAGTTGGCAAAACAGCCGACAGCACCGGCGCGGCCGAGGCAAACCCGATTCGAGGAGCCGAACTACCCCTCTGCGGATCCCATGTTCCAGAGGGAGCACCGTGGGTGTCAGAAACCCAGGATCGGGCATTCAACCTTGGGCTAGCTTTAACAATTATTAAGCATTTCGACGGGAGTAACGCTGATGAGTTGGATGCCTTCGTACGATCCTGCGAGATCGTTTTGAAGCAAGCTGCACCCAGGGACCACAAAATCCTGTTGGAATTGGTACTGAGCAGCAAGCTCGAGCGTAGGGCGGCCCGAGCGATGAAGCAAAAAACCATCCTCTCGAAAGCACAGCTTAAGACCGAGCTGGATGCTCTGTACGGGAAGCGGAAGTCGCTGCCTGCGTTACAGGTAGAGTTCAACTCCCTCCGGCAGGGCCAAGGCGAGGATATCGCGGTATACGTCGCCTGGACAGAGCGCATTACCGTCAACATGATAGAAAAGCTCTGCGAGGAAACGGCCACTACGTCGAAAATGCGCATCATTGAAATGATAACGCGGAAGTGCGCCCAGGCCAACTTTGAGAATAGATTGCATGGGCATGTCCAAATTCTGGTGAGATCGCGCAACTACACAATTCTCCACGAGTCGGTAACGGGAGCGACCGAAATCACCAACATGGTGCAGCCAACGGGAGGGGTAGGTGGAGCATTAAGCCACCCCAGAAGGTCCCAAGGCACACCATCCCGGCAGGGAGAAAATTGGTTCACCTACGGAGGGCCAGGGCACGTGGCTCGAGACTGCACCCGCAGATCGAAAAGAGTGAGCCTACCGATGCCCAGTGAGGATAAATCCATACACAACGTTGATGTTGTGTGCAATAATTGCCAAAAAAGGATACTCGTGGAATGACTGCAGGAAGAGATTGTCGCAAAACAAGAGGGAGCCTGCGCAGTCCTCACAGCATCCCTCACGTCCAAGGGACTCGGGGGGCAGGAATGAAAAGTCTACAGCGACTGTAGCAACGGGTCGATCAAGTACCAATGCCAGCCCGCTGGGTACGATAAGATTAAACACACTCACGGCCCAGCAGAGATCCGCGCGCAGGAAGTGGAAGACAACGCAGCAGATACTGCAATTAACACCGGCTTTAAATGTGGAGCATTGGTTCCACATCGTTCCGAACAATGCGTCGTTGAAGGTCAACGAACTACTTAGCATGGACTTTATCAAGCAGCATAAAGCGGACATTCTGCATGGCGAGATCCTCAAGTTGTATGGGCATTGCATGCCGCTACGGGACGGTGCGACGAGGATATATTCGTCACGACGCAGTAGAACTGCTGCCACATGCAAACACATAGGCCTGCTTACAAAGATAAAGCTTCTTTGCGGAAACGGATCTTACATCGATGCCGCAGAGGAGAATAAATTTGTCGGACTACCTATAAGGAGCAGAATCAGCCGAAGCAAAGTAGCGAGATCCCGTGTTACACCGTCAAAAACCAATATAGTGAGTTTACAAGTTTCTAAACACGACGGAAAAGTGCAACAGCCTACGGCGACACTCGAGCCGTCGGAGATAGCGAAGGCCGCAGGTTGCCGATAGGTCAAAACACTGCGCGTAAGCTCAGAGAGCACGGGGAAGAACACTAAACATTTTGCGCAGCGACAACGGAAGCCCGACTCGGTGCCCCCCAGCAGTGAAAAGCAAGTAGCTCACGCAGGAATAATGTGCGCATACAAGGGTGTATTCCATCTACGAGAGAACAAGTGACAGCGCACGCACGAGGTGCAGCATGGCGCACCCTTCAAGGTTGGATCGAAGGACCTAGGATCGCAACCCTTGCCTGGGAAGAACGTAAAACGGAGCATGGGTCCGGTAAAATGCATACTAATGCAGACGCTCTGAGTAGCATATACGCGACCACACGAGCCTAAGTGGGACAGGAAAGAAAGTTCCACAAGAAAGAGAGAGATTCCGCAATCGGGTATACGAACAGCCGCACAAAGCGGAGAGTCGAAGATATCTAAGGTAACCACGATAACTCGTCGAGGAGACGAGAAACTCGCCCACGATAAAGAGAAGTAGAGAGGCCGACAGACGAAGTGCTAACGGAAGGAATAGTCCCCCCCCCCCCCAGCAGGAGTGAATGGAACGCGCCGCTGTTGGTTGTGGCTAAGAAACCCGATGTCGCCGGAGTGAGGAATGTGCGCGTACTGGTGGATTTTCGGAAGTTGAACGAAGCCACCATCGGAGACTCGTGCCCACTGTCCAATATAACCCAAATATTGGACCTATTGGGACGAGCCCGATATTACACGACGTTGGACCGCGCCTCTGTATTTCACCAAATCCCGATGGCGCAGGAAGACATGGAAAAACGGCATTTTCCACTCCGCAGGGTCATTTTGAGTAAACCGCATGCCATTCGGACTCAAGAACGCACCATCAACTTTCCAGCGGCTAATGAGCTTCACGTTAGCAGGACTACAGGGCGTCAAATGCTATGTGTACATCGACGACATAATAACACACGGAGAAAGAGCTAGTCGCGATAATTTGGGCTCTTGCTCAGTTCCGGCAACATATTTGTGGAACTCGTTTCACGGTCGTGACGGACCACCAACCTCTCACCTGGCTGTTCGAAGTAAAAGAGCCAGGTTCAAGACTAATGCGTTGAAAAATAAAATTGGCGGAACATGAGTTTAACGTCGAATATGAGGCAGGAAAGCGTAATAAAAATGGAGATGCGCTAAGCCGTATCCTCATTACGACAAGGGCCAAAGCGAGAGTCAAGAACGAATTCTGTGGATTGGAAGAGGATAGCATGAAGGGGCAATTCGGCACAGCGAATGACCGCACAAAGCGGAGAGCCGAAGAATACCCCGAGCCAGCTAAGCGACACGACAGAGCGAGAGGCAGCACCTCCCAATGCTTCAGAAGAAGACAGAGAGATTCGCAGCGTGCATGCAGATCGCTCTACTGATCCCCACGACCCCGCCGCGAAGCCGTGCGGTCGGGGAAGGGGCAGACCATGCACGCTAGCAGAAAAAAGCATGGGGAAGACTGCGAGCATCACTGAAAAGGACAGAGTGAGCGCAGCACAGCATGGCGGACCCACGAGACATGGAAGGCCACGAAAGGGAAACGTTGCAAGGCCGTTCGAGACAGAGAGCGACGCAACGGCGGAGCTACCGGTGGGCACACTGAACGACGAAAGTGCAGACAGAGCAACGCAAAGGCCTGCTGAGGAAGCGAGGCACGGCGGGACCCGTAGCCCGAAATCTTCCAGCGGCGCGAACGAATACAGCGGTACAAAGAAGTATAGCGACTGCCGCAGTGGCGTAACCATCCCCTCTATCGGTGACCGCCTGAAAATAATTAGAGAATATCACGACACCCTTATAAGAGGGCATCAAGGTATTAGGCGTACATTACATCGGATCTGGACCAAGTACGACTGGCCCGGCATGAGAAGGAATTTGGAAGAATACATATCGTCCTACGAGTCCTGTCAAAGGAACAAAATCAGGAAAAGGGAACGAGTGCCGATGGTAGTAACAGATACCCCTTCGCGATCATTCAAAAGGTTGCGGTCGATATTGTAGGACCGCTACCTGGAAGCGCATCTGGAAAAAAATATATACTTACTACCCAGGACGCGCTCACGACATACAGTGCAGCGATATGACTGCCGAATCAAGAGGCTTCGATGGTCGCTAGAGCACTAGTAGAAGAATTAATTTGCCGGCACGGAACACCGGAAATAATATTGTCAGATCAGGGCACCAACTTCCTCAGCTCGATCTTCAAGAAGATGTGTCCATTGTTGAGAATTCAAAAAATACAAATAACGGCCTACCATCCAGAATCGAACAATGCATTAGAGAGATCGCATCGCATCCTCGCTGAATACCTCAAAATTCAATGGACGAGGATTAAGGAAATTGGGACGATGGCTGCCGTATGCAATGTTTACGGACAACACCACTCCACGTACGGGGTCCGAACAGTCTTCCCATGTGCTGGTATATGGACGCGAAGCTGAACTGCCGACAGCCGTAAAACAGGATCCCCGCAGCACCTATGCACATGACGAATACGTTCACTAGTAACGCGAGCATTTACGCGCCGCATGGACAGTAGCACGCGACAACCTGGAAGGCGCAAAAAGACGGTCGAAGGATGCGTACGTCCACGGCGCATAGGTGCAGGAGTACCGCGTCAGCATACGCGTACTCATATGCGACGAGACGGTGCGCAGGGGGCGGTCAGCCAAGCTACCTCACGAAATAGTACAAAAGAGGCTCCCTACGTCAATTACGTAGGCCGGAAGGGACGTAAACCCCAGGCGATGCACGCACACCGCCTGAAGCTCTTTATCGAGCACTAATAGCTCAGGAATTGAGGAATTCGAATACTTATAGCTAGTTAAAACTAAATATTAGCTAGAAAATAAATGTGGGAAGGAGCCCCTCGGGACGCAGGGTAGAGAGCTTCAGTAAAGTAGAAGAGGTCCTAAGTGATCTAATTTTATCAACAGAAAATAGAGGGTCATTCCAACATGAAAATACATGATAAATACACATATGGAAAAAATATATTGAACGAAACAATTGAGAAGAAATTGCACTTTAATTACGCAATCCAGAGGGGACAGAATACTGCGACCATGCTTGAAAACCACCTCGAAAAATGTATAAAATATTAATGCTGACGCAGGATAGTGTTCAGCCTAGAGTGTAAAAAGAATATATAGAGTAAATTGAAGAAATTAAGCCTCTAAGGGCATACTTAGATTTGGAAAAAATAAGTCAATGTGCACACTGTATTCGGTTGATATACACATTGTTTGAGATTCCGTCCGATGGTGTTATTTGACAGATCTGCAATATATTGAAAATTATGAGTCTTCACTCACGATAGGGTGATAATAAACCAGACACATAGATGGTAATTTGAGAAAGCAGTTTATTATGCCTTCCGCATTTCACACAAAATAATATAATCTGGAAAAAGATAAAAGTAAAGAATAAATGCAAAAATAGATTAAATTTAGACAGAATAACAAATTATAATAAAATAACAAATTGAATTTACACTTCGAGTTTGAGACAGCACACCATTATATTAAAGGTATGCTGAGTGTGATTGAGCTTGAGTGTAGAGAGCGGTGCGCGTGCAGCAGTCAGTGGTGCGTAGCACGTCACGCTGGAGAGAATGAGTGCGTCAGGCGATATAACAATTCTATAGAAAGCTCTCAGCAGCTTAATGAAGTGAAGTTGCAGTGAACAAATGAGAGTACTTGCAATTGAAATTGCATGAGTGCTCTACATGCATGAGGCCAGCTACGCAAGCAGCACTGCGTAGCACAATACAACACATAATGAGGATGCACAAAATGAGCAGTGTATAGTCGCTGTACTCTTCCGGCAGATGTCCTGGGGAAAAGTACAGCGAATATAGTGCACCTGCATAATTACATTAATTATACCGGCAAATTAAGCTGAGAGGAAACGTGGCGTGACATGTGCTGCGATGCCGCCAAAAAGTGAGACTAAAAAGTTGATGTACCGATGAGAATTCAACTCCTCATTGCCATTGAATTTATGGTAAATTATAACAATGCCCTCGTACCTGATTTTGAGTCCTGCTGAGTACTAGTGATGAGTTGATCCAGTGAAAGAAGCCAACGAGAAAAGGTCCAAAAGTGCGCTGTGTGTGCTGTTCCTCGATGCCGTTGCGAAAGTGTCTAAATTTTCAACATGGCTGCGAGTATGAAAGCGTCGTTGGGCGCTGAAGTTAGTTGAGCAAGATAGCCGGTGAGCGAAACCGAAGTCAAGCGAGAGAGACATCCTCTCGCTCGACGCCGCGTGCCAACGAGGCACATCCTCGGCTCCGCGAAGCCCTGCTTTGGCTATCCTCGGCTCAACCGAGAGTCGTGTGCTCAGGCACAGCAACAGGTAGGCGCACGACGAATATCGATCGCCGTGCGCCAGCTGATTATCCAGCACACATGTTAATTGGTAATTCGATTTCCGCAAATGACAGTGAAATATGCCAAAATATTTCTATATTTCAAGACAATATTAACATTTATGAAATATATATAATATTACACTGGTTAAGCCTCAGAATGAGGAAGGAGGTACGCGTAAACAATCTGGTCCCAAAGCTGAATAGAGCATAGCCAAGCAGCAGCACTTATGCGACTGGTTGACCTAAAGGCCTACAGCGACTATACTCGTACTCGACATACCGCTGTTCGGGCAGCAACAGTACAGTATACAACAAGTATGCCCTATGCACACACAAGCATTAACGGCGGGTACTACTACGTGGACACGACTGGGAGTCACATAGTAATTAACCCGGATAATCGTAAATGCATGAGGATGACAACCGATGACTTTAAAAATTGCGAGGTACCGAGCAAGTCTTTTATTCGCCCGCCGACACACCCTACAATGTCGGTTACAAAAGACGCACCCTCCGAAGTCCTAAAATACCCGAAAATGGACACAAATAACCGGAATACTCCCTTTGATAGGCGTAAGTATTGTAACCGCCCCATATTTCAGCGTGAAAACAACGGGGCGAACACTCTAAGTCATCCGAAAAAATTACCTTCCCCCGTACGATCTGAAATTGAAGGAAATAGAGGCTTAGACGTCTCCTACTCAGACTACAGAGGAAATTACGCTAGCAAGCGTAATGCAAAATCCGAAGGAGCTGCAAAAGCAAATCGCAAAAGCGAAGATCGAGCAGAAAATACGTTAGAAACCCTCAACATCACCGGAGGCGAGACACCGCATCCCCACATCATAAGCCTCTACTCACTAAGTGCAATAGCACCAATAGCCTTGGTCGGCTTCCTTCTGTTTGAATGTTACAGGTACACACGGTACGGGACACCGACAAGGACAACCGAGTCAACACACCCGGCAGCAGCCGAGGTGAATATCAACCTCGAGCCGCTCGGATGACAACTGCGATCCGAGCGGGCCAAGGCCTGGGAAACTCGCCCCCTCAACCGAGTGCGATTGTCATATCGACAATGAAGAAAAATAGCAAAAAATTATCAAAACCATGATAAAAATTGTATTGTCTGCTATATTTTCCGACATATAAAATATCAAATTGTAAGAGGAAATACGGGAAACCAACCAAAGAAAACATTTTTTAAAGCAAAAATGTTCCTTTTCAAGGGAGGAGGGATGTTGTACCGCAAATTAATTAATTGTAATTTTTTCGCCATTGTTCCTTCTTCGCGTGAGACCACTCACCGAAGTAGAAAAAAAGGGCAAACGTAAGCAACGAGCTGCAAGCAATGACCGCTACAAGCTCGCTACTACTTGCTGGAATTTGCAAGCGATGTTTATTGTGAAATTCATTGCGACATTCGATTTCGATCAAAGAAGTGAATAAATGCTTTGCCAAAATCAGTAAAAAATTTAACATCAACCTGAATGGTTGATCACGGATCTGACTCGCCAGAAATATCAGATTCTATTAGTAGATTCAAACGCGAGAGGTTGATTCCTCGTACGAGCTCGAAACCACAATTTATTGTAATATTTTTTTATTGACTTTTAAATAGACAACGGAAAGTTACCGTTGCCTATAATAAATACTACCGTTTTATATCTATCTCCTAATCGGCAAACGATCTCAAAAGAAAAACTTTTAAATATTATACCGATTACCGAGTTATCAAATTATGCGGTACCGGCACAACATTACATTCTGAATTTTCAATTGTCTTTTTTCATAATTAATTTTCACGCGATTGCCGTCGAGGTATTTCGAACGCAATATACCAGCTTCCTTTATGGGGAAGTTATTGGCTACAATATGTAAAGTAGCGAAACGTCCGAAAATTTGTACGGTAATATTACCCAAAGTAAAAATTTAATTTGTTGTGATTCCATTAAGTTGCAGAGTTTCTCCGCGATTTATAGAGATGTGTTCACTCACAAATTGTTTCTTTAGAATGTTCGGACCGGCTCCTGTGTCAACCATAAGAGTGACAGGAGATATATTTTCCGATGCCGTTACCATAATCGTTGGAACGCTACTTTCTCGATGCAGTTGTATATTAAGATTCGGACTACTCGCGATTGGGTTTCTCGGCTGTGATAGAAATTACATGGAGCGGATGCATACTCTGCGGGATCTCCCCAGGCGTACCCGTATCAGGAAGACCGCCGTCGTTTCCCGAATTTTCGTATGCATTCTTTTTAATACGTCGGACGGGACACTCCCGTATAAACTGACCTGGTTGTTTGCAATAAAAATACTCCCTACCCATCTCGGTGGGTCTAACATTATTATTATCATAATTCCTCCGGTTATCAAATCGATTGTTAATCAACGGTTTCGAATTATTATTGCGAAATGGACAGATATGGGCTCCATGGCCTTCTTTTTTACATATCTGACACCGAATGTCACTTGAATTCTGATATCGAAGATTCTGCGGTACCTGTTCTTGTGGCAAGGACATCAATTTAGGGGGGGGGGGGTCGGAGGGAAACGTCAAGTTTCGTCGAAAGGGGTAGATCCACCTAATAGTGTGTAAAATATGTCGCTGGTAGCTGAAGGGATTGTACTAGGCGTAGGATTATACTAGGCCTAGCAACGGTCGAGGGGGTCTGTAAAGGTGTATTCGTGTTTTCGGGTTCACTTGGAGACTCGAAATTTTCCACGATACTTTCAGGGGATTTTACAGACCGGCCTGGGTCTTCGCTACGAGGGGTGGGGTATACTAACGCTGGAAGATATTCGTCGATCTCGTCGTCCGGCCTTATGTCAAACCCGGCTAATGCCAAAAGGGTATTTGGGGACTTTGCTTCTAACGTTTCCTTCAATTGATTCGTCAATTGGTTTAAATTTTCGTCGTCAGAAAATTCCCGATCTGTAAAGGACTATATTCCGGACTATAATATTGGGTCTGAGAAAAAGTTCGTTGCGTTTTTCCCGATAGATGGCATCAATTGCAAATAAGTCAGGAAATACAGATCGCAGCGACATCATTAAACGCTTGTTGGAAAGGTGACACTTCAAGCGTTACTTTGAGTGTATAAATATTGAAATTGGTGGGGTGGTTCAAAAGATGTTTGTGTTTGAAAATTTAGAAAAGTAATGAAAAATTCCTCTATGTTTGCAACATTATTACGACAAAGGGAAGAACGCTGCGCACGCTTGTGAAAAAATTTGTGCTGTGTACGGTGAAGGTACTTTATCAAAATGTGCTGCGCGAAAATGGTTCGCTCGCTTTCGTTCTGGTAATTTTTATGTGAAAGATGAGTCACGATCTGGTCGTCCAATCACTGAAAAAACCGATTAACTTCTTGAAAAAGTCCAGCAAGATAAGCATATCGGCAGTGTCGATATTGGTATGGAGCTAGGCATTGACCACAAAACTATTTTGAACTATTTACACAAAGCTGGTTATAAAAAGAAGCTCGATGTATGGGTTCCTCACGAGTTGACCGCAAAAAACATGATAGACCAAATTAACATCTGCGATGCGCTGCTGAAACGCAATGAAATCGAGCCATTTCTGAAACGTGTCATAACCGGTGATAAAAAATGGATCACGTACGACAATCGGAAGTGTCAAAGATCGTGAACCAGGGATGGTGAGCCGTCACAAGCGTTCGCGAATCCAGGATTGACGGCGAAAAAAGTCATGCTGTGTGTGTGGTGGGACTGAAAGGGAATCGTCCACCATGAGGTATTTCCAGTTGGTCAGACGATTGATTCTCAACTTTACTATGGACAAATAGAGAGTGTACGCCAAGCAATTGAAAGAAAACGGCCCAAATTGATTAATAGCAAAGGTGTTGTTCCAATTTATGACAACGCCCAACCACACACTTCTTTGATGTCCCGTCAAAAATTGCGAGAGCTCGGTTGGGAAGTTTTGATGCATCCACCGTATAGTCCGGACATAGCACCCTCTGACTATCACTCATTCCGATCTCTGCAGAACTCTCTCAATAGAATTAAGCTGCTTTCAAAAGAAGCCTGTGAAAACCACTTGATTCAGTTTTTCAACCAGAAACCACAGAAGTTCTTCACCGATGGCATCATGGCTCCACCCGAAAAATAGCGAAACAATAGCGGTAGTAATGGAGCATATTTGGTTTTAATTAATTAATTTTCACACTATAAGAAAACCAGTTGGATTTTACTAAAAAAACGCCACGAACTTTTTCCCAGAACCAATATTTTCCAAAGTTGCTTTCTATAATTTCAACTGCATCGGATGAACTTGTCTCATCTTCTTTATACTCTTGGGATCGAGTTATGATAATATTGTCAGAAGTTAACACGAGTGGTTGTATGTTACTGTCCTAATCAAACTTTATTAGCCTTCTTCTTCTGTCGTCAAGATACTCGTGGATTATAGACTCATCGATTCTTACCTTTTGAACGAGTTGCCCTCATTTATGATGTATTTCATGCAAGTAAAATTTTTGGTATACCGCATCAAAGAGACATGCAAATACATAAGAATATTATTATTATACATAATACATAAGAATATTATTAGGATAGAAATTGGGCAATAAAGAGAATAGGAATAATTTTCTTTTTATTATAGGTTTTATTATAGAAGAATAATAGACCTTTATTCTTTTAATTTTGTTTTAAAATTTCCGTAAGGTAAAATCAAATGTGGTTTTTCCTTCAGGAGGATGATTTGGTGGTTATTCAACGAGTCGATCTTAGTAATTTGAAGTTTGCAGGGATGTCACAAACGGGTGATATCGTATCCCTAATTTCGAATGATCCTTGTAATCAATAGCAAGATCTTCTAGCATTTTTTATTCGCTCAACTGTTCAAATTTTTTTAAGATGATCTATTTGATCGTTATCAGGTAATTCGGTGCCGGCAATTTAGAAGTCCCGACTACTGTCTGCTTTGTATTCAGTCGCACTTACTTGGTGTGCAGTTCCAACTTCCGAGTGATTTACACTCCGCTACTTGTTTACCTAAAGGACCCTGAAACCCTATTATTTTTTCTTTGTTAAGGAATATACCTTCATTACCTTTTGTAGGTTTGATACTAGAGACTCCAAAATTTTGGTTGGTATACGATTCTCTCGCTGTTATCGTTAAAAGACAATTCGTTTTACTAGAATCTCAATTTTTATTCCTTTCTTACCTGGAGTAGCCGTTACGTTCTGCAATTGTGTCGTCGGAATGGTTCTTATGTTCTGGTTTTTTTTTCTTCCCTTGAGAGGGATAGTTTTATTATCGTTTTCTATTTTAATACTAGAGGCTCTAGAATTTTGCTCGTTATACGACTTGCGAATTTCTCTTACTAGTGTAATGTGCTTCGTGAGTGAGCCTTGCTAGCCTTTAGCCTCACTTACACGAGGGGCTAAAACAAAAAAAATTCTCTCACTAGTGTAATGTGCTTCGTGAGTGAGCCGTGCTAGCCTTAGCCTCACTTACGCGAGGGGCTACAACAAAGGATTTCTCTCAGTAGTGTAATGTGCTTCATGAGTGAGCTTTACTAGCCTTTAGCCTCGGTTACGCGAGGGACTAAAAGAAAGGATTACTCTCACTAGAGTAATGTGCTTCGTCAGTGAGCCTTGCTAACCTTTAGATTCACTTATGCGAGCGGCTAAAACAAAGGATTTCTCTCACTAGTATAATGTGCTCCGCGAGTGAGCCTTGCTAGCCTTAGCCTCACCTACGCGAAGGGCTAAAACAAAGGATTTATCTCACTAGTGTAAGGTGATTCATGAGTGGGCAAATCTGGTTGCCCAATCGTCTCTTGTGTTGTTTGTGTTGTTAGGAGTGGGTTGGATAACATAAGTGGGATGTGAATTAGGCGAGCTGATTTGATGACTCTGATTCTTGGTCGATGCTGTAGCTATTAACTGAGGTCGTACTTCATCGGATATTGAAAAGTTTCTGAGCAAACGATTGATTTTTCTAAGTTGGTTTTTCCGCCGTCCTGATCTTCGCTTACCCATTAATGGGAAACAAATGAGTACGTCAGGTTCAAGAAGCACTAGAGGCTATTTGTTCTACTAGTATTTTCAGAATTGTATGCCCACTACTTTAACACCTGGTAGGTTGACATAATATATATAAATGACAGTACAAGGAAGTTAATGTTACGATGTAACGGTATTTCACGTTATCATTCCCCTTGAAGGGTTTTAGTTCGAACTCGAGCAGGGAGGAAATTAATTCAGGCTTCAGTATCGGGTAAAAGTAGGGTTTATTTGACAATTATTATAATTTATACACATGAAAATATTGATTATTATTAATATTACTTAATTTGACTCTTTTTCTTCGCCAATCCTGAGAATTATGCCTTGTACAAAAACTCGACCTGGTCTCACGCACGCCTATATAATCGTGTCCGCAAAAATAGGATTTTTTATATGAAATTATTGAAACATTTTCCTTAATGGTATGGCAGTTACTACATTTTCTACGCAAGGCATGAGAGAGTGTTTTAGCCTACCGGGCTTGCCATCTATGTTGGCTCTGTTATTACTCCTTGCCTTTGGAGCGCGCCTATCCTATATCTATATCTAGTGGACCGTGGTGGGGAAGGAGCTCTCGCTTTAGCTCTCCTGTCTACACGACCTACTCGCTGGCCCCGTCGCTGCTACGGTGGAGGCGTCAGCGAGATGCATCTTTGGTGCATCGGTGCATTGAAACGACGACAGGAGCGTCTTTATCTAAATTTCAAAGGGGGTCCTATTGATTTCATATATTTTTATGATACCATTGTGTTCTCTTCTATTTGTGAGCTCTTGGTGACTCAGATGCTGGACGGCTTGAAGATGTGTTTCTAAGTGGGCTCAGTGGTTGGACGCCGAAAATGATCGTCTTCGTAAGCTTCAGAAGTATCGGAGCCTGGTCTTTGGAGTAGCGTTGCTTGTATGCTCTTCCTTTGGTTAGCACCGACGTCCTTCTTTGTCTGGTTAGCAGGTCTTCTTTCGATTCGCTGGCTGGTCCTTGATGCTTGGTTGGAATCTGTGAACAAAATGATTTTCGATCGTCGCATTTCGTGTTCTTTTATACTGGCTTTTCCCACTCTTCTTCCACGTTCTGAGTATAACTATATTTAATAGTCGTCCTATAGCCCATCTCCTGTAGCCCATTTCTCGTTAACTCCATATTTCCGATTATTGTATTTAATATATCCCTTCTTAATTTCTTTTCATACATATTTTGATACTATAGTAGTTCGAGTGATTGTCGTTGTCTTTCCTGGAATTCTGTTCTTCGTAGTGTTAGTCGTATGTATTATAGGTCCCTCTGGCTGTATGTATTGTGCGTCTTCAGTTTGCTACTCTATGTTTATTTTTTTTTTATTGCGTGTGGTTCTGATGCTTCATTATGTGTGTGTCGTATCCTTGTATCGTGTATATGAGACGTACTCGTCGTCTCAACGGAGCGAATCGTATAGAAACAGCACAAGAAGTCCGATGGCTACTTGGCTAAAACAAATATGATATCACTCTTTATAGTTAATATTCGGGGAAGCTATTATCCTTGTAGTGGTCCTCGCGTACATTTTATCGATTATTCTTTTTTGCCGTTTTATTCGTTCCAAACTGAGTTGACTCAAGAAAATTCTTTGCGTGACTTGTTCAATGAGTTTTCGCACGAGAACCTCGAGTTCCTTTATACGCACTTGAAGCTCCACTCATTTTTCCAGTGGTCCCATGCAACAGAGTATAATTTATAATCATATATATATATATCCACGTATATGTCCTTCAATACAAATTCTATCTCTTTTTATTCACCAGTCATTAATAAAAATTAGCTTCCATATTTGATTTCTACAAGGTTAGTCTACTTAGGAAAAAGGCTTACCAAATAACTTGAATAATAGCGGATACTCTCTAAAACGAAACAATTTTTGCAACGATGTCGATCAATGGATTTGAACCACATCAACGAACGTTCTCAATTTGTAATTATTCAAGGGAAAATGCGATCAGCTAACTTAAATAAAAGTGTCACTTTCACCTAAATTAATTTTTATGAATAAAATCGATTTATAAAATCCGATAATAATAATAAAATCAATTTTTACACATTGAATCCACACTCGGTAAAAAGGGACAAGTCATATTTTATGAATTAAGATGTTTTATTTCAACGAGGTTGAAAGGAAATAGTAAATTTTTTTAATTGAGTTGATTCACTAAAACTCAATAAAAATAAAAAATCGATTTTCATGAATTAAATCACTTCTGGAAAACGCGGTAAAAAGGGAAAAGTTGGGTTTTATGAATTAAATCGAACTACAAAGACGGGTCGATTAACACGAACCAAAGTGACACTTTTTTTTCTTAAATCCAATTTGCACTAATTGAATTCATTCGCGACAAAGATGACTGGTTAATTTGAACAAAATGAACACTCTTTTAGGATCCCGGATGAGCCCCCAATGTTTGTTACGTCAAACCCGCGCGGTGTTTTTTACAAAAACCGACAAATTTAAGACCTGCGAGGCGTTTCGGCGTGAGTTTTCCGTACTCTGGTCAAGGAGAATGACTTCTCCCTTTACCACATCTGACAAGAAACACCGAAGACGCAAGCCCCCTTTTGAGTCTAACCGTTCGAAAAATTACTCGGGACAGGGCTGAGAATGCTCGTTGATTGTTCGCGTTAACCGTCACTCGACTGCTTCGGTGGCACACGCAGAGAGAGAGAGAGAGAGAGAGAGAGAGTCTATTGTTCCAGAATTCAGATGGTAGAGTAAAGTGGTCTGTAAAGAATTCGCAGGTGAATTAATAATCGGTACATAGGTGTTACTTACACTAGCATTTATTGCTCCACCTGTTAAATGGAGTGGACGGAATTACAGAAATAAATCAAATACAATATAGAAAATAAATATTAAGATAAGGGTTTAGAGGAGTGAGTAAATGTCGGTGAGCTAATTACCACCGACGATTATATTAATCGTGTGTAATTCATGAGATGTGCTGTCGCGATAGGGCCTCGCGGCGAGGCTGACGCCGGGTGCATGACACGATGCGCTAAATGTTGATGTACTGGTTGCCGACGTTAATATATTAATGCTGATATGATGGCTGAGTTTGTAAAGACTGTAGGTTGGCTGAGGTGATCGTTGAGACTTATTTAGATGCACAAAACTTTGACGAGCACGCACGAACATGGTGATGATGAAAACCGTGCGAGAGTAAAACGCAAGATGGCTGCGTTATCCAAAGCAGCCGTAGTCTAGCCAAGCAGTCGTAGAGCGCTTGCGCGCAGCAACCTGTTGCTTGACCTGACCTTGCTGTCACGCTGAGCTAGTGCGAGATTTTCTGCTTCTGAGTGGTGCTTCCGCTAAGTGGCAACAGCAAGCAGTCGTCCATGCTAGCCTGCAGTGAGCAGCCTAGCTACGCATAGCAGAATGCTCAAGCATTCTCAAACATATATTATACGAGAAACTTATCAATATAATCTCAGAAGGAAATGGAAATCAATCCTGATATACTGATCTTTCTTCTATTACCCGGCTACAGCCGGGAAGATCATTAATTCGATGTGGGTTGTACTCGTTTTCGAGTGAAAGCCTTGGGTAGTTTCCATATGGAAGCATAATTTGTCTCTTTGCTGCTCATAATTTACATAAAGTATTTGTGTGAATATTTAATGGTCATAAATCTTTCATTTCAATCAATATTTCCTCCAATTTTGTTAATTGTTTCGGTCAAATAATAATTGTTCATGATGTCATTATCTTTGTAAGGAGTGAGAGAGAGAGAGAGAGAGAGAGAGAGAGAGAGAGACAGACAGAAGATTTCGGGCAAAAGCGAGAAGAAAGGATGTGGCCGCTTGGTCACGTGATAGCGTTCACTCCAACGTCTCCCTTATGACCAACAACGCCCCGGCGGCGATAAACCGAACCCCTGGTCGCAGATTGAGGGTAAGGTTGCGCTGAATTATAGATCCATAATTGACAGTCAATAACTGGGTCTACGCAGTAGATCCCATGACAATTTGCCATTTGACACCGGGCGCTGAAAGATTCTATCTTTACAAGATTAATTTTCTTGGGAGACGGTCAGTACAGCCGCACCTTTGCTCCGCTCTCTGTCGTTAAAATCACTCTCCTTGTATCTTAAAAAATTTGAAAATAAAAGGAAAATATTAAAAATTACTTTTACTGTAACAAAACTAAAGCAGAAGAACTTAAACGTAATTGAAATCAAAGTATAAATGCGACCTGTCACTTGTATTGGGCGCGGTCGTCTTCCTTGGAGCAGCACACAAACCGGTAGAGGGATATCGAGCTGGATAGAGGCTACCCCACTGCATCGCGCCTCTCCGCCGTCGCCCAATGCCCACCGTTATCCCGCTACATCCCGTGCTCCCGCTGTCACCCACAGCATCGGCAGCAGTACCATTATCCGGCCACACATACCACTCCCCGCGCCACAACGACGCTGCACCCCGGCGACCTCACAGCACAATCAGCGGCACACACCACTAATTTCGAGCGTTATAGAAATCTGTGTTTCGGGTATTAGAGAAAATATGAGGTCTGGGAAAAAGTTCGTGGCGTTTTTTTAATAAAATTCAGCTGGTTTTCTTATAGTGTGAAAATGAATTTATTTAAACCAAATATGCTCCATTATTATCAACAATGTTTCGCCTTTTTTCGGGTAGAGCCATGATGCCATCGGTGAAGAACTTCTTTGGTTTCTGGTTGAAAAACGGAATCAAGTGATTTTCACAGGCTTCTCTTGAAAGCAGTTCAGTTCCATCGAGAGAGTTCTGTAGAAATCAGAATAAGCGATAGTCACAGGGTGCTATGTCTGAACTATACGGTGGATGCATCGAAACTTCACGACCAAGCTCTCGCAATTTTTGACGGGTCATCACAGAAGTGTGAGGTCGGGCATTGTCATGATGGAAAACAAAACCTTTCCTATTGATCAATTCGGGCCGTTTTCTTTCAATTGCTTGGCGTAATCTCTCTAGTTGTCCATAGTAGAGTTGAGAATCAATCTTCTGACCAACTGGAAGTAGCTCTTAGTGGACGATTCCCTTCCAGTCCCACCACATACACAGCATCACCTATTTCGCCGTCAGTCCTGGCTTCGCGAACGCTTGTGACAGCTCACCATCCCTTGTCCACGATCTTTGATGCTTCCGATTGTCGCACGTGATCCATTTTTCATCACCGGTTATATCACGTTTCAGAATCGGCTCGATTTCATTGCGTTTCAGCAGCGCATCTCAGATGTTAATTCGGTCTATCATGTTTTTTGCGCTCAACTCATGAGGAACCTATACATCGAGCTTCTTTTTGTAGCTAGCTATGTCTAAATGGTTCAAAACAGTTTTGTGGTCAATGCCTAGCTCCATACCAATATCGACACTGCTGATATGCTTATCTTGCTGGACTTTTTCAAGAATTTCATCACCTTTTCCAGTGATTGGACGACCAGAGTGTGACTCATCTTTCACATAAAAATTACAAGAACGAAAGCGAGCGAACCATTTCCGCGCAGCAGATTTTGATAAAATACCTTCACCATACACAACACAAATTATTTCACAAGCCTGCGCAGCGTTCTTCCCTTTGTCGTAATAATATTGCAAAATATAGCCCAATTTTTCATTACATTTCTCCATTTTCAAACGCAAACAACTTTCCAACCACTGCAGCAATTTCGATGTTTATACACTCAAAGTAACGCTCGAAGTGTCACCTTTCCAACGAGCGTTTAGTGGTGTCGCTGTGATCTGTGTTTCCTGACTTATTTGCAATTGATGCCATCTATCGGGAAAAACGCCACGAACTTTTTCCCAGACCCAATATAAAGTAGCCGTAGAGTTCGAGAATTTACGGCTTGAGCATATTCCCGTGTGCTCCTACGCTAGCTAGTCGGCCGTCGCGAGGTCATGCGATCCTAGTGTTATTATTGCGAGTGTCAAGTACTATTGAGGTAAACAAAATTACGCTCTCTCGTAACTGGCGCTCAAATATTCATTTTGAGTAGTAAAGGATGATATTATCAGCTTTATAGTTTTCGCCCACCCTTTCTTTATGATATTTTGAACTTTATTTTCTTTTGTTAATCGAGTAATTAATTTTGCATTTTGTTTTGTTATTTCGAGAGTTATTCAGTAATATTACTTGACATTTATTTTCAGTTTCATTGGAAGTTATTTCTTTATTATATTTTTCCCTGCTTCCCTTTTTTTATTGTGAGTATTATTCTGACATTCCTCACCTCCCTCTGTTTCGAGTTCAGTTCTTTTCTCTTGCTGTTTTCTTTAGACATTGTATTAGTGCAATAATTATATTTATCATTTCTTCTTGTTTTCTTTTAATTCCACATTGCAAATACAATCTCATTATTATTTTATAATTTATGAGAATTTATTTAACTTTCTTTGTTGACCCGGCCCCTCATTAAATTGTAGAAATCGGTCAGAAATTTTCGTTCTTTTTTAATAAAAGCTCAGCTCGGTACTTTTACCTTGGTATATTTTAGTACCGTTCACCCCTCAGCCTACCCCCCCCCCCCCCCCCTCGTTTCCAACGCCATTGCCATCACATTTTTGCCATTTTGTGAAATACCATCCCCGTACAACTTTCAATTTTTTTTCTTTTTGAATTTTATTTTTATTTCTGATTATCTTGATTATCCCTAGAGTCCTTTTTTTTGCTGAGAGCCCATTTCATTTATGATCTTGTTGGACACTGGTCGAAACTTTTACGATTTATTTATTTCTCCTTCTTTCATACATTCTCTGAAAGCCATTTATTTCTTTTCGTTATATTTCTTTTATTTTTCTTAATTTATTTATTTCCGATAAACTATTGAGTATTCGAATCACCTGCTCGTTTCCCAGTTTTCTTACAAATCTTGTGATTTACCGCGACAGCTGCCATACGAGTCCCGAAGTTCGATGACTCCCATCGAACCAACCCTAATTATACCCAGGAAACCGACCCCTCTGCCCCTCTGACTTCATACCCGGATCGTCCTCCAGGCTCATGCCACAAATAACCCTGCCGACTGGGCAATCCATAGGACCCTTCAGAGATCCGATTAGCTTTAACGAGTCCTCCGTCCTCTTATGGCACGAAGATATCAACCCACGGCCGACCCCGCACCCCCGCTCAACAAGTGAGCAGGTCCGCCCTCAAGACGCTCTCAGCCACGTGGTCGACGAAAGTTGCCATTATTCATGCTAAAGTTATTCGCTTAAGTAAGCACGCGTCACCTAAATTGTCACTTCAATTAGTCTCACTCATTTCAACCAACGCAGTACTGTAGTGTATGAAGTTCAGTGTCTAATCACGTGTAGTTCAAATCAGTGCAAAGGCAATCTACGTACCCCCACCACAAACTCAGCAAAACTCACATAGCTGTCAACAATTTTACGCATCGTTGGCAGGGTAGCCGCCACTTAGCCTCGAAACACAAAATAAATTGTCGACTCTCCAGCCGATCGTATGACCGAGCTCTACATCAGATAGAATCAACAGGTTCACCCAGACGACTCCACACGACTCCACACGTTAACTCACCATCCTGCTAGACAACTCACATACCAATGCATCGACAAGTACAGGTGTTTGAGAATTCCTTGCCAGATGATTTGTGAGATCTGAAAGATGTCGAAACAGAATGAGTTCTCACTCATGACAGGGGTAAAATAACCAGACGAACGATGTAGGCGGAAAAATGGTCTTTATTTTCCATTTTGTTTCACTCAACTACAAAAAAAAATATGAAAATAAATGAGAAATGATTTTAAAGTAAATTAGTGAGCCGCACGTATAATTTTATCAATTGCGGGCCAATAAATAAATGTGAAAGAAAGCGTGAAGCAGCTCGTGCTGCAAAGCACGTCATGAGGTGAGACGTTTGAGGATGCACAACACGAGTTTTCACTACTTCACCTTGTTTGGATTCATGTAAATTATCAAAGTGCCGGCTTACCGTTTAATTTGAGCACATTTTGAGTATGAGAATGTCCGATAAAAGAGGTGAAAAGTTCAAAGCTAAGAAGAGGCTGCTATTGCGTTCTTGGCGGCTTTTACGAGAGTAGCGACAAATATCAAGATGGCTGACCTCTTCGAAGGCGTCGTTGAGCGACGCCGCTGTCAAGCGAGAGATAGATTGTAGTCTCTCGCTTAAGTTGAGTGTCCACGAGGTGCTGCTCCGGTTGCACGCACGGCAGCCGAGCGTAGCGCAGCATCATCAGCATCGAGATACCGCACGGCAATCATAATGACCGCGCGTCAGCTGATTCCTCAACAACAGGCTAGAAACAATCATATTTTATTTATCAACACTCACCAGGTATTTTATTATTGTTATACAGAACTGATAAAGTATTCATTTTACTCTCCGGTTATTGGATTGCGATATCAACTCAATATTGTCATTCATCAATAAGTAATAAATCATCGCTCACAGTATTATTATTTATATACAATAATTAGGTCGACTCGGACTGATCCTTCGACTACTATGAACACTCATTAATTTATTTTCTATTTTGTTGTCGTTCACACCTGATAAACTCATTAGCTCCTTTCATATACTTTTTGGTCTTTCAAGTCGGATATACTCATTGATACATTCCAAGCTGGTAATACTCATTAATTTTAAAATATTTTTTGGTTCTTCGAGCCGAATCCTGGTCAAGTGCATAAGTAGTAAGTGTACACCTTTACTCCACCCCACTCCTATCCGCACTCCTTCCCCCACCACGCGGCTACCCTCACCACCCCACTTTTCTACCGCCGCGGTACCCACTCTGCTTAACCAGTGTTGGTAACGTGGAGATGGTAAAGTAAGGTGGTGTGGGTACTCTGGTGAACAACGTAGACTAGAGATAAGAGCAGGATGGAGCAAAGGTGTACACATACTTGAAAAAAGGAATAAAATTAGGTACTTACCTCTGTTGTTGTTGACGTCCACCATCCTTCGACGGGGATTTTGAACTCCTATTTCTCACTATCGAACTCACACAAACACGTTTTAGACTGTACGATCACGAAGTTAAAGTCAGACTGGATGCTCCGGATGATGCTGGCTGGTATCAGAGGGCTTGAAGATAACAAACGCCCCTCTGAATCATAACTAGGTGTGCAGCGCTATGAATGCAACGTCAGCGGCTTTGCATGTGCGTGCCGCTTTGCGCTGTGCTCCTCGCGAAGCGCTTGTTTTGCAGTAAAAGACGCAGAATATGATACCGTACAGCGAAAGACCTCGATTATAAATTATATATAATGTAGGGTTTGAGGATTGTGAGGTGAATCAATAACACACGAGTCTGATTAGTATGAAAAACGAAACAATAGAATATGAGCTTTATTGAAATGCAAAATAACGACATACGAAAAAGAAAAGAATGCCTGTCTCTCCTTCACCGTGGCTCGGCATCAACTATCCCTCCCGCTTGTCCCCACTATCGGGCGACCAACCAGTTGTGTCTTTACTGGGCCAGGGGCCCCGTCCCACATTCGGCCTCTCCTGCCATTCTCCGGTCTCCGGAGAGTAAACCTCGAACGGTTTCATCTGATCTGCTGACGATGTTGTGATTCGAGGACCTTCTCCATCAGTCTGTCGAATCATCTCATATCGATCGTGTCCCTTGACACGTGTCACCTTATACGGCCCCAAATATTTGTCTCTCAATTTGGACCCTGGACCAAATTGCGTTCGTTTTATCGCAATCAGATCGCCTACGCAGTATTTCGTTGCTGGCTTGCAACCTCGATCGTGCGTCCTTCGATTTTCTTCTTGGATTTTGCCAATGTTTTCCTTTGCAAGAACTCGTAAAGCCTCTCGTTCTTCGTTGAACTGCGATATCGCCTCCTTTTTGAGTAAATTAAGTATTTCGACGTCTTCTTTTTGTCTCATCTTTACTCCAAGGAGTACTTCGAATGGGATCAAACCCACACTTCGCTGGAACGTACTGTTGATGGCCCGCTGGACCTTGTCGACGTATCGATACCATCGATCTGGATTCTCGTACGCCAACTTCGTTAAAATCGGAATAATTATTCGATTTATCCTTTCGACTTGTCCATTCCCCCTCGGGACACCCGTCGTAATGAGAACGTGATCGATATTCTCTTCGATGCAGTACTCCTTGAATTCCGCTGATGTGAATGCTGTCCCGCGGTCGCTAACGATTCGTTTCGGATTTCCAAACACCTTCTGTTGACTCTTCAATCGGTCTAAAACCTCGCTCGTCTTCGTCGTCTTCGTCGGATAGATCCAAACGAACTTGGAGAATCCATCGACTATTACAAATAAATATTTGTACATCTTTGACGTCGCCGTCATTGGCCCAAGATGATCGATGTGGTATGTCGCGAGAGGAACGTCACCCTTCGGTATCGTCTGCAGTTCCCCCTCTTTCTTTCCTCGTTTTCCTTCGGCTAGTATGCACCGCACGCAACAGCTGACGTATTTTTCGAGCTTTTCTCTCAAATTCGGAATATAGTACTCTGATTTGATACTCTCGAGCATCTTTTTGACTCCAAAATGCCCGTTCTCGTGGGTCTTCCGGATTACGTCTTGGTGCATACTCGTCGGTAGTACCACGACATTTTTGTCTTCTACTCGTTTCATCAGAACCCTGTTCTCGCACGAATAGTCTCCATACGGCTCCGTCTCAAGAACCTTCTTGATCACGTGTAACCTTTCCTCGTCGTCTTGCTCCTTTCGTATCACCGGTGTGATCTTGTCTTCGACTATCATCACCGGATATCGACTCAAAGCGTCTACGTGCTTGAGACGAGTCCCTGCGCGATGCTCCACCTCGTACTCGAACTCCTCTAACATCAAGGCCCACCTTGCGACCTTCGGCGAAATGTCGATCTTGCTCAACGTTTTTTGGAGCGCCGAACAGTCAGTAACCAGCTTGAATTTGATTCCGAGCAGATACACTCGAAATTTTTTGACTGCGTGTATTACCGCCAAGGCTTCGAGTTCATACGAGTGTAGCTTCTTCTCAGCGTCCGACGTCTTACGACTTGTAAAATACACTACGTGAAAACGGTCGTCTTCTTCGTCTTTTTGGAGCAATGCCGCCCCATAGCCTTCTTTACTTGCGTCAGTGTGTAACTCTGTGGTTGCAGCCGGTCGATAAATTCGCAGTATCGGCTCACTCACCAACAGCTGCTTCAGTCGTTCGAACGCTTCTTCTTCTTCGACTACAAAGCGGAATCTTTGACTATTCTTCAACAGCTCCGACAACGGTTTTGCGATCTTGGAGTAATCACGGACAAACTTCCGGAAATAACCGGTTAGATCGAGAAAACTCTGCACCGCCTTCTTCGACGTTGGCTTCGGAAAACTCTTTACCGCTTTAATTTTCGATGGCGATGGACCGACGGTCCCTCCTTCGATGATATGTCCGAGGTACTCTACGCGACGCTTTAGGAATACGCACTTTTTCCAGTTGATGGTCAATCCTCTTTCTGCCGCGACTTTCAACGTCTCCTTCAAATTGGTCAAGGCATCGTCTTCGTCTTTGCCCGGCACGATCAAATCGTCTACGTATGTAAAAACAATATTTCGCCGGATCAAATCCGGAAATACTTCGTCGATGAATCGTAAGAATGATGTTGGACTGTTGCACAGTCCGAACGGCGTTTTTACGAATTCGTATTGTCTGTCTGGTGTAACGAACGACGTATATTTTCGACTTTCAGGTGCAACGGGAACGTGAAAGAACCCGTTTCTTAAATCGAGCACCGAAAACACTCTTGCGCCCGCAAGAGCATCGATCCGATCGTCAATGAGCGGCATCGGGAATCGATCTCGCGCGATCTTCTTGTTTAATTGCCGATAATCGACGCACACTCGATATTCGCCGCTCTTCTTCGGTAGAATCACGACTGGACTCGAATATTTACTCTTGCTCGGCTGAATAACCCCTTCTTTCAACCATTCGTCGATTTGTTTGTCTAGGATAATTTTTTCTTTTACAGTTAGTCGTCGAGGTCTCAAACAAACCGGCGTGTCGTCTTCGAGCACAATCTTCGTCTCAACGTCTGTCACGACCTCCTTCTTCGGCACATGACCTTCGATGACCTTCTCAATTTCTTTACGATATCGATCGTCAACGTCGACTGACTTTGTTTCGACGAGGTTTACGAGCCTCAGCTCGCGAAATACGTCGTCGGTCTCCTCTTCTTTGGTGTCTGTCCCAGCTTTTCTTTGTTCGACTTTGTCGGTTTCTGTCTATTGACAACTTCTTTATTGTGATCAACCCTCCACGTATAATCACTTCCATCTGTCTCGTGAGTTTTTTCCCCACTAGCATGTTGTGACTCATGGCATAATCGGGAATTACGTAGATATCTCCGTCGTATTCATCTCCGTGTATTTTCACTGTCGCGTGAAAAACTCCGTCCGACTTCACTCGCGCACTTCCGAATCCTTCAAACGTGTTCAAGGTCTCTCGCAGCGGCGGGCCGCCTACTTTTTCGCACTCACTTCGCCGCAACAACGTATATTCCGAACCCGTGTCTATCATCGCACGTATTTCCACCTTGTTTAACTCGACTGTGATCTCGTCGTCCGTCAACGAGCGAGTCACTACATTTACCGACCTCGCGTTACCGTCTTTCGTTTTCTCGCGTCCGTCACACTTCGCCGCAATATGCCCAAATTTATTGCATTTAAAACACTTCGGTCCGTCGTCTTTTTTCGGACAATTACGTGCGAGATGCTCGTTCGAACCGCACCCGAAACACCTTGTCTCTTTCTCGCCTTTCTTATTGTTACTCTTACTGTCTTTCGTCACTACTTTCGACTTACTTTTCTGTGTCTTACCGTCGGTCTTTTCTTTCATCCGGTCGTATCGCTCGAGATTTTTTCTGAGCTCGCCAATCATGCACGCACTGTACAAAATTGACTTTGCTGCTTCGTCGTCTTGTATCCCGTCGATGACATATTGCATTACGGCTTCTTCTTCGACGTCACCTTGACTCGCGATCGTGCTCATGGCGTAAACATACTGCCTCGGCGTTTCGTTCGTCTGCCTTTTCCGTTTTGACAGCTGTAAATGCACCATGGCACTGTTCACCTTCGTTTCGAATTCTTTCAATAGATTTTTCTTCATCGACTTCCACGTTGTCAGTCCCTTTTGTAGAGCAATATATTGTTTCGCGGAACCCTTTAATAACCTTTCCGCGTAAATCACTCTTTGCAAATCGCTCCATTGCAACAACTCCGACATGTCCTCAAATTCGTCAATCCACTTCTCGACTTGCAACTTATCGTCACCTGAGAAATGAGAGATACTTCCCTCGACGTCTTTTATTGTGAATAAACTCGGCGTGTTACATACGGGTCTCTCCATGCGGGCTGTCCTTCTTTTCCGCTTTCGCGCGTCGGTTTTCTTGACGCCGCGCGTCGCTTCCTCTTCGTCTTCCGAGGTCTCCTCGTGACGAGATACGATCGATATCGCATCGCTCTCTTCTTCATCGATCTCGTCTTCTGTATCGACGTTCTCTACATCGGTGTGTTCATTCTCTTCTTTATCGACTTCTTCGTCTGTATCAATTTCTTTTTCCTCGATCTCTTCGTCTTCTTCTTGATCGACTTCCTCGTCATTGTATCGATCCCAGCGACTTAATAATTCGGCTTTAGTGCCCCTGGTCGATAAGCCCAACCTTCCCAATCGATCTCTTAATTCTATTACTGTCGTCGTTGGTGTTGCAGACGCGGGAATTTTTTTCTTCGCGCCTCCCTTTGACTCGGCCATTTTCTTCGTTTTTCTTCCGTCCTTCTTGCCCGTGTTTGTCTTGGCGTCTTTGCTGCTCGCACATGCCTGCTGTGCTTCGCCTTCCAGCGCTGGTGGCGCGTTCGTTTCACCTTGATCGTCCTCTGTTGTTGTTCTCGATCTTTCTAGAACCATCTTTTGCGTCTTCCAGCTTCTACGTCTCACTTCTTGCAACTTATTGTTAATTATGTCGCGTAATTACCGATAATCACTCGCGGCTTTATTTTTCGAATATTTTTCAACTCGACGACTTTCGACTTGCCTGCTTTTCGACACGGCGTCTTTTCGATTTGACGACTTTTTCGACTTTATATCTTTTGACTCAACGACTTTTCGACTTATTACTTCACGACTTTTTGGATCAAAAGATTTTCGACTTGACGACGTTTCGACTTAACACCGTTACGACTTTTCGGTTTTCCACCGGAGACACCTTTTCGACTTTACGACTTTTTAGTCGACACCCTTTTCAGCTTTTTTCCTCGTTCTCACACACTTCTGCTCGAGGTCACGGTTCAACTTGACATCTCAATGTAATCCCGGTTGAGCCCCCATATGTAGGGTTTGAGGATTGTGAGGTGAATCAATAACACACGAGTCCGATTAGTATGAAAAACGAAACAATAGAATATGAGCTTTATTGAAATGCAAAATAACGACATACGAAAAAGAAAAGAATGCCTGTCTCTCCTTCACCGTGGCTCGGCATCAACTATCCCTCCCGCTTGTCCCCACTATCGGGCGACCAACCAGTTGTGTCTTTACTGGGCCAGGGGCCCCGTCCCACATATAATTATAAAATAAGAGACACAGTAAGAGGTAATATTTCGTTTTAATTAATCAATATTTCATTTTAATCACTTTACACCTATTTACCGTCGCATGCAACATCCCTGCAAACACGGTAATCTTCGCTCAGAGACTCCTCCGCCGTTAAATTTATTTTTATCATTGTCTGATCGTCGAGAGGCAAAAGTATTGTAATATTCACATACTAATCTTTCGTTTTTCATTACATTATCGCTAAAGAGATTATTAAATCGCGACAAGGTGAAGCTGCACGACATAAGATGCAGGAATACGATACAAAATTGTCCACACACATCCGACGTATTACTCTATAGCTGCTTGAGGCCGTACCGATAGAACTTGCAGTTTCTTCGTAGTCGTGCGAGATGTTGCGGTATAACGAGTGGTAGCCCGTAGCTATCAAAGTACATTTCTTTTCCATATTGGTTAACGTATGATACATTGCGATCTAATGATCTCCAGGTCCGTCGTGGTTATCCGTGTTAACTACGAGTCCGGCCGGTAACGACCATACATGAGGAATTCTGTCAGCTGGGTATACTCAAACGGTTGAAAGTTGAAAGATACTGCACACTCTCGCAGATTTTGCTAGTGTTCATGCTGAACACATAGCCAATGATTAAATGATGACCGATAGGCTTTGAAAGACGTATATATATATGCAAAATATATTTCACAGCATCGTCGATCGTGTCACGACTACATGGTGAAGATGTCTCCTCTTTCTTATTCTCTTCCTCTTCGTCTGCCGACCAAACATCCATGTATAATTCTCCTATGGGTGCTCGCGAAGCCAATTTTTTATTTGGAAAGCCTGGCGCATTGAACAATGCGAAGACGCTGTATCGTTTATCATAGCGTGACTGAAGCATTTTCGCAAAGATTTGGGCATAGATGTGTACTACGATGGGGCGCCCTCCTCATCCTCCAGGTTGGAAATTCCACGACTCGTGATATCGCAATGAAGTATAGCCTTCTCGTGACCGCGTGTATAGTAACGTCTTGATGTCGCGAAATTTCACGCAAGTTAACGTATGTTTGTTTACAGCTCACATCGCCCTGGTGCCATTCAAGACCGTGAAAATATTTCGAGAGAAAATTATTGTTGCTTCTCGAATGCTGTGGTAATTCGGCAAAGTGACACAACGGTGCGACGATCCAATGAGCAGAGTACGGTATATCCACTGCTACCACGCCAATTTCTTTATACGCATAAATTCTGTATATCTACGACGATATCCATTTTCACGTCTAATCCGTACAGATGCTCGAGTTCGACTGATTAGTTACTCACATAGACGCGTCTACGTCTCTCAACATGAAATTATTGTATTCCTACATCAGCACGTTTTTCGCTTATCTGGTAAAATCCACCATTACGTGCCGAGAGGCATCGATTTCAAGGACATTACCATATTTCGCGTAGACTACACAATTTATCGTTGAAGCAGGCGCATCCTCAAATCGTACCTCTGTTCTCACACTACCGTGTTTTTTAAAATTCCAACGTGAATTCCTGTTCGCCGAAAGATCAGGTGTCAAATCAAAAGCAAATAGACAGTATCCATCGCGATAATTATCGCGATCGATCGAATTACCGTCGTTCAAGAAATGATGGCTACCTTTGGTGAAAAGATCGACCACAGTATTGTTCGATGCTTTGCGCATTCGATCGTCAATGACCACAAGTTTGGATCTTGTATTGCGAGGGCGGCAGCGACTCCACGCCTCATCAGCTAGTTCAGGCGCGCCGCGCCGCCACCGTCGCGGTATAAGCTTATTTAAGAGTCAGCTGATTGATTTTGAAACGTCCATGGACAGCCGTGATAAGTGGTCCTACTGGTTTGGGTAAACATATTTTGTCAAAAAATTCTTTAAATACATGCGCGAAATGACGGATGTCCCGTTCGAGCGTATACTTTTTTATTACTCAAAGTGGCAGCCTGGGTATGCAGAGTACGGTGATAAAATAGAAGTTCGCGAGGGTTTACCGCAAGCTGCAGACTACTCGAATGATACAAGACCTAAACTTGTGGTTATTGACGATCGAATGCGCGAAGCATCGAACAATACGGTGGTCGATCTTTTCGTCAAAGGTAGCCATCATAAAAATCTTAGTGTCTTTTTCATCACGCAAAATCTCTTCCATCAGGGTCACGGGCAACGTGATATCTCCGTGAACGCTAATTACATCGTTGTCTTCAAAAATCCGCGAGATCGCGCGCAATGTCAACATCTAGCATGCCAGGTATGACCCGAGAATTCGAGATTTGTGCAGGAGGTATATTTCAATGCAACAGCTGCACCGCACTGCTGTCTATTATTCGACTTAAAACAATCTACGCGTGATAGTTCCGATCTCGCGCCTGTATATTTCCCGATGACCAATACCATTACGTTTACGTGCCTCAAAAAGCAATAAAGGTTCGCCATGCGTCGCGCGATGTACAAGTAATGCGCTGGTAATGCCGTTGCGCGGCTTTGCGATAAAAAGCAAATAATAATATTGCAAGCGCTGTGTTATCTGAAGCAAGAGCAATCACATACAATTTTGCTCAAAGTAGATGTAGCGCTTGTACGGTGTATATGCGAGTGTGTTCTAAACATTTTACAAGGAAACGTGAGTCTGAACAACGTGCAAAAGAATCATTTTCGGAGGCACGCGATAATTTTTCGACGACTAGCCGCAAAAAGGGGAAATTGGAGCGGTAAGAAGAAGATCATCGTCGAACACTGTGTCGGATTTCTGAAGTTGCTTCTTGTGCCTGTCTTGGTCTACACGAGCCATGGAATATGCCAGAAAGATGGTGCTCATTTCTGATGATAAGATACATCGTCTCGCTGGACTCGTCACTACTACTGCTGCTGCTGCTGCTGCTGCAGCTGCTACTACTACAGACCCGTTGCCCTCCGTACAGACTACCGGTACGCCATTATCGCGTCTCAACTCTGAGGTAAGTGCAATTCTAAACTCTTTCTCGTACAAAAGCGAAAAAGAGAAATGTATAGCGTACCCGCATGTTTTACAGCGTTATCTTCACTTGGTCGAATACGATAATGCAGTACCGAATGTTTCATCAAAACGGAAAATAGCAATACTCGATAGTCACGAAAATAAAATCCACGACGTTTTATTGAACAAAGTTAAATCTCGACTCAATGACACACTTATTATCGATAGCGTACCAAAAAAATTTTTATCTAAAGCAATATCGTTGCTTCGAAATTTGCATCTCAGCACCGTTAGTAAAAAAATGACATGTGATCGTAACGGTGTTGGTTCCATAGACGGCAGAAGAATTTCGAATTCTAATATCGTTGATCTTGTTAACGATGCTATGCGTAGTAGAAAGCGCGAGAATCCCATCGGTCGATCTCACTTTGCCAAACTCCTGCGAACGATACAGATGCCACGCGAATTTATCGGCAAACCCGAATTACTACACGAGCCTACACCTACATCATCCTCGACACCGCACCGGCGTCTTATTTTACCACGCGATAGTGATAGTAGCAGCAGCAACAGCAGCAACAGTAGCAGCAACAACGAGGCCGAGACCGCACACTCAAACAGAGACTTAATCCTCACGGCGGAAAACGACGTCGTCGCGGGAGAGAAGGGGGAGAAAGAAGAGGAAGACCAATTGCAAAACATCGTACAAATAAAAAGCCAACGACACCCCAGTGAATATCGATCCCCCACACAATTAGAAACGAAAAAGAAAAAGAATCCATTTAACTGGTCATCGTTAAAATTATGAAAATTCTTTCAAATATCTATTATGATACCGCTCATCCTGCCTCCTATTCTCGAGCAAAAAATTTGGCCCAGGTGGATCGAAGAGTAGGACAAAAAAATGTTTTACCAAGGCTCGATGCACAGGATTCATATAACATTCATCGTCTCGTGCGACGACGATTTCCCCGTCGTACGTACAACGTTAGTAATATAGACGATGTATGGGAGGCTGATTCACCAGATCTTCGCTCGATAGCCATGTACAACGAAGGGTACGCATATCTGCTTGTTGTTATCGACGTGTTGAGCAAATACGCGTGGGTCGAAGCTTTGCATGATAAAACGAGCGCAAACGTAGCCCGCGGTCTCACACGCATACTCGCACGCAGTAACAATCGTCGCCTGCAGCAATTACATACTGATCGAGGCAAAGAATTTATCGGCACTCTATTTCAGCAAATTCTCAAGAAAAAGAATATCGATTTTCGCGCTGCTCGTAAACCCGATATAAAAGCCTCGATAGCCGAACGCTTTAATCGCACAATAAAAGAGCGAATGTGGCGTAACTTTACATACGCGCCAAATAGGCGCTACATTGATGTTTCACAAAATTTGTTATATGCTTATAATAACACTAGACACAGCGGAACGCGTATTCCTCCGAGTGAGGTAACCCACGAAAATGTCTCTATAGCCCATGAAAAGTTAGTACGGCGTTACGAGCGTAACGCAAAAAAAATTAAAAAGCCTAAATACAGCGTCGGTGACTTGGTACGTATCAGTACAGCTAAAGCAGCATTCGTGGAACGAGATGAGCATGGTTAGAATAACGAATTATTCAAGATTCAATGAATATCAGTGAATCGAGAACCATTCGTGTATATTTTACACTATCTGAACAACGAGACTATCGACGGTATTTTCTACGAGGCAGAATTACCGCGAGTACGAGTGCCTCCGTCATCTGAGAAGACGAAAGAGAAGAAGAGGACAAGAAGGAAGAACGCTCGGAATTTCCGTCCACGATAAATATGAGCTCCAACGATAGCTCTTTCTTTGTCGTTCTACCGAGCAACAGTAGTATGCAGTATTGTCCGAATAATACGACGACGAAGTTTATTAGAAAACTACCGCGTCAGATACGTTTGCACGGAGAATGGTCTGTTTCTCTTGTGGAAATTTTTTATCCGATGACTCTTTTACATGTTCCTACTGTAGGAAATCTCGCAAATTTTTATACTCTTTGGAGAGTTCAAATAAGTTACCTCACGTGGCAGGTCATTTGCGCTTTAAATCGCTTCCGCGCGGGCAGGTCGAAGTGGCGCGCGTATACGACGATCTACAATACTACGACTTTCGCGTATCGCCCGCTAACGCAAGGCTACTAGGATTCGCGGAAGAGGCCTGTAGGTCTGTAATGATCGAACCGCATTGCAAATACAAAGGGTCGAAGCCTGCATCTCTCACCGGTGCTATACCGGGTAGCATGTTTCAATACACAGATATTTGCGAGAGCTATATTACAGGCGATGTACAAACACCCCTCTTACGAGTTGTCCCCATTGGTACTAATGACTGTCAGTATAATTCGATATAAATTAAATCGTTTCCAACGCCACGATATATACCTCTCTTGCGCAATAATTTAAACACTATCGAGATCGATATAAGAGACGAGTTCAATCCTGCAATCCTATACCATTCGAGCAGGGAACGTTGACTGTGACAATACATTTCAAAAGGTCCCACGATTGATTACATCGCTATGGATGATATTGACAGTGTGCAGCACGGATGGGGCCGTCGCGGGTACGGCGGTATTAGCCATGTTCATATCGGTACACCTAATCAACGAGGACACGGTATCGGCAGCTTTCTCGGCAGGCCTGTTTCGTCGAGAGTTGCCACTTTTTAAGAATTGCGCTAAAGCAGTTGGAAAAGAGGCATTGCGCTCTTGTGTAAACGTAGCCGGTGATATCCTCGATAGCAATATAGCTGTGAAAGATGCTATTCGCGAGAGAGCGCGAGAATTAGACAGTAATCTCGAAAGCAAAGCCTCTGAAAAATTGATACTCTCATGCGGGGGGCTGGTTATAAAAAGCGCAAAATTTCGCGAACTCCTCATTTATCGAACGAACGTAAACCTCGACGTATCCCCCGTAAAAATATTAGGTGCGCAACTAAGTTCCCGCTGTTTTTTTTTTATGAAAATGCAACTTTATTGTGAAAAATTGTTTACAAATGAATCATTTAAAATATTGCCCATCGCTAGCGACAACTTTTTCCCATCTTTCTGGCAGAGCTCGAATCCCGTCACGGTAGGAGTGTTCGTCTTTTGAGGCTATCCACGAATCAAGCCATTTTGAGATGTCTTAATATGAGCTAAACTGCTGATTAGCCAGACCATGTGCCATCGAACGGAACAAGTAATAATCGGACGGCGCAATATCTGGGGAATATGGCGGGTGGGGTAGGACTTCCCATTTGAGCGTTTCTAAGTAGGTTTTAACGGATTTGGCAACGTGAGGCCGAGCGTTGTCATGCTGTAGAATCACTTTTTCGTGCCTCTGCTCGTATTGTGGCCGGTTTTCGCGCAGTGCTCGGCTCAATCGCATCAATTGAGTTCGATACCGTTCCCTAGTGATGGTTTCGTTTGGTTTCGACGGCTCATAATAAATAACACCGCCCTGGTCCCACCAAATACACAGCAAAATCTTCGCAGCGTGAATATTCGGCCGAGCCGACGACGTAGAAGCATGACCGGGCAGTCCCCATGATTTTGTGCTCTTTGGGCTGCGGTAATGAATCCATTTTTCATCACCCGTAACGATGCGATGAAGAAAACCCTTCTTTTTTTGGCGCTGGAGCAGTTGTTCACAGGCGAAAAAACGACGCTCAACGTCTCTTGGCTTTAAATCATAAGGAACCCAAGTTCCTTGTTTTTGAAGCATTCCCAACGCCTGCAATCGCTTGGAAATGCCTTGGCGAGTAACTACTAATGCTGAAGCAAGCTCTTTTTGCGTTTGGCACGGATCCTCATCGAGCAATGCCTCCATATCAGCGTCTTCGAAGGTTTTTGGCCTTCCTTCACGCGAACGGTCGTCCACATCAAAATCACCGTCTTTGTAGCGACGGAACCAATCACGGCATGTTGTTTCATTTAGAGCAGTATCTCCGTAAACTTTTTGGAGTTCTCGATGCGCTTCAGCCATCGTTTTCTTCGAATGAAAGAACAAAAGCAATACTTCCCGCAAATCACGATTATTTGGCACAAAATCAGACATTTTCATACAACCAAAAGTATATGACGCAAACACAAAATCACTAATGTGTCCAAGTGGTTTGTTTACCATATGTCTAAGCTTGGTTCATGACGGTTTGGTTATGTCCCAATCGACCAGCACTTACTACTGGAGCCATCTCTTGAAAAACAGCGGAAACTTAGTTGCGCGCCTAATAAAAGTGTAATAAAGAGAAAAGTAATAAAGAAGAAGAAGAAGAAGAATAAGAACAATAACAAGAAGAAGACTCGTCAACGAACGCTTGCAGATATTTGTGGATAGCTGAAACAAGATGGCTTTTCTATATGCGCACGCCTGCGAGTGTCTCAAATCGGAACTTGAATTATTTTCACTACCACCGACGCAAACTACTATCGAAGGCTCCAATTGGGTGTGTTACAAACGAATATCTTTGCTAACAGATGATTCACGGATTGAATTTGTTATTGCTGGCCAGGGTGATGAGTATATCGATCTCGCGCATACTATGTTCAGTCTGAGAGTGGAAATAACATCTCCTACTACGGAAATTGCCGTGGGTACAGCGTCGAAAGTGTCGGCCCTGTAGACAATCTCTTGCATTCTAAGTTTAATCAGGTGGATGTATACCTGAATCAAAAATTAATTTCACCTCCACATAATGCTTACGCTTATCGAGCGTACCTAGAAACACTTTTGAATTACGGTCCAGCAGCAAAAAATTCGCATTTTACGAGCGTTCTCTGGTAGGACGATACCCCTGGAAAAATATATGATATAACATCGGGAAATACGGGTCTTGTGAAGAGAAAACAATTTTTAAATGTCGAAAAAACTGCAGACCTGCTCGGTTACCTGCATTGCGATATATTTAATCAGGAGCGGTTCCTATTAAACAGTGTCGAGATGCGACTACGGTTGGTGCGGCCTAGAGATTCATTTTGTCTTCTCGGCGATACAAAAAATGGTCAATGGGGCTTAAAGATGCTCGAGGCATCGCTTCTCGTTCGTAGAACAAAAATAGCTGCTGGTGTGCTACTCTCGCATGCTAGAACTCTGGCAAAATCTACGGCTAAATATCCTCTTACGAGCGTCGAAGTAAAAGCCGTTTCATCACACTCTGGTGTTCATGGAGAGACTATCGATAATATCGTGCTAACTCAATTGTCGAAGCGTATAATTATCGGTTTTGTCGATAAAAAGCGCTTAACGGTGACTTCAGTATGAATCCATTCAATTTCCAGAATTACAAGATAAATCATCTCTCGTTGTATGTACATGGTACTCAAATACCTTCGAAACCGTTACAACCTGATTTCACGAAAAATCATCTACATGTGGATGCTTTTCAAACGTTGTTTCCGAGAACTGGAATACCATTCTTGAACGACAGTAATTCGATCGATCGCGATAATTATTGTGATGGATACTGTCTGTTTGCTTTTGATTTGACACCTGATCTTTTGGCGAACCGCAATTCACATTGGAATTTAATAAAGTACGGTAGTGTGAGAATAGAGGTACGATTTCAGAATGCGCTTGCTTCAGCGATAAATTGTGTAGTCTACGCGGAATATGATAATGTCCTTGAAATCGATGCCTCGCGGCAAGTAATGGTGGATTTTACCAGATAAGCGAAAAAGGTGCTAATGCCGCCATAAAATTATTTCGTGTTAAGAGACGTAGAAGCGACCCTGTGAGTAACTAATCAGTCAAACTCGAGCATCTGTACGGATTAGACGTGAAAATGGATATCGTCGTGGATATACAGGGAATGCGTGATGAAGACTCGGAATTTATTCCGAAAGGAATTGCCGTGGTAGCAGTAGTAGACCGTACTCTGCATATTGGATCATCATACCGCCGTGTCACTTTGCCGAACAACCACAGCATTCGAGAAGCCAGAATAATTTTCTCTCAAAATATTTTCACGGTCCGGAATGGTACGAGGGCGATGAGAGCTGTAAACTAGCATACGCTAACTTGCGTGAAATTTCGTGAAAATCAAGACCGCTATACTTCTTTGCGATATCACGTGTCGTGAAATTTCCAACCTGGAAGATGAGGAAGGCGCCCCATCGTACACATTTATGCCGAAATCCTTGCGAAAATACTTCAGACACGCTATGATAAACGATACAGCATCTTCGCATTGTGCAATGCGCCAGGCTTTCCAAATAAGAAATTGGCTTCGCGAGCACCCATTTAAAGGAGAATCATACATGGATGTTTGGTCAGCAGACGAAGAGGAAGAGAATAAGGAAGAGGAGAAATCTTCATCATGTAGTCGTGACACGATCGAGGACGCTGTGAAATAAATTTTGCATATATATACGTCTTTCAAAGCGTATCGGTCATCATTTAATCATTGACTATGTGTTCAGCATGAACACTAGACAAATCTACGAGAGTCTGCAGTATCAACCACTTTCAACAGTTGGCGTATACCCAGCTGACAGAATTCCTCGTGTATGGTCGTTACCGGATGAACTCGTTGTTAACACGGATAATCACGACGGGACTGGAGAGCATTGGATCGCCATGTACGTTAACCATCATGGAAAAGAATGTACTTTGATAGCTACGGGCTACCATCGGTTATACCGCAACATCTCGCACGACTACGAAGAAATTGCAATTTCTATCGGTACGGACTCAAGCAGCTACAGAGTATTACGTCGGATTTGTGTGGACAATTTTGTATCGTATTCCTACGTCTTATGTCGTGCGGCTTCACCATGTCACGATTTAATAATCTCTTTAGCGATAATGTAATGAAAAACGACAGATTAGTACGTGAATATTACAATTCTTTTGCATCTCGACGATCAGGCAGTGATAAAAATAAATTTAACGGCGGAGGAGTCTCCGAGCGATAGATTACCGTGTTTGGAGGGATATTCCATACGACGGTAAATATTTGTGAAGTGATTTAATAAAAATATTGAATAGATAAAAACAAATATATTGGCTTACTGTGTCTCTTATTTTATAATTATATTAAAATTATAATCAAGGTCTCTCGCGGTACGGTATCATATTCTGCGTCTTTTACTGTAGAGCATTCGCTTCACGGGAAGCACAGCGCAAAGCGGTACGCACGTGCAAAACCGCTGACATTGCATTCAAAGCGTTGCACACCTAGTTATGATTCAGAGAGGCGTTTGTTATTTTCAAACGCTGTGATCCCCGCCAGCATCATCCGGAGCATTCAGTCTGTCTTTAGCAGTGCACAGCAACGGTATAAATAAAGAAACTCAGATTGTAACCGCGGTATTTAGACGGTGAGCTACCTGAAGCTTTCGTGGGTCGTGTAATATGTGGTAGCAGTGACAATACAGTATGTCTGCAGACGGACAAAATGTGCACTGCATAACTCAAACTGGAGGTAATTTGGACAGGATATACATTAAGGAGATCATTGAAAAGAGTCGTTTTGTGTCCGAGGACTTGTGCGTTGGTGCGGCTTCTGTAGTTGTGCGGCATCAAAGGGCTATGCGTGGTGAGATTATCGAAATGGATGATGACGGGTGCTGCGAGGTGCTGCTTGTCGAAATCGAGGAATCGATATACGTCGACTGGCCTCACCTATTTTACCCCGAGCCGCCGATTAATGTGTTACCGGCGTTGCTCGTGAAGTGTACGGTATTCGGCCTCGATCATTTAATTGACGAGGACGGATATCTAGACCGGATCGACTAAACGCGCGGTAATGATACGCTGATCGGGTCACGCATGCGTACCCCTGACGGTGCCCATGCTCCATGGGTGCGGGTTATTCGCATTACCCGGGCGCGTAGCTGTGGTTTTTGTTATGAGGGTGAGTAAGTGAGTGAGTGTGTGTGTGAGTGAGTGAGTGAGTGAGTGAGAGAGAGAGAGAGAGAGAGAGAGAGAGAGAGAGAGAGAGAGAGAATGCGTGTGTGTGCATATGTGTGTGTGCCATGGAGTAAATATTGTGCCCGTCACCCTGGAGACTCGTCGTAGATGCCGCCAAAACAAGGGTGAGTTAAAAATTTAATTCCAAGTATGTGTACACCTTTGCTCCATCCTGCTCTTATCTCTACTCTTCCTTGTTCACCAAGGTACCCACACTACCTCACTTTTCCATCTCCACGTTATCGACACTGGTCAAGCAGAGTGGGTAGCGCGGCGGTGGAAAAGTGGGGTGTTGGGGGTTGCCGCGTGATAGGGGAAGGCGTGGGAATAGGAATGGGTTGGAGCAAGGGTGTACACATACTACTTTGGGAATGCCCTTACTCTTGGGGATAAGGAATAGCCTTGCCGCTTTCGATCCGTCACTGAAGGTCCCCGTCGTCAAGCACGTATTGTATAGGTCGATAAATACATCCGGCCTCAGGTTGACCATCAGCCGCACAACGTCCGCCGGTACTCCGTCAGGTCCTGGCGCCTTACCCGCCTTCATCGCATTGGATGTTCTGGTGAGCTCCTCCGTAGTGAATTTGGGGGGTGTCGGCATCCCGTTGTCATCCATTGCGTCCGTTCGTATGGGGTGTGTCGGGAAAAGTCCGTCCACAATTCGTCGACGGACCAAGTTTGTCACGTACTTGTAACCAGTGGTCCACGGGTCCCGGTCCACCTCCTCGCAGAGCTTCCTCCAGCACTGCGTCTTGCTGTCTCTGATAGCGTTCGTCAGTCGTTTTCGTGCTGTCTTGTATTCGGCCTGGAGGGTTTCCCTTTCACGTCTCCCACCAGCCCTCGTGGCCCGTCTTCAGTTTGCCAGACAGATCTTCCGGAGTTCGGCGATCTCGTCTGTCCACTAATATTGTGGTTGTCTGCGTTGTCCGTAATATCGTTTTGGCATAGTGCTAATACACAGCCGTTCCGTTAGTTATGCCGTTTCGTCTGCCAGTCTTTCCTCCCTTAGCCGGCCTGTCAGCTCTGGGGGGACGTTTGTTATGGGCGCCAGCGCTGCCGCCAGCTCTTCCGAAAACTTTCGTACGTCAAGTTTGTTCGTATTCCACCGTGGGGGGGCCTGAATCCTCGTCCGTGTCGTCATTGTCCATTCTCCCACTTCGAAGACGATGTACTGATGGTCGCTCGCCGTGTAGTCCTCAGCCACCCGCCATCGCCGTACCCGTGGTAGTACTCTGTCTGACGTCATCGTTACGTCTGGTATGGAGTCCCCAAATCCTGGTTGTCGATATGTTCCCCGTATTTGCTACCACTAGGTCTAGTCTTGCGGCCATCTCCAGTAATAGTCGTCCCCGTCTGTTCGTCACAGTCATGCCCCACTCGACCGCCCTCGCGTTGAGGTCCCCCGCAACCACGACGTCACCAGGCAGATCCCTAATTTTGTCTTCGAGGAGCGCCACCTTTCTCCCAAACTCCGCCGCGACGAAATTCGGGGTCAGGTAGACGCTGGCGTAGGTGACAGCGCTGATCTTAGCCCATGCGAAATCTTCGCTTGCACCGCGGTCGGTCATCCGGGAGCGGGCGGCACCCCTCACCCAGTTAGCAGCTGTCTCGTTTTCGTTTGTGATCCACGTCTGTGTCATCCGTCTCCTGTACGGTTCGCACAGTATCAGTATGTCGGCGTCGTGTTCGTCGGCTTTCTGAGGTAGAAACATGTCCACTGTCCTGCTCCGGTTCAGGTTTCCATGAATTACGGTGTCCATCTTCCGGCCTCTTTTTTGCGCTCCTCCAGCGCAGCTCGAAACAACGCGCACCTTCCGGTTCCCGCGAGGTGTACCACGTCCTCGTGCCCCGCCTCAGAGCACAGAGGGCAAGCCGGTCTGTTTTTACAATCCGTCGCGTGATGTCGCGTCTCGCCGCATTTCCTGCAGCTTTTTGTCCGATCCGTGTTCGTGCAGTTCGTCTTTGTGTGTCCGTAGTCGGCATCGCACCCATCCTATCCCGATCCGGCCCCGCCCCAGCAGCTCCTCGGCTTTCCGCGACTCGAGGTCGCAGACCGCCATGTACTGCTCAGCCTGGTTCAGGTTCGTTCTGTCGTAGTGTTGTGGCGTCCGTTATTGTGTCTTTCGTCTGTCCCGTCTGTGTGAGCGTACGTCTGTTGTCACTGTCGTGAGTAGAGGCCGCAGAGGTATAGCCTACCCCGCTCCCTGCGCTCGACACGCTGTCCGTCCTGTCCCGTCTCGGAAGGTGCAGTGTTGCCCTGTCCGTATTTTTTAACAGTCGTACCCCTGACGGAGTACCACTATCGGTGTTTGTTTTTAATTGTTGTGTTTTGTCCATGTTATTCCCACGAGTAGTCAGGAATAGGCGTCCGCCCCCACAGAGCCTGATTGTGGGGGAAGGCTTAGTACTATGAGGTTTCGCCCGGTTCCCCATAGGCATCGTGCGGAACACTGTACTTTAGCGCCATCCAGCCTTCGGCACGCTGGCTCATACCTTGGCTAGGGCAGAGCTGGTCCGCGACGAGGTTTTTGGCCACTTGAGCCGGTTTTTACGCCAGCCCGGTTTCCTTATGGCGCCCGTTAACCGGAAAGCGCCGTGGCCGTTCCTGTCGGGGTTAGAGTCGTCAATAGACGATCCCCGTCCCCGATACGGTCGGGCCACGTTGTGCCCCGGCCCTAGCACGGGCAGCTCCTGGATTTAGGTCGCTTTCTACGACGGGCATACCTTACCGCGGGAAGATTCTAACCCCTCCCCCGCAAGGGGTTGCTTGATTTTCGACCACCCCGATGATTCTCGGTACCTTCCATATTTGGAAGGCGTCCCCCTATCCGCGACCTGGGGAGTCGCCCGATGAGGGATCAGCAACCCGACACGGGATTATTATTATTATTATTATTATTATTATTATTATTATTATTATTATTATTATTATTATTATTATTATTATTATTATTATTATTATTATTATTATTATTATTATTATTATTATTATTATTATTATTATTATTATTATTATTATTATTATTATTATTATTATTATTATTATTATTATTATTATTATTATTATTATTATTATTATTATTATTATTATTATTATTATTATTATTATTATTATTATTATTATTATTATTATTATTATTATTATTATTATTATTATTATTATTATTATTATTATTATTATTATTATTATTATTATTATTATTATTATTATTATTATTATTATTATTATTATTATTATTATTATTATTATTATTATTATTATTATTATTATTATTATTATTATTATTATTATTATTATTATTATTATTATTATTATTATTATTATTATTATTATTATTATTATTATTATTATTATTATTATTATTATTATTATTATTATTTACCCCCGCGGGATAGGGGTTAGAATATTCCCGAGGTAAGGTATGCCTGTCGTAAAAGGCCACTTAAATCCAGGGGAAGGAAAACCCCTACAACAAACCAATTATGAGTTACAGCTACAAAGAAAAACAGTTTAGGCCCTGAGAGATGCACTGGGAAATACGGGCAAAGTCACCGAACTCATCCCGAAGATGACCCTCGAGATTAGAGACCTCGACGGAGCAACTGAAGTAGAAGATGTGCTCGACGCCTTGGCACGCGAGTACCCGGGACAAGCAGATAATGTTAAAGTCCATGTGCCAAAAATGATTTACAGGGACCAGAAAATCACTCTCATCGAGATAGATGAAATAAAGGCAACAGAACTCATCCACAAAGGCAAGATCAAAGTTGGCTGGATCAACTGTAGAATTAGGAAACGGATATCTGTAATGCGGTGGTTCAGGTGCTTAGGGTATGGGCATCAGCCAAAAACTGTAGGGGCCCGGACAGAAGTAAACTGTGTTATAAGTGTGGTGAAACCGGTCATAAAGGCGCTAAGTGCGATAGGGAAGCGCGGTGTGTTTTGTGCGCGGACAAAGCGCAATCGTCCCACGTGCCGGGAACAGGGAAATGTGCCGCTTTTCGGAGAGCGTTGGAAAGTGCTAAAAACAGGAACCCGAAATGACAAGGGTACTTCAAGGAAATCTGAACAGGAGCAGAACGGCCGACGACCTCCTTACACAACTGGTGCGCGAAAAAACATGTGATGTGATTATTATCAGTGAACAATATCGTGATAAAGTGAATGCGAACTGGTACGCGGACAACCTGGGCACTGCAGCCATTTGGGTCCCGAATTCCGGAAAAGGCCGAGTAGAAGATCACGGAAAAGGAAACGGCTTTGTCTGGATTAAACAGAGGGACGTTTACTACGTGAGCTGCTACTTCGCGCCCAATGAAGGCATCGGGCAATTTGAAGAGAAGCTCAACAGCCTGGAAGACCAACTACGGGACATGAAAGGAAAAATCATCGTGGCTGGAGATTTTAATGCGCGAGCGATCGAATGGGGCATGCCGCACCCGGACGGCAGAGGCAGGCGAATAATGGAAATGGTTTCAAGATTAAGCCTCACAGTGCTCAACACCGGTTCGACTGCGACTTTCCGACGTCAAGGCTACGGGGGAACGATACCAGACATTTCGTTTGCATCGGAACGCGCAGTGCCATGTGTGAGAAAATGGACGGTGATTGAGGACTTCGCCAGCAGCGACCACTAATACATCACGTTCGAATTATTTGAAGAAGGAAACGCACCAAGGATCAACAGGGACCTACCAACAAGATGGAACGTAGCCAAAATAAACGAGAGGAAATTTGGTATAGCGATACTCAACGGACGGAGAATCTCGACGCACGTTGAAAACCCAAGTGCAGAAGAATTGGTGGACGAAACGATGCAGCTAGTACTGCAAGCCTGTAGAGCGTCAATGCCGAGAAAGCAGCGACCAGCGAACAAGCAGGCAGCGTATTGGTGGACCGACGAGATCGCCAGTCAGCGAAAACGATGCCTCCGACTGCGAAGGAAAGCAACCCGAGCTCGAAGAAGGAATCCTGATGAGGCAGCGGTCATCGCGGCTCAATACAAAGGCGCCAAGAAGATCCTACAGCGCCAAATTGGCCGCAGCAAGTCGGAGCGCTGGAAGTCGATCATACAAGACGTGAATAACCACCCGTGGGGATTGAGCTACAGGATAGTGACGCGGAAACTAGAAGCTTTCTCGGAAGGAGGGAGCATGGACCTGAATAGGATGAAAAACATTGTGAATACCCTATTCCCGACTCACCCACCAAGGACCGAGGAGGACCTCGACATAAGGATTGATGACATTACGTTATTTAATGAGGAGGAGCTGATGGACGCGGTCAACTCACTGCAGAACAGAAAGGCCCCAGGTCCCGACGGCGTACCAGCAGAAGTGTTGAAGGCGGTGGCAGACGCCCGCCCGAAACTGCTTCTCGACATGCACAACTGCTGCTTGAAGAGCGGAGTTTTTCCTAAACGCTGGAAGACGCAGCGTCTGGTGTTATTCAGCAAAGGCAAAGGAGACCCTAATTCCCCGTCAGCCTACAGGCCACTGTGCATGCTGGACACGGCCGGGAAATTGCTGGAGAGGATGATCAAGCCGCGACTACATACAGCGATACGGGAAGCAGAGGACCTGTCCGATAGACAATTCGGTTTCAGGAAAGGACGATCCACGGTAGACGCAGTTCAAGAGGTCATGAGGACAGTTGAGGCAACGCGGGAGAGCAACCATCACTCCCGAGAGATCGTGGTATTGGTTACACTCGACGTGAAGAATGCCTTTAATTCAGCAAGATGGTGCGACATGATGCGGGCGCTACAGGTACATTTCCAGGTACCAGCGTACTTCCTCGCGATGGTGGACGACTACTTGAAGGACCGAGTACTGCTCTACGACACACGAGAAGGACAACAGAGGAAAGTCATGACCTCAGGCGCAGCCCAAGGATCTATCCTCGGGCCAGATCTCTGGAACATCTCGTACGATAGAATTCTACGGATTGAAATGCCAGACGACACGTACCTGATAGGATACGCCGACGACGTCGCCGCGGTCATCACAGCACGAGACCCCGAAGCGGCACAAAGGCGTCTTAACCAGGTCATGAGGCGGACGCACCAATGGATGGGGGACCACGGCCTCAGCCTTGCCACGCAGAAGCCACGCAGAAGACGCAGAGACCGAACATACTGCGCATGCGCGTCGGAAACGAAGTAGTAGAAACCAAGGACGCAGTGAGGTATCTCGGCATCACGCTGGGCACCAAACTAACCTTCTGGGAACACATCAGGAAAGCGACAGACAAAGCAACGACTATAGTAGCAGCGCTGAGCCGTCTCATGGCGAACGTGAGAGGACCAATGACCAGCAAACGCCGGCTGCTAATATCGGTGACGCACTCGATTCTCTTGTATGGAGCAGAGATCTGGGCAGACGCACTGGAAGGGGAAAGCCGAAGGAAACGTATAGCCGCGGTACAAAGAAGAGGAGCCCTGAGAGTGACCTGTGCATGCCGAACGGTATCACGACCGGCGGCCCTGGTCATTGCTGAAGTGGCAACAGAAGAAAAACCAGGAGAGGAATCACACCCCGGAGCTGTGACAGGGCATGTGGGACAGTGACGCAAGAGGAAGATGGACAGCCAGACTTATTAAACATCTCGCCCCATGGACAGAACGTAAACATGGGGAAGTGACTTACTACCGGACACAACTATTGAGCGGGCACGGCTACTTCAGCGCATACCTCCACAAGATGGGGAAAGTGGAAAATCCGCGATGTATCCATGGGGATTCTGAACGCGACGACGCTTATCACACCTTCTTCGAGTGTAACCGGTGGAGGGATGAGAGGGAAAGAATGAAGGTATCATTGGGTCTTATCACCCCAGAGCCCATAGTGGCAACCATGCTGATCAGCGCGGAGAAGTGAGATGCGGTGACAAATTTTGCCGAAACAGTACTACGCCAGAAGAAACAAGAAGAAAACAACAGAGTAATAGCCGGAGCAGACAACAACTCCATCTGAAATCGTGGACAGAGTGAACAGTGCAGTGTGAGAAAATAGCGCAGAGATCAGTGAACCACAGTGAAGTGACACAGTGAAAGCAGTTAGGGCATTAGTTAGGGCACTTGCACCGGACCGCGGCCATAAGCAAGCAGGAAAGAGTGAAGAGTCCTGGAAGACGAAGAAACAGAACGACCTTGACGAAATGCGGAAGCGGTTCCAGAGTCGTTACACAACATCGGGAAAAAGGGTTGGTGGTTTTTAGTGGGTACAAATCCCACACTTTGAGGAGTGCGGTCCCTCCTCTCTATCCTTTTGAATATTTTCCACCACTCCTCGAGAAATAAAAATTATTATTGGTTGATTTTCAAGGAAATATGCAGGCACGAGGATAGACCGCTGGTGATGTAGCTTCTCTCCGAGAGCTCATTATCGTGAGCAAAAAGAAGGCCGTAGTGAGATTCGAAGAACTCTCATTAAGATGCGAACTCTCATTAAGGCCATGATGGAGGCGACGAAGAGGCAGCCCAGCGTCATCAATACGATTAAGGACGGCCTATCAGCATAAGTACCGAGGTGCTTTAAATGCCTCGGTTACGGACACCAGAGTACCCGATGCACAGGAGTAGACAGGGAAAATTCCTATTTCAGGTGCGGTGAGAAGGGACACAAGGCAGCTAGCTGCAAAGCCGGCCCCTTGTGCTTCCTCTGTCCGACGATCGTGGGCAAACCCGACTCCCGGTGTCACGTCGCAGGGTCTGGACAGTGCGGGGAATTCGGCGAGGCCCTAGCTCAGGCCAAACGATAATAGCAGTTGTCCTCCAGGGCAACCTCAACAGGAATCATGAAGTTGGTACTCTGACACCCTTAGCACGGCGGCAATATAGGTATCAAACCGGCGTCGCTTCCGTGTTGTCGGTCATGGCTCGCGCAGCGGATTTGCCTGAGTGAGTTGCGGCGACGTGACTTACGTCAGCTACTACTTCAAACCTAACGAATGATTTGCGGACTGTTCAGTTTTCGCACCTACCAAGCACACACTCAACTTATGCACACGCTACACTCACAATCATATGACGCCTCGCGTCATATGGTATAGCTCGCAGGTATGCTATATCGATTTATCGACCGCGCACTCAAGCACATTGTCCATCAGCTCCCATCCTCGATAGAAGCTCAAGCGGCCAACGCTGCTAGCGTGGTCCCAGCGGCAAGACCACCCACAAGGCTCATTTTCCATCGCTGGCGGCGAATCACAACTCAAGCAAGCTGTGACGCACGTCCGCTCTCTTGATACTCTGCCTCGTGGTCGACGGATGTGGCCATTGTTCTCACTCGAGTCGTTCGCGCTACACGTTTCCGCGTAAACTCACAGAGATATTCATTCGTTCCACTCACGTTTGTGTGCACTCAATATTGTAGAGTATTACATCCTTGGTCAAATCACCCATGTTTCAACTCAGTGTCAGTGCGAATCACAGCAAATCAACAGGACTATTGCAACATTCACATAAACGTCAACGGCGTGGTTCGTCGTTGGCAGCAGAGACGCCATTTCAGCCTCGCATCGCTCGTTGGTGATAGCTCACTCACCAGCCTGCCGTGTGGTTTCAATAGAACTCTACAATCAGACTATATACCAGGATCATCCACACGGGATCAACAAGTCAACTCAACGGCCGAGATTCCAATCACCTTCAGTGCATCATCACACAGGCTGCGGTGACGACGTTGTTAAGCGGGGTCATGGCCAATATTGGTGGTCCTCGACCCTGCAAACGTCGTCTCCTTTTACGCACCGCCGAGTCCATCATGCTTTATGGCGCCGAAGTCTGGGTCAGTGCGCTCCGGTTCGAAGTATACCGGAAGCGTATGGCCCAAATGAAGCGGTGGTGATAGGCGGGGTCATTCCCATCAACCTCCTCGCACAGGAGCGGATGTCCGTCCACCAGGACTTCCCTGGGGAGGATAGGTAAGAAGCGAAGGTTTTTGCCAGGGCCCGTAGTATGCGGTCCTGGCAGAATCAGTGAGATCGGGACATGCGGGGCCAATGGACAGCGAGGCTCATTCCTCAGCCACCTGGATCAACCGTTGGCATGGTGAGGTGAATTACTACCTTATCCAAATGCTGATGGGGCACGGGTACTTCCAAAACTATCTCCATAAAATGGGGAAGGTCCGGGGCCCGTGCTGCATATCCTACGCGTCCCCTAGAGATAACGCTCTCCATACGTTTTTCCATTGCGAATAGTGAAGCGTGTGGAGCTCCCGACTGGAGGCAAGGTTCGGAAGCATAACTCCAGACAATATCGTCGGGATTATGCTCCTGAACGAAGAAGCCTGGGCTGAGGTAGCTACCTATGTAGAGATGCTCCTCAGCCACAAAAAGGCGGTTTTAGAAAGGAAGGTTGCTCTAGGGGGGAAAAAACTTGGGCGCCATCTCGAAGTAATGCGAAAGCGGTTCCGGGGTGGCGCTGGGAGTCACGGAGGGAGGTTTCAGTCGATAGTGTCGCGAGAAAAGCCCGACACTTGAGGGGGCTAGGTAGGCCCCAGAAGTGCGAAAAAGCATTTCCCCCTCCAAATAAAAAAAAATGTTTAATTAAAAAAAAATTAATATTCCAACACCCTAATTTATTAACTCTACCATTCAACTGGGTATCTAATGATTTCATTAAAAAAAGTAAGTCATGAAACTTCATCACAGTCTTTATCAAGCTCAAACGATTTATCATCATTGTTGAAATGCGATGATCCAAGCAGGTCATCATCTATGGCTTCGTCGCCATATTCGTCACTTCCTTCGTATTTTAATACTACGTACGTTTGTGTACAATTTGGCTTTATCAGCTTGTGCATAACATATAGCTTTTTTTCAACATTCTTTATAGGAATTATGAGACTGGAAGTAACGCTCGGTTTGTTCTTGAACGCTGTGGACACCTTTTTTGAACACAGATGTTTATCCGGCTTAATAATATACCTTACGATCGAAAAGTACTCGGAATTTCTCATTTAAACTAGCCACCCTTGGGATATTTTGAAAATCATTCTTTTTCTAGGTTGGTACATTTGTATGTTGTTGTCATGTCACTTTTAAGTGCAATGTGTCAGGTAGTTTGTGCGTAATAGCTTTGTGAACAAGTCATTGTATGGTGTACTCTGTGAATTTTGCTATGTCGAATTTAGTTGAGCAAAGAGTCTGCCTGAAATTTTGTGTTTCTAATAAAATATCATGTGCAGAAGCGTTGAAAATGGTAGCCTACGGGAACTCGACAATGTCGAAAACACAGGCAGACGAGTGGTACAAAGAGTTTAAAGCGGGCCGTACTGTGGTTGATGATTTGCCTCGTTCCGGTCGTCCATCCACCTCTGTGACTGACAAAAACATCGAAAAAATTAAGAAAATTTTGCTCAAAGATTGCCCTGTAAGGATCAGAGAGATAGCATCTGATCTTGGTGTCTTGTTCGGATCGGTACCGAGCGTTATGCACGATGTTTTGGGCATGAGACGAGTTCAAGTACGGCTTGTGCCGAGAGTGCTGCGTTTTTTGCAGAAACAGCATCGCATTGCAGTCGCTAAAGAAATGCTTTCTTTGGACCAAAATGTTATCGAAGGCATTATTACTGGTGACGAGACAGGTCTATGAATATGACATCGAAACGAACCAACATTCATCAAAGATTGGAATATGTGTATTGTTTACGATGGAGATTACGTCGATGGGAATAAAATAAATATCTATGAATCATTAAACCATTTTCGTTTTATTGACAAATTCTGGGTACTTTATGATCGTAAGGTACCTCTTTCTTCACGCCGTTTTTCACAATAATATCGTGGCTGTGCGATGTACAGTGAATTACTGTTTAGAAATAGAAGTGTTGGCAACTGTGGGCACTTTGTCTGTGTTAAAGGTATCAGTTAGCTCGGTGTTCATCGATTCTTCGAATTTGTCCTAATTGCTTAAGGGATCATCTCAGTGTGAAATTTTCAAAAAATCGTTTTTTTAAATTTCTATTATCGGATAGTATACACGGTTACAAACATGCTGTTAAATTTTTTAATCGAAATTCGAATTATTTTCGTCACTACAGCATTTCTTAGAGAAAGGGAACATAGCGTCACATCTGCCGTGTCCGTCCGGTCGTTCAACCGTTATTCCTTTTGTTGTGCTCCTACCTGCGCGTGACCTTCTATCGGTATTCAGTTCTTTAAATTCGTTGAAGGTATAGAACTGGTTCGTTGGGAAGCCAAGCATTCCAGTTTATTTTCGGCATTCACTATGGATGGACCTCCGAGAAAAACACCAAAAAAACCTCCGTCTCAAGATAGAAAAGGCTCAAGGAGCACACATCCGCGATACGAAAGAAAAAGAAAAAATTCCGGGGGATTTAAAGGAACGAATCGGCATGTTATCGAGAGTGATACAACGTTTGCAAGCACATCGGCGGCGAAAATATCGAGGAAGAGTCCGGAGTCCGATGTAAAAATCGACCAAACATTTAGTTATGTTTTGGTAGAATTTTTCTTGGTGTTCGGCGCTCTGCAAGAGTTATTGAAGTGTAAAAAGTGCAACAGCGACGTCAAATTTTATAAAAAGTCGATTCGCAGTTTAGGCTTCAAGATTTGTCTTGAGTGTTCGTGTTCGGATCCGGCCGAGATCAATTCTTGTCCGCTAATAAACAACGCGTACGAAATAAACCGCCGTTTCTGTTTCGTTATGCGAATGCTCGGCATCGGCATACAGGGAATTAGAAATTTTGTCGCTTTGATGGATCTGACTTTCACTTTCAATAGCACCACGTATTATGGCATACTGAAAACGCTGCACATTGTTGTGAAAACAATATACGAGGCCGTCATCCGTAAAGCAGCCGACGAAGAAAAGGAAAAATCTTTGGAAGCCGAAAATCGCGCGAATGTGCTAACAGTTTCTGGTGACGGATCTTGGTCGAAGCGCGGTTTTACTTCGCGCATAGGTATTGTGTCTGTGATCGGAAAATACACGAATAAAATTCTAGACGTTGCAGTGAAATCAACCTTTTGCAAAGCTTGTTTGTTTTGGAAAGGAAAAGAGAACACTGTCGAGTACGAGACATGGTTTGCGACGCACGGATCGGATTGTAACGTCAACCACGAAGGCAGCGCGGGAAAAATGGAAGTTGACGGTATCGTCGAAATTTTCAAGCGATCTGAGGAAGTACATAGTGCAAAATACGGGTTTTATATAGGGGACGGCGACACAAAGACTTTAAAAATGTTGTTAGAAGCTAAACCTTATGGTGACGATTTTATCGTAAAAAAAAAGGAATGTGTTTTACACGTAAAAAAACGCGTTTATAAAAGGGGAAACGAAGCGAAAAAAAGGTTGGTTCAATTGAAAAAAGCGAAAAAACAAATTGAAGACAAACAAATTGAGAGTGAGCCCAAAAAAAAAGGAACTCGTTCGCGTGCTTCAAAAGCGAAAACTCCAACACGAAAATCTGCTGACGAACCGAAAAAAGCGCAATTGACACTGAAATTGTTGACAAATCTTTCGGAGTATTATGGTTTAGCAGTTCGTCGAAACTCCGATTCCGTTGAAAATATGAGGAAAGCAATATGGGCGACTTTTTACCACAAAAGTTCAACCGATGCAAATCCCCAGCATCAGTATTGCCCTTCGGGAGGAGATTCGTGGTGCGAATGGCGCAAAGCTGAGGTCAGTGGATTTCAAGAAAAATATTCTCATCCACCAGCGCTCGATGATGATGTTCAAGAAGTTCTAAAGCCGATTTACGAAGATTTAACTACAGACGATTTGTTGGAAAGATGTACGGGCGCCAACACGCAGAATAACAATGAAAGTTTCAATCATTGCGTGTGGCAACTCGTTCCGAAACACATTTTCTGCGGAAAAGAAACTGTGGAAATTGCTACATATTGTGCAGCTTGCACCTTTAATGAAGGATACGATGCTATTCTTAAAATCATGGAGGCAATGGGTTGCACCATAGGACCGATAGCGGCTGACTTCGCTGCGAAGTACAAGCCAGAGCGCATCACAACCGCGGAACGGCGAAGCTTTTTGGACAGTAAAGAGGCAAGAACAGCTCGTCGACAAGAAATGTCCGCCGAAAATGAGGAGTTCGAAGAAGCCGAAGGGATATTGTATGGACCTGGCATCGCCGATTGATCGTAAGTGAATGATTTATCTGAAAATTCCTGATCTCAAAGTTTAAGCGCGTTTTTCTCGGAATGGTGTTTTTCAAAACGGTGTCCGCTGCCGAGAGAAGAGTTTTCAAGCTATCGATTTCAAAGTTTTACAGAACATTCTTCTTGTCATTCTCTATGGTCCTGTGGAAGCTTTTTTTTTTTTTTAAACTTCCTATTTTTTTTCTCGAAAAACTGTCGAAAAAAAAGGCCAAATTCACAACTTTTTGTTCAAATCGCCGCAATTTTGTCAAAAAAAATTTTTTTTTAAGAGCCTCAATAGGACGATAGCGGCTTTCCTACAGATTAATAATCTTTTTGAAATTTTTGTTTCAGATCAAAATTGAGCCCGGAAAAGTGGACACCGATTAGGACTTTTTTTTACAACATTTTTGATAATTAATAACAATAATAAAAAACTAAAAAATCACCGCAACAAAAATCATTTTGTATTCTTCATCGCTGCTTTAATTTATTTAAAAAAACCCAGACCGATTAGGATATCCTAACCATGAAAAAAAAAATCGCGAAAATCAGTGATTTTTCGGGCGGTCACACTGAGATGATCCCTTAAGTTTTTTAAATTAGCTACGTCATTATTCAATAATGTAGTAAGGTTCGATTGATCGTTTGTTCCAGGAGTCGTCGTGATAGGTATAACGTTGCTCAATGTTTCGATATCTTCATCGTTTTCGATTATGGGAAACCCAGCTATTGGTCTCATAATTATTGGTATCGTGAATGTAAGAACCGGAACTGCCGTGGTTATCTCTAGTTTCTTTTTCTTCTTCTTGGACTTCTCGTCACCCGTCAAAATATCGAGAAGTGCTCCAAAGCCCAACACATCGGCGTCTTCAGTATCATCATCATCGTCATCATCCTCGGGTTCGTTGTTTGTTGTTGAAGAATTTGGAACCACATTTCCTTCTTGCGCATCCTCATCCTCGTCATCGTCATTGCCGTCATCGTCGTCGCCCAATCCGAAAATATCATCGTCATCATCATTATCATCATCATCTTCGGCAGATGTATTAACTTCTACGATTGGAAGTTGCTCGCCTGGCCGAAGTTTTACACCATCAGGTCCGAACCTTAAAGCAAAAGGAATGGATGTTAACATTTAAATTGAGTATGGCGAAAAAATCTTGCGTTTTGCTATTATATGGAATTCGTATGAATGTTGTTGGATAAGGAAGACAGTATACACGGTGTATAAAAATTATTTTTCACCACTTCGCCAGGTGATTCTCGGAATCACAATTGGCGAAGATCACCCCCCAACATGGACTCACAAAATTGACCTTGACCCCAAAATTGAAGGTCAAATTGTTTACCGGCTCAAAAAATTCTACGAATTGAGAGGAACAAAGGTCAGGATTACCATGAGTCACAAATAAAACCATCACCCAGAAAAAAAGAATAAAATATAAAAAATTCGGAAATATGAATTTCTCGTGATCGTGGATATGAGAAACTCAATAATAGCGAGTTGAACACCAATAGAAAGCCGTCTATCTTTTAGCCGGTGAATTTTATCATTTGAAAAAAAAAGAAAACTCACTGTTATTCGATTCTCACCGCGAGGTGGCGGACGGATCGGCTCATGGTAAATTACAACAGCTTTTGACGCCGCTATCGTCATATCTTGGAAGGTCGCGTATGCGTGTGTGTATGTGTGTGCGGGTGTGTGTGCGCGCGCGCGTTTTTTAGTGCGTGTCTGTTTGTCTCGTCATGTCTGACTGTCCAGTAGGGTCCGACTGTTTGGTCGTCACTCCCTGTGGGATCCTGTCCAAGTGTATTGTCGTTTGATCGTCTGATCGTGTCTTACAGTCGTATCGTGTGTGACCATGGATCATCACCGACATCACCATCGTGGTCATTCGCGAGAAGACGAACGAGGCCAACACATTATGGTTCATGCTATTGATCAGGCTTGTGCAAATTATGTTCGAGTCAGCAAAATTTATCGAGAGGGGTTGCTCTAGCGTGCTCATGGAGGAACCTTACAGTCCCGTGCGATTCCAGATCGAAACAATTTTCTACATCTTGATGAGTGCTTTAATGACTAGGAAAGGTTTGCTATCTTGGGCGCATTACATCGGAAAACAGGACGTCCTCGAGTGCATCGGTGGATCGAAGAGCATGTGATCGCTCTTGCATGGGCCTTTCCCGTCATGGGCTTACGTCAAATAGCCACTCGCGTTGATGTAGCGCACGTGATAGTGCGATGCATAATTCGCGATGAGGGCGTGCGACCTTATCGTTTGCAATATGTTCAAGCACTGCACCCGGGAGATAATAAAGTTCCCCAAAATTTCTGCCACTGGATGCTCCGAAAATTAAAAAGAGATCCTTGATTTCTTGAGCGCATTTTTTTCACCAACGGGGCAAGCTGCTTGAGCACCGACATTGTAAATGGCAAAACATACGCATCTGGGCTGACAGCAACCCTCATGCGATGATGCAACGAGTCCACCAGGGTCGATTCGCCAGCAATGTTTGGGCGATATCATTGGTGTCAACATCATTGGTGTCAACATCATTGGTCCGGTCAATCTCCCGTTGGGGCTGAATAGTCAAAATAGTATAGCTTTTCTGCAGCGGAATCTAATCTATAGCTTACAAAAAAAATTTTTGCGGCTGTATCGCCAATGCCTTTTCTTTATGCACGATAACGCGCTACCACATTTTAGTTTTTAAGTACGTGCATATTTTCACGAAGCGTTTGGAATCCGATGGTTAGGACGTAGTCCTGCGCCACATTTGTGACCACCGTGTTCTCCTGAACTCAATCTTTTGGATTTTTTCTTGTGGGGTATTCTAAAAGCCATCGTCTATAAATCTAGCAAAATGATCAGAACGCCAGCGGATCTGAGGCGTCGGATAGATGATGGAATAGCTCAGTTGATACGAAACCGACAACTCCTAGTCAGAGTGAGGAACAATTTAGAGGAAAGGCTAGGAGCGTGTCTGCGTTATGGAGGTTGACATGGAGAAGATGGAGAACAAGCCCGTAACGATCCATCGGCATAAACAGATCGGTTCGCTGGGTTCGCCGCTACCGACAACATCGTCGCCTGCACCAAAATCCTCTAGACCATAATTATAGGGAGGGCAGAGAGGATTGGGAGTTGATAAATACCATGAGAGTGACGAACCACGAAGATTTGATCTCAGCCTGATCACATATGCGCGCAGGCAAACGCGCACGTCCGCGCATAATACGCACGCGCGAGAGCAGTTAACTCTCGCAAGTATCACAACAGTGGCCTTAAAAGCTGTTGTCATTTACTAGGTGTCTATCCGTCCACCTCCTCGTGGTGAGAGTCGGACAATCATGAGTTTTCCTTTCTTCGAATAATAGAATTCACTGGCTAAAAGATGGAAAGCTTTCTTTTGGTCTTCAACTCGGTATTATTGAGTTTCTTCTATCCACGATCACGAGAAATTCATATTGGGTCTGGGAAAACGGTCGTGGCGTTTTTTTTAGTAAAATTCAACTGGTTTTCTTATAGTGTGAAAATGAATTTATTTAAACCAAATATGTTCCATTATTATCAACAATGTTTCGCCATTTTTCGGGTAGAGCCATGATGTCATCGGTGAAGAACTTCTGTGGTTTCTGGTTGAAAAACTGAATCGAGTGGTTTTGACAGGCTTCTTTCAAAAGTGGCTTAATTCCATTGAAAGAGCTCTGCAGAGATCGGAATAAGTGATAGTCAGAGGTTGCTATGTCTGGACTGTACAGTGGATGCATCTAAACTTCCTAACCAAGCTCTCGCAGTTTTTGACGGGTCATCAAAGAAGTGTGTGGCCGGGCGTTGTCATGATGAAAGACAACCCCTTTCCTATTAATCAATTCGGGCCGTTTCCGTTTAATTGCTTGGCGTAATCTCTCTAGTTGTCCACAGTAGAGCTGAGAATCAATCGTCTGACCAGCTGGAAGTAGCTCAAGATGGACGATTCCTTTTCAGTCCCACGACACACACAGCATCACGTATTTCGCCGTTAATCCTGGCTTCGCGAACGCTTTAATGGCTCACCATCCCTTGTCTACGATCTTTGACGCTTTCGATTGTCGTACGTGATCCATTTTTCATCACTGCTTATGACACGTTTCAGAAATGGTTCGATTTCATTGCGTTTCAGCAGCGCATCGCAAATGTTAATTCGGTCTATCATGTTTTTCACGCTCAACTCATAAGAAACCCATCCATCGAGCTTGTTTTTGTAGCCAGCTTTGTGTAAATGGTTCAAAACAGTTTTGTGGTCAATGCATAGCTTCATACCAATATCGACACTGCTGATATGCTTATCTTGCTGCACTTTTTCAAGAATTTCATCAGCTTTTTCAGTGAGTGGACGACCAGACCGTGACTCATCATTAACATAAAAATTACGAGAACGAAAGCGAGCGAACCATTTATGCGCAGCAGATTTAGATAAAGTACCTTCACCATACACAGCACAATTTTTTTCACAAGCCTGCACAGCATTTTTCCCCTTGTCGTAAGAATATTGCAAAATATAGCGCAATTTTTCATTACTTTTCTCCATTTTTAAACGCAAACAACTTTCCAACCACTGCACCAATTTCGATGTTTATACACTCGAAGTAACGCTCGAAGTGTTACCTTTTCAACGAGTGTTTAGTGGTGTCGATGCGATCTGTGTTTCCTAACTTATTTGCAATTGATGCCATCTGTCGGTAAAAACGCCACGAACTTTTTCCCAGACCCAATATTTCCCAATTTTGGATACTTCATTACTTTCTTCTAGGTGATGGTCTTAGTTGCGACTCATAGTCCCTTTCTGACTTTTGTTCCTCTTAATTAGTAGAATTTTTTGAGCCGGTAAACAATTTGACGTTGAGTTTAGGCTTAAAGTCAATTTTGCGGGTCCATCCTGGGGGGGGGGGATTTTCGCGGAACGTTACCCGGAGAGATACCTGGTCAAGTGGTGATACATATTTTTTATGCACCCTGTACATATTTCCAGGATATTCTAAAGCTAATCATAACGAACTGAATTGTTCGGAGAAATAAGATCGATATTCAGGACACTAGATGTACAATTTTAAATACTGTTTTGTCGTTAAAATGTGTTCACCTGAAGCAGCTAACACGTATAGTAGCTTCCAGTTTGGTCAACGATAGAAGTTCCAGCCCCAAGCAAGCCTTGAAATGGTTGTCAGCCTCGCGTTGAATGGAATAGATTCTTCCGCAGAATTTTGTGAGACCACCGGGCATTACAAAACATACAGATTTGGGTTTATGGCCTGCAATGAAAAAAAAAATACATGAAAGTAGCAAGCCGGCTCATTACAAGGCCACCGTCGACCACGTTTAGAGATAGACTAGTATGTATCATATACATATAGACTAGCCTCAAATCACCAAAGGATGTAGGTATTGGGGTTATTCACGACAGGGGCATCAAACTTCAAGGAAAGTTCTGCCTTCTTTTCCTTGTGCTTTCAAATGTCGATTGAGTTGATTATGTTTCTGCTATCTATGCCTTAGTTTCAAGTCAATAAAAGGATTATAACGTTATTAATATTTACCATCGACCACAGTACTCGTCAAGATGTTATCACCTACGCTTAATTGAACCGCCAATTTATCCTCTTTGAGATATTGCAAGGAAACACATCCTGGAAGAAATACAGTTGTTACTAAATATCGTAAATATTTCGGTGATGTTATTGATTTTTGAAGGCAAATATCAGGGGTACAAATTGAAAATGCGGGTTTGATAACAGATCGCGTTACTAACGCTATACGCATCAGGCAGTACTGTGACTATGTTCATGTCAAAGCTACGTCTTATAGCTTTAATTTTCAGTATGTGTCAATTTGTCGCAGTGTCAAATTCATAGTTTTTTTGAGCTCTCAATATGTCGAGTTTCGTGCCAACAAAACAGCATTTGCGGGAAGTTTTAATTTACTTCTTTAATTTGAAGAAAAGTGCTGCTGAAGCACATCGATTGGTCTCCGAGGCTTATCCGAGTCATGTTCCATCGGTTTCAACGTGCGAGAGATGGTTTGTGCGGTTTAGAAGTGGTGATTTTGACGTTGAGGACAAAGAGCGGCCGGGCCAAGTGAAAAAGTTTGAGAATGCTGAATTGGAGGCAATACTCAATGAAGACTCGTGTCAAACTCAACAAGAGCTCGCAGATTCATTGGGAGTGACACAACAAGCCATTTCCCATCGTATAAAAGCCCTCGGAATGATCCAAAAGCAAGGACATTGGGTGCCGTATGAGCTGAAGCCGAGAGACGTCGAGCGCCGTTTTTTTGCATGCGAACTGCTGCTCGAACGGCAAAAACGGAAGGGTTTTTTGCATCGCATTGTCACTGGTGATGAAAAGTGGATCCATTACGATAACCCGAAGCGCAAAAAATCATATGGTTACCCCGGCCATGCATCATCATCGACGGCCAAACCAAATATTCACGGCGCCAAGCTCATGCTCTGTATTTGGTGGGACCAGCTGGGTGTGGTGTATTATGAGCTATTGAAATCGAACGAAACCATCACAGGAGCACTATACCGAACTCAATTGATGCGTTTGAGCCGCGCACTCAAAGAAAAACGGCCACAATACGAGCAAAGACACGACAAAGTAATTTTGCAACATGACAACGCTCGGCCACATGTTGCAGCGCCGGTCAAAACATACCTACAAACGCTGAAATGGGAAGTCTTACCCCACCCGCCGTATAGCCCAGATATTGCTCCTTCCGATTACCACCTTTTCCGATCGATGACACATGGCCTAGCTGACCAGCGCTTCCATTCTTACGAAGAAGCCCAAAAATGGGTCGATGACTGGATAGCAGCCAAGCCGGCCGAATTTTTTCGCGACGGTATCCGTAAATTGCCAGAAAGATGGGAAAAAGTTGTGGCTAGCGATGGACAATACTTTGAATAATTCATTTGTTACCATTTTTTCAGAATAAACGTTCAAAAATAGAAAAAAATCCCGCATTTTCAATTTGTACTCCTGATAATTCTTTGAAATATGCTACGGAATATGCATATGATTAATACTTCCTATACGATTACCACGATCATCCTCCCCAACATCTAATTCGATATTTAACTCCAAATATAGAAACATATCTAGCATATTTATACATATTATTTCAATATTGGAATGTTTTAAAAGAATTGGTTAATGCTACATTCTGACAAATATTATTACCTATTCTCATAAACATTTTGTTGAGTTAAGTCAGCTTAGAAACTTCGATTAAAACCAGTATGACAAAAAAACAGTTCGGAATCATACACGATCTTCATGAAGCATATTCCCAATCCTCAAAGTCATTTACAATTGAATTGCTTTAATATTATTTTCCGGCAATACCAGCTCTGGACAGTATGAATATTTTTATGGAAAAACCAAAATGGCAAAAGTCCGATGATGGGTGGCAGAAGACAGAAACAAGGATACAGAGTCGAAGCTTGCTCATTGTTTCCTCATTGTTTTCCACATTTGATAACGGCACCTCTATGAGGTAGTATGTTTATCGATTTTCGCTTCCTCATTGAGAAAGCCTTGTTCAAGGTAGAAACTAAATCTTTTCAAATAAAGAAAAATATTTAGTAAGATTGCACGTTGGCAAAATATAACCTCATGATCGATTGTCACCAAATTCAAACACAAGTATCCTTATCTCCTAGCCAATTTGTATGCCAAGTTTCGATTGCAGAGATGTAAAGTTACGAAAGTTAGAACCACAATAGATTTTTTTCGGAAAATTATAAAAACTCATAATTCCATAAAATCTGAACGTCATGATCGATTCATGCTAAACGCAATGCCGAAGAACCTTCTACTTTAGCTCGGTAGACAGAAATTTACGAAAGTAAGGGAGCATGCTTTTTCTGAAAAATACAAACACTCATAAATTGTGACACCCATAGCGATTCGGGCGGAAATTGTAGCAAACACATGAGGATTGCACGCACGCACGCGCACACACACACGCGCACACGCACGCACGCACGCACGCACGCACGCACGCACGCACGCACGCACGCACGCACGCACGCACACACACACACACACACAGACACACACACACAATACAGGAACGTTTTTTCTAAATATGATTTCTCGACGCATAATCCATCAGAAAAGCAGAATGCAAAAGAAGTTGCGTATAGGCGGCTATGAAGTAGCAATCTCCATAGCGTTTATATGAAGGGTAAGATGTAAAAGTATAATTCACATTTTTTTACATTTTTCATTTATTTCACATCATTTTATATTGTTGTCCCAGATGTATTTACATTCACACCTGCGTAGAGTGAGTTCAAATAAATATATATTAGTGTTACGATTTTAATGTACTATCATTATTACTTGGAAGTAAAGAAGAATTTCGGCGAGCCGTAGCTTCTTTGAAATGCTTACATTGTATACGTTTAAAATGTCTCCTTCACATGGTATTCCCAAGTTCACTGATAAATCAAAGGAAATAGTCATGATGCCAACCATTCGGCTGTGCCGGATGTTAATGTCATTTTTCTGCCGACTCGTGTTCACTATCGAATAGACGCAACCACCGAGCCTGTCTTTACCTCTTATAATATTTCTTATATTATATCGTTCAGGCATTGATAATTCAGTTGCATCGAACAGAAATGTCCAATTTCTGCTCACTAACGTCCACTCACAATCCCAACGTTTTAGACTCTTTCCCGTTTTGCGGTTTAGCTGGGATTGCGCGCCGTACTTTGTAAGCGTTTTGAGGCCACCAAAACACCACACGCTCACCCATTCACACTTTCTTCGTTTCTTTCAAAGCTTCTTTTGTTGATATTTTTTTTCAATTTAAGAATTAGTTGCAAATCTCGTTCTTACTTAAACTAAAAGTTTAATAATTGTATCCTCGCCATATAATTGTATCCACCCATGAGCGAGGGCCATCGATAAGTTTTGCAGGAATGATTATACAATATTTAACTCAGTTTCTTACACGTAATTAATAAGATCATACTGTCACGTTGTTGAGAAATCAGCTGACGCGCGGTCACTATGATCGTCGTGCGGTATCTCGATGCTGCTGGTGCCTTGCTGCGCTCGGCTGCCGTGCGTGCAGCCGGGGCAGCACCTCATGGACACTCAATGACGCTTTCGAATAACTCATCCATCTTGCTAATTTTCGCTACTCTCGTGAAAACTGCCAAGAAAGCATGACCTGCTTTTACTCAATTGGACCTATTCTCACAGCCTTTCTCGGATATTCTTAGCCGAAAACGTGCTCAATTGGACTCAAATTCAACGCTAAGGTGGACCCTTGACAATTCACACAAATTCAATCAAGGTGATATGGAAAATTATCATTTTGTGCATCCTCAAAACACGGCACACAATTAATACAATTGTACGTGCAGCTTACCCAATGAATTTATCGATCAGTTTATATTTATATTATTTTTGTACTTTGTTATTTTGAGTGTGTTGGAAAATCAGCTAGCGCACGGCGATCGATATTCGCCGTGCGTCGACCTGTTGCTGCTGTGTAGCACGCCGCGCTCGGTTGGGTCGGAGATAGCCGAGGAATAGTCTCGCAGAGCCGAGGCTGTGCCTCGCAGGCATGCCGCGTTAAGCGAGAGGTTATCTCTCTCGCTTCACTTCGGCTTCGCTCACCGGCTATCTCCCTCATTTGACTCCAGCGCTCAACGACGCTTTCGTATTACGCAGCCATATTGCTATTTTTGACACTTCTGTGAAAGACCGTTTGGACAGCGCACACATCCTCGGTACACTCTCGGATTTTTCACCACCTCAACGAATTTTCTCAGCATTTTCAAGTTCAACAGGACTCAAATACACGGTAAGAGTACACCGTCACAATTCAGTGCAATTCAATGTCGGTGAGGAGTAGGAAATAAGTCGGTACATCAACATAAAGCTCTCACACTTTGGCGTGCTCTGCAGCACTGGCTGTACCACGGTTTTCATCACTACATTTTGCCTGCTCGATTAATATAATTGCGGATGTGCTCTCTATTCACTGTATTTTCCCCCAGTAAACCTGCTGGGAAAATACTGTGAATATTTCTACTCATTTGTGCATCGTCATACTCTCATTTTGTTGTGCAGTGCAGCGTTGACTGCTTCACAGTCCGTTCTAGTAGAATTCCAGCACTCAAGTACCAAAGTTGCATGTGCCAGCACTGACTCTCTGTGCATCCAAATTTTCTAACTTATTGAGAAGTTCCTGGAATTAATAAAATCAATCTGCGCACTCACATATCTCATTGCGTGACGTGCTCCGCAGCACTGGCTGCAGCACGTACACTGCTCTCAATAATCGCAGCTCACAATTAATATAATTGTGTGCTACTCAAGTAACTCATAAATGCAGCACACAATTAATGTAATTATGTGCTGATCAAATGTTTCACTCAAATCAAAATTTAACTTCAATTCTGTGTATTTTAACTTATATCTTTATTATTTTTTTTCTATTTTAGATATTTTGTAGTGAAAGAGTGGATGGTAGAATAAAAACCACTTTCTTTATAGACCATCTTTCTGTCTGGATTTATTTTTCCCTGCGTCGAGTGAATACTTATATTTTTTCAATATCTTCTCAGATTCCATCCAACACATCTGGACAGATTCTCAAACAGAGTGAATGTAAACCATTTTCTCTTGCAACATCTTTCGTCTGGTCATTTTCCCTGTCACGAGTGAGAACTCATTCTTTTCCAATATATTATATTGCAGCTCACACACATCAGAACATCAAGATTTTCAAACACACGTATATCAGCAATTCACCATGAAATTGACCAAATTTGTATGTTTTTTGACCTCGAATTTTTTTATTCCATTGAATTTTTTTCTACATCAATTACATACAAAGAGAAAGGACACATATTTTTTGTGTGTACGAAATTTTTTTTTTTTCATTATCAGTCGTTATGTCGGTAACGCATAAATAAGATATTACGGCCTCGGGAACAATATTTAAAAAGTTATTATATTAGGATCGTTCGCCGATAAGCAGATACATCTCGAGTAAATGACAAACACGTGATTTTATGGTAAAAGTAATAGTTGGTCGTTTATTATAGATAACGGCAACTGCTTGTTATATATTACGTTGCGTGAGAAAGGATTGAAATACAATTCATATGTTCGAGTTACTGACGAGGAACCAACCAGTTGTAACTGAATCTACTTTTAGACTTTAATATCTCGGGCGAGTCCGACCCGCGATCAACCGTTCAGGTTGATGTTAAACTGTTGACGAGTCGGCATCGAGTCGGAGACGTGCGATCCGCCTAGAACTAGTGGCTGTCGGGGGTATCTTCGGCCCTCCGCTTTGTGAGGCAGTTCTTTTAGCTGAGCGTGCTATCCTTTTTTCTCTCATAGGACCTATCTGGTCTCGCTTGTGCCCGTGCTGTTGCGTATGTGCGACTCAGGGCGTCTTCTATAGCATTCTTTCTTTTGGCCGTACACCAAACAGCGAACTCGTGCTCGTATGTGTTAATTCTTCGACGCATGAGTCTCGTACTCGGATTCTTGGCTACCTTCGTGATCACCTCGGCCGCGTGACCCGCTACCACAATCTCGAGCCATTCGAGTGTTGCCACGGGGCGTTGAACCGCACGCTCGCGCTCTACCTTCGAAAGCAGGCCTATGTATTTGCTTGTGGTTGCAGCATGGGTAACAGTTCTGCTGCGTGGTGTCGCGTATATAGTCGTCACGCCGTCCTGTGGCGGTATGCTGTGCCCGTACAATTTGAGCATCTCGCCATGCAGGATGTCCACTTTATGCTGCTTGGTAAAGTCTCTGCCGAGCAGACAGTTGACCCCCAGTGGGACGTTGTTTGGAACAATGTAGAACCAGAGTTCTACGTTTAAGGCAGGCGTCTCGAGCACATCTTCGCCTTACCGAGGGTAGTAAATTTCTTCCCCGCTACCCTTTGCAGCTCTACTATGCTCTTCGTCACCTTAGTCTCAGGTTTTAGACAGCCGGTTATGCTGCACTGCACGCCGGTGTCCGTCTTGAGGGTGAGTACCCCGGTCGAGGCCAACGGTGCGACGATACCGAAGTCGCTGGCGGTGGCGTTTGACGCTGGTAACGTTACTTGGAGTTGTTGTAGCGTTGCTTCAAGTGCTGCCTTCTTCCTCGTGCTCGCAGGTCTCTGCTGGGTGGTGAGCACACTTAATCTCAGCGGGCCCAGCGTTTTGATCGCTGCGGTAGCTGGGTCGGCTCCCGGGTTATTGTGTTTTTCTCAACCTGGTTTTTCGGCTTCTGGGGCTGTTGTGGTGACTGCGTCGGCCAGCTTTTGTTCTGCGCTAACCTCTTTCTGCAGTCTCTCTACATGTGCCCACTTATCTGCAAAAATTGCAGACAATGTCGAGGTTGTGTATCGTCCTGTTCTCACTGGGTACTGGTAGGCTTACTCGCCTCGAATCCCATGTGCAATCTCGGGCCCTGTGACCGGCCTTACAAGAGGTAAAACATTTTTCCCCCTGTGGGGTTGATGCGCCCTGGGACCTGCTGGGGTAGCTTGATTCTTCACCTACCCCTTCCCTTGGCTCCACCATGTTGGCGATTTCGATCGCCCCCGCCACCGAGTCGTGCAGTGTCTGGTAGTTTCTAGCACTTACCTGCACCTGCACCTGGCCGTGCAACCCGTTTTCAAAGTTTGCTTGCGCTCTCCGACGGGCGGCGCTCTCGACGGTAATTTTGTTTATCTTCCGTTGCAAACAGCTTACAGAATGTGTCGGTTATCTCCACCGTGACACGGTCTGTTCTTGCCGCGTAGGCGGCGTCGTCTTCGCTCCGCCTGTGCTAGAGGGAGCTGAACTCCATCTGCAACGTGGCCAGGGACTTCCGTTGTCTGTACAACGCTTCCAACTCGCTCCTGAGTTGCGCCATCGTAATGATGGTCTTGTGCTACCTCGCTGCGGCACCTTATAATTTACTCATGACAATTAGTTCCAGAAGAGTATTGTGCTTTTCCTCAGCCATCCTGCGTAATATCGTCTCGCAGGACTTCAAAAATAACGGCAGGGACTTTGCTTCCTTGCCACAGAATGTTTTCACCATTTTCATGCCCAGGCTGAGGCTGAGCATGTTGGAGTGTGTCCGCATGGGTTCCCCCCGGGACGTGCGATCCGTTGGAGGGTAATTCTGCTCCTCGAATCGTGTTTGCCTCTGCCGTGGCTGTGGTGACGAGTGTTTTCCCGATTTCGCCCTTTCCAGCTTCCGCACAAACTAACCGTTCTGCTCCCGTAGGGACCGGATGATCTCGATCCCCTACTCCTACTTCATCTGCCCCTACCTCATTTAGCGTATCGGCCAGATTCCTTCGCACCGACCGTTCGTCAGCCTGGAGCCTGAGCTCCAGCTCGAGCTCATGCTGGCTCCGCTCGTGGTCGTGTTGCAACATCTCTGACTTGCGCTGCTTCCTTTCGAGCTCGCGTCGAGCTCTCTCCATTCTATCGTAAGGCTTGTCTAACGCCTCGTACCGCTGTCTTACCCGTTCCAGCAGTGGTGGCCGCGTCGTCGTACCGGTAGCTGCTGGGGAACCCGCACGACCTATCGTACGCAAGTGCTCTATTTCCCGCTGGATCATATCCTCGGTCATGTTGTCCGGCGTTCGCTCGCTGGTGGCAATGTCGAACGGATCGTCACTGACGGTACTTTCGTGATCTCCGAATGATGCACCCGTAAACGGATTTATATCGGCTTTATAAACGGATATAAAATAGTCGCACTGAATACCTCAAGAAAAATGTTTACCCTAATTTTTTTTCCCTTTCAGTATTTTGTTTTACAGGCTATATACCAGGTCTATAAATATGAAACCAGAATTTGCCCAAAGATGGCCCTAGCTGTCAATGTAGTTACCGTCAAACTGCGTCATTGGCGCCATTTCCTTGTTGACATCTCTCACAAAGGTTTTCAACTCACAACAATACAAGTTTCATACAACAGCATAGTTTGTAATAGCGTTAAACACGTCGAATTTTGTGCCTGGAAACTACGATTTGCGGACAGCATTGATTTTCTGTTACCAATTGAAGAAAACTGCTGCACAATCGCATCGAATGCTTGTCGAAGCTTACGGTGAGCATGCTCTTGGTAAATCACAGTGCTTTGAGTGGTTTAAAAAATTAAAAAGTGGCGATTTTGACGTGAGAAACGAAGAACGTAGAAGACCACCGAAAAAGTTTGAAGACAGCGAATAGCAAGCATTGTTGGATGAGGATGACGCTCAAACGCAACAACAACTCGCGGATCAATTAAATGTGACACAAGAAGCCGTCTCCATACGTTTGAAAGCCATGGGGAAGATCCAGAAGATGGGAAAATGGGTTCCACATGAACTGAATGAAAGACAGCAGGAAAACCGAAAAATCACGAAATGCTGCTCGCCAGGTACAAAAGAAAGTCATTTCTCCATCGAATTGTGACTGGCGATGAAAAGTGGATATATTTTGAGAATCCTAACTGTAAAAGATCGTGGGTAACTCCAGGTGGACCATCGACATCGACTGCAACGCCAAATCACTATGGACAGAAGACAACGCTCTGTGTTTGGTGGGATCATAAGGGTGTGATCTATTATGAGGTCCTGAAACCTGGCGAAACCATTAATACTGAATGCTACTGACAACAAATGATCGATTTGAATCAAGCTTTGCGTGAAAAACGACCAAAATATCAAAAAAGGCAACACAAAGTGATTTTGCTTCATGATAATGCACCATCACACACAGCAAAACTGGTCAAGGAAACGATTGAGGCGTTTAGTTGGGAAATACTTTCGCATGCGTCTTACTCACCAGACTTGACTCCGTCCGATTACTACTTATTTGCATCGATGGGACACGCACTTGCTGAGCAGCGCTTTACTTCTTACGAAAATGTACGAAAATAGGTCGATGACAGGTTTGCCTCAAAAGAGCAACAGTTTTTTTGGCGTGGCATACATAAATTGTCAGACACGTGGGAAAAATGTATAGCTAGCGATGGGCAATACTTCGAATAAAATATTTTTTATCACTTTCATACAATAAACGTGTATTTTCTATACAAAAATTCCGGTTTCATATTTATAGATCTGGTATAATAGTATAAAGTAACCGCCACTTACAGAAAGATGGTCCCGTAGACGATCCTATCCATGGCGTTGATATGGGTGCTGTTGACTTGGTGTCCTGCAGCTCCGCTTTGCAGATGGTCCTTAATGTCCTCCCTGGCGCCGATGACCCATATCTCTGGTGGTTTCGGATTCGTCCTCTGGTGCGTCGCCAACTGTTATGCGACGGGTTCACTGCAAGGTCACTTCCGCGTATCCTTGCCTTGCACACTTGTGCGTTATCTGCAACGTAACACCGTCAATCGGGACGTTAATCGGTTGCCCACTGTCACACCGTACCGACCGTACACTTCGCCATTTCGTATTAGATTAGTCGGGTTTCTACGAGCTACACTGGTGTCCTGGCACGAGTCGTAGTCGTCACTTCCATGTCACTGTTTGTCACACTTAACGTTGTCCAAAATCACTTGTTTGTCCCAGAAAATCGAGGATCTCAAACACCTCAACAGATGCCACCGCTGCCACCAAAATGCTATGCCGGTAACGCGTAAATAGGATATTACGGTCCACGGAATAATATTAGGTCTGGGAAACAGTTCGTGGCGTTTTTTTAGTAAAATTCAACTGGTTTTCTTATAGTGTGAAAATGAATTTATTTAAACCAAATATGCTCTATTATTATCAACAATGTTTGGCCATTTTTCGGATAGAACCATGATGCCATCGGTGCAGAACTTCTGTGATTTCTGGTTGAAAAACTGAATCATGTGGTTTTCACAGGCTTACTTTGAAAGCAGCTTCATTGCATTGAGAGAGTTCTGCAGAGATCGGAATAAGTGATAGTCAGAGGGTGTTATGTCTGGACTATACGGTGGATGCATCAAAACTTCCCAAGCAAGCTCTCGCAATTTTTGACGGGTCATCAAAGAAGTGTGTGGTCGGACGTTGTCGAGATGGAAAACAACACCTTTCCTACTAATTAATTCGGGCCGCTTTCTTTCAATTGCTTGGCGTAATCTCTCTAGTTGTCCACAGTAGAGTTGAGAATCAATCGTCCGACCAACTGGAAGTAGCTCATGGTAGACGATTCCCTTCCAGTCCCACCACACACACAGCATCACCTTTTTTACCGTCATTCCTGGCTTTGCGAACGCTTGTGACGGCTCACCATCTCTTCTCCACGATCTTTGACGCTTCCGATTGTCGTACGTGATCCATTTTTCATCACCGGTTATGACACGTTTCAGAAATGGCTCGATTTCATTGCGTTTCAGCAGCGCATCGCAGATATTAATTCGGTCTATCATGTTTTTCGCGCTCAACGCATGAGGAACCAATACATCGAGCTTCTTTTTGTAGCCAGCTTTGTGTAAATGGTTCAAAACAGTTTTGTGGTCAATGCCTAGCTCCATACCAATATCGACACTGCTGATATGCTTATCTTGCTAGACTTTTTCAAGAATTTCATCAGCTTTTTCAGCGATTGGACGACCAAAGCGTGATTCATATTTCACATCAAAATTACCAGAACGAATGATTTCTTCATTTTCAAACGCAAGCAACTTTCCAACCACTGCACCAATTTCGATGTTTATACACTCAAAGTGACGCTCGAAGTATCACATTTCCCACGAGCGTTTAATGGTGTCACTGCGATGTGTGTTTCCTGACTTATTTGCAGTTCATGCCATCTATCGGGGAAAACGCCACGAACTTTTTCCCAGACCCAATATTATATTGCGTGAAAAAGGAATGAAGTACAATCCATATGTTCGAGTTACTGACGAGGAACCAATCAGTTATTTCTAAATCGATCTTTAGACATTAATAACTCGGGCGAGTCCGACCCGTGATTAACCGTTCAAGTTGATGGTAAACTTTTGACTGATCTTCGTAAAGCAGTTGCTAACTGCGTTTACGAAAATCCTATCGTTTGCCATTTTGCATGAGCCTATCGTCGATCGCCAAGCGAGTCGTCTCATGCTGCCTGAAGACTGCGTGGCAATATATTGATGAGACACACATAGAGGGAATCTCATGGCACGCCCGTTTTCTATCGACTCCTTCGTACTCATGTCTAACGGGCTATCATGCGTTCTATCTCGAACTAACGGTGTAATATTAGAGTATTGCTTGAGCAGGAGACTAGTGGGATAGTCTACCGTTTTCTCTCACACTCATGCACTCGTAATACTAATATTTGCAGTAATCGTGTTTCATCAAATGAGCGTGGATCAGTTATCAATGGAAATGTTGTTTAATAGTGGTACTCGTATAATAAAAAATGAAATAATCGATAAGCTCGGGCGGCTTTCGACCAAACAGACTCATAATGTTTCAGGTACTTTGATACAATTTATATGCAATAGAATAATGGTCGAGTGGGCTAAAGCGCGGTTTCATTTACCGCAAACGAAGCAATCTCACATCAGTTCGATTTCCGGATTGTTCATTCTTTTCCTTTCCATGGGAAAAAATAATTTATTTCCGATGTTGAGAAAAATATAGTTTAAAAGAGCATACCAGGTTTATGCATAAGTTTTTTTCAGTTTTTTGGTAAAAAAAAACACGTAATTTACAAGGGAAATTAATTTTTGTTTTATTCAAAATATTGGCCATCGGCTTCTATACATTTCGCCCATCTTTCAGGTAACTTATGAATGCCATGCCAGAAAAACTGCTTGTCTTTTGCGGCAAACCATTCGTCGAGCCATTTTCCAACTTCCTCAAAATTGCTGAAGTGCTGCTCTGGGAGCGCGTGCCCCATTGATGCGAAGAGGTGATAGTCAGATGGCGCCAGGTCTGGCGAATACGGCGGGTGCGGAAGGATGTCCCATCCAAGCGATTTCAAGGTGTCTTTCACTGCTTTTGCTGTGTGAGACGGCGCATTGTCATGTAACAAAATCACTTTGCCATGTCTTCTGGCCCATTCCGGTCGTCTTTCGATTAATGCGTGGTTTAAATTAATAATTTGTTGGCGATAGCCTTGTGTATTAACGGTTTCGCCGGGCTTCAAGAGTTCATAATACGCAATACCGCTCTGGTCCCACCAGACACAGAGCATGGTCTTCTTGCCGAAGCGATTTGGCCTTGGCGTTGAAGGACCGGCTTCGCCAGGTGAAAGCCACGATTTTTTCCGCTTCGGGTTTTCAAAATGAATCCATTTTTCGTCACCCGTCACAATTCGATGCAAAAATGATTTCCTTTCGTGGCGTTGAAGCAGCACTTCACAAGTGACTTTGCGATTTTCTATTTGACGTTCATTCAAATCGTGTGGGACCCATTTACCGAGTTTATTGATCTTCCCCATTACTCGTAAACGTTTGCTGATTGTTTCCTGTGACACATGTAATGCTTCTGCTAATTGCCGTTGAGTTTGAGTTGGGTCATCATCCAATAACTCCTACAATTGCTCGTCTTCGCATTTTTGTGGTCTACCAGAGCGCTCACTGTCTTTCACATTGAAATCACCACTTTTAAATTGTCGAAACCATGTCTCACATGTTCTAATCGATGGAGCGTGTTCACCATATGTTTCTACCAGCAAACGTTGACTTTCAGCAGCCTTTTTCTTTTGATTAAATAAGAAAAGCAATGCGTGCCGCAAATGTTCTTTTTCAGGCACAAAACTCGACATGATCACTGAACGATAAAACAAAGACGCTAGTTTTTGGCGGACTCAACTTGTGTGTGTTTGTAGGTTAATGTCAGACGAACAAAATGACGTATGTGTCAAATTAATACGTTGGGTACTTTTCGCTGGCGCCATCTCTTAGTTAAACCGGAAAAAACTTATGCTTACACCTGGTAATTCAATGGTATAAAATTCTGTATAAATGATGATGCAAAGTAGAACCTGGTACGTTGCCTCCTTATTATTTTCCACATTTTACAAAGTCACCTAATGAGGACGTATATTGATCGATTTTGATTTCCTAAGAGATTAACATTTAAACTCCTCGTTAGATTCTCACTAAATTCGAAACCAAGTTTCTTTACTGTTAGAGCGAAAATAGATTTTGTTCCGAAAATCACAAAAACTTATTTCTATCAAATCTGAACGTCTCTATCGAAACTCAAGTTTAAGTACTTTTTGAGTAGGGTGGCATCAAATAGTGGAATGAAATCGTATTGACGAAAACAAAGCTTCCTCTGTGAGGAAGCAAAAAAGAAATATATTCGAGGTGGCAAGGTCGCATTGCGTTTCATTATAAATTACGTAATATAATAAATAGCAAAAAGAAGCAAAAAAGAAACATATTCGAGATGGCAAGGTCGCATTATGTTTCATTATAAATTACGTAATATAATAAATAGATAAATGTTGTCTGCGTTTGTTCAGATAATTAATCTTCACATACATATAACGATGGTTATACATATACAGGGTGCGCCATCTTTTATATCGGTATGTAAACATTAAATAACTTTTAAAAAAACAACCGATTTCCATATATGAGGTATTTTTATTTAATTTGGTCCTTTATAATTTATTTGGACTAGTTTTTTAATACAACATCAATCAAGTGGCCGCCTTTATTGACCAAAGTAAAATGTGCCCTTTTTGCTGCGTTTTCCATAACTTTTTAGAGCATCTCGGACGGTATAGCGATGATTTCGGCACGAATGTTTGCCTTGAGTTGGTCAATGGTCTAAGGCTTGCTGGCGTACACGTTGCTTTTAAAATAACCCCACAAAAAGAAGTCCGGAGGGATCAAATCTGGAGATATGGGTGGCCAGATAAATGTCGCCATTTTTTGACACCACACGTCCAGAGAATTTTCGTTGCAAAAACTCCATTGTTTGATTTGCAGTGTGGCATAGCGCACCGTCTTGTTGAAACCAGTAACTGTCCAGATCTTTTTCACACATTTGTGGGCAGACATAATGAGCCAACATCCACCGATATCAATTCCCATCGACTGTTTCGGCTTCTCTGAAGAAAAATGGCGCAATGATGGTTTTGGCGCAAACGCGTCACTAACAGTCACTTTTTGGTCATGCAATGGTGTTTCATGGATCTCGTGTGGATTCTCCGTTCCCCAAATGCGACAATTTTGCTTGTTAACGGAAGGTGTGAAATAGGCCTCGACGATATGCACGTTGAGTTAACACAACTGAACGACTATTTTCAATGTACAGCGTCACTATTTCGGCACGTTGTTTCGGTATGAAGCTATTCATGGTTAAAATTGTACTGAATTAACGCTTTAAAAACATGTCTACTCAAGTCAATCGGTTGATAAATGTCAAAGTTATTCAATGTTTACATACTGTTTGAGAATGCTTGAGCATTCTGATACGCGTAGCTAGACTGCGCACTGCAGGCTAGCATGGGCAACTGCTTGCTGCTGCCACTCAGCGGCAGTATCACGCAGAAGCTGTAAATCTCGCACTAGGTCTGCCTGCCGAGCAACAGGTCGCTGCGCGCAAGCGCTCTACGACTGCTTGGCTAGACAACGGCTGCTTTGTATAACGCAGCCATCTTGCGTTTTGCTCTTGCACGGTTTATACCGTCACCGTGTTTCGTGCGTTCTCACAATTATTAAGTGCATCGAAATCAGACTCACCAATCTACTCAGCCGACCTATAGTCTCCACAACACAGCCATCATATCAGCAGTGATATATCGACGTCGGCACACCGCTAAATCATCATTTGGCTCATCTTGTCACGAACCCAGTGTCAGCTTCACCGCGAGGCCCGATCGTGACAGAACGTCTCATCGATTATACACGATTAATATAATCGTATGTGGTAAAATCTCACCACATTTTATTCTTACATTTTTCGTGCTTTTTAAAATATATTATTCGCTATATTTTATTTGTTTTATTTATGTATTTACATCCACGGCATTTGACAGGTGGAGCAATAAATAACACTGTAATTAACGTCCGCCTACTGCTTATTAATTCACCTGCAACTCTTTACAGTCCGCTTCTCTCCATCGATTGAATTCTCGAACACATACCGACATAAAAGATGGTGCACCCAGTACGATTGGCAGCGTTATTTTTACATCAAATTTATTATCAAATGTTTGTTACTATATGAAGTTTTGAGTACTGATACTGTTTATTTAGTGTAGTTACAAAGTACGCTCCTTCGCTAATGTCAAGCAACATATATAAATATTGAATGTAAAGAAATATTTTTAATGCGTATCAAATAAAAGAACAGAAATTCTAAGAAGCATGATGGCTATTACGATTAACATCACTCGTTGGAAACCACTGGAAGTTCGAACACATTGTTAATCGAGCCAAATTTTCGGTCATTGTGGTAAAAATGTTATGTATATAAGGTTTTCATGGTGAGGCAAGGAGCAGAGAATAATTGGTGAACACTTTTTATTTTAAGAACGTCAGAACCTAAGATTTATTCGACTACAAAGAATATTGAAAAAATCGTGGCGTCGTAACTCTCTCATTCTACGACTTCGATTGCCGTTCGCGCCTCTCTCCGCGACGCTCGAGCGGGTGGGGCAGCAGGCACGTATTCTTGGGCCTACAGCCCATTCCTACATGTATACCTTCTCGTCCAAACTATCGAATGGCGCAAATAAAAGTTTGATTTGGATTATAGTTTTTTTGTTACGAATGAGAGAACTCATAGCCGCGAAGGATAAGGATACCATGCAGAGAAATTCCAGTACAATTCATTTTAATGAAATTATTTAATACGAGGGTTGTATGATAAGTAGCTCGCCTCGAACAGAAAAAAAACATTTTTTGCAGCAAAATTCATTTTATTTTTCAATATAGTCTACTGTTCGCTCGATACACTTACGGAAAAACATGTCTTTTTTTTTGTTTCTTTATTGTTGTTTTTCTGTTTTTGACGAGGTGGACATCTCCTAGCATTCTCCGGGTTGTCTCGTTAGATTAGTGGCTTGATCTTGCGGCCAGGATTGAGCCATTTGGTGAGGACTTTTTTGTTTCTTGCCTTCCATCCTCCGCCATCAACGTCCCGCCTCAGCACACTACGCTTTCAATTGCTTGCGTAGTATTACTCCCATTTTCCTCTCTTTCCATGACCTAAATTGCTACTTTTCCACCCGTAACTACACCTATTTTGATTCTTTCTTATTTGCCTTCTATGTGTCCCTCTTGTTTTATTCGATTTACCTCTTTATTATGTTTTGCTCCGACTCGCGTTATTTTGCTGGTAGCGTACTGAGATGACAAGTGTATTATATACGTGGTACTCACACGCACGGGTTCCGGTATTGCATACTACACATGCTAGTCAGACAATGGTAGATCAGCAGCCCGTCTACTATTACATAGCCATGGTAAGAAACATCGCACTGGACACAAGCAAACAATGCGAAATTCACTGATGACAGCTACAGCAGCCGTGAAAAGTGAAAGGAGCTACTTTCACTTTTCAAAACCACAAAGAGGTTACAAGAGATGGGCTAAAGAACTATTGCTAATTATAGTCATAATAAAAAGATAGGCAAGACAAGTATGAAAAAATAGGATTTCGGTATAAACCAGCACGAGAAACGGCGGTTGGGGACATTTAAGAATGTAATCCGCTGTGACGGGTTTAAAAAATCGATTTTTTTGCATTTTTCGCATGAATAACTCCTTAAAAATATACTGTGAAAGTTTCAGACCGAAATTTAGAATATTTCTAAAGTTATAGCCAAAAAAAGAAAGCGCGCCATAGAAATATATGTGAGATATGTTGTATATGTAATATAATATATGTGAAGATTTTTATCGATGATAAACCTTACGGTGGCGACCCAGAAGTAGAGAAGCAAGAATTCGTATTGCATGTGAAGAAAACGGAAGGAATACTCTAGGCACAGGAATAGCTAATTAATATAAGTATAATTTTGTTATAAAAAATCTGTTGTCAAATCTTTAAACGCGTTTTTCTCGAAACCACGTTTTCGAAATTTTGGGAAAGCACTGCCTAAAAACTATATAACCGATTTGGCTAAAAATTTTACCCGTTATTTTAGACACACATAGCTAAATACCTAATATTTAAAACATTCAATTTTTAATAATAAATTTTTTTTTTAAAGCAATTTCTCAAAAGAAAAATTCGATTTTGATAACATATTTTTCACAAGTCCGCCATTTTTTTGAAATGCATTTTTATACATATTATAGGTCAGTACATTAGAATTGAGTCAGATGACTACGGAAGGCTGGGTGCTTTCCCGAAGCAACCTACCTTTTTTTCGAGGACTCCACTCGAACATAAAAAATCATGAACAAATTAATGTCAAATTCAGTAAAAATGATTTTGTATACTTCAATATACCAATAAAAACATGTAAAATTTTCAAAACGATCGCATTTTATTTTCTTATTGAAAAAAAATGTATGAAAAAACGTCGAAATTTCGGTCGTCACACCGGACTACATTCTTAATTCGCAGATATGCACCGATGCCTAAGCCCTGCTACTGAGGAAGAAAGGAAGGCAGGAAGATCAGAAGAGTCTCCTCTGGCAAGCAATGTATTTGCCATGTGAGGGACCAAATCGAGACGGCAATCTTCTAACTAGCGTCTAGCAGCCTAGCCCTCGCGACATGCTATCGGACAGCCGTCAGCTGAACATGCTATACTAGGCGATCTGTAGCAGTCGGTGCGAGGCGAGCAATCCGATTACCACTGTTACTACTTAACCTTTCGTATGGTAAACGGACACTCCTGTCTCCGTGGCTGTTCGCGGATGCGCGAAGAGTGCACCCCACTAACGCCCAACAGTAGCGACAGTGAGGAAAGCGCGCGAAAGCTCCGCACCGCCTATAGGGTCGAGTGACGAGGTCAGGAGCAAGCCTCAATAGCGGTTCGCAGATAAATTGATCCACGAGAGATAATGAACCCACGGTAGCGAGTTATGTGGAACAGGTGTATATTTTCAGAGGGCACAAGTAAGTATATTCATGGGAATATGCACTCGAAGATCAGGCCGATATAACAGTTACAAGTAAATCCGTAATTACCATCTGAAGAATCATACCACTATTTTTATTGAAATGCGGACACAATTTTACAGATATGCGTGAGGCCGGGATGTCATATGTAAGGCGTACATGCGCCAGAATCTACCGAATAAAAGGTTATCGGGTCATTAATATTCTTTATTGTTGAACTGATGTATCACAACATTTCTTTATATTTTCTTAAATAAACCGCATTTTTACCTACTATTGAAGCCTAAATAATCGTCCTCCCTGCTTGAGTCCGTACTCTACCACTTCATGGTATAAAAAATTAAATGATGATGTTAAAATACCGTTACATTTGGCGTCCGACTAGGGACTCGAGCATAGGAAAGAAAGGTTGATAGTGGGTGGCAAGTGGAGGAAGTATGCATTTTAAATCTGCGTTCTTGAACAGGCTAATACAACAGGTGATAATTGATGCGAGCCGAAAACTAAATACCTTGATATTAGAATGGTCGTTAGAGTGGGAATCCACCACGGCGGCTGCATTATCAAGGCATCAATGCAGGTAGGACCGTGGAGAAATAGCTCGTCTATCGAAAATTCATAGTATAGCTAGAACGATGGATCTACTACTGTGTTCAAAAAGTAAGGTGAATTTTGTTTTAAATTAAATTATTTTATTTATTCTTCCAAATCGATTTCGATTTGATTCAAATGATGACATGCAATTCCTGTACACGATAAAGGAAGGCCAGGATGAAAAATTTGAGACGATCCAGACAGAGCTGAAGCAGGCAACGAATTCCTGTCCAAAAGACCGCATCACCTCGTGATAACCTCTAGATATAAGTGACGAGGTGTGTTGATGAATCCGAGGCTAAAACGGACCAAACAATGGCCGCAATGCGTAAGGATGTAGTGGAGAACCAGGAGGAAATAAACCATCACCACCGAGGACATATTTCCAGGATCTGTACTACCGTTGCTGATCTGGAAAAAGGAATGGACGAGGCTACGAAGGAGACAAGAAGAGAAAAGGAAAAAACGCACAATCATACCACTAAGATCGGGAAGTTGAAAGAACAGGTTGCCTCGCATTGCCACCAATCAGGTTTTGCGAGCACCTTCATGAACAGCATGAACGTAATTCGGGTGCAGACGACATCTCAGAAGCCACCAATATTCTCCGCCGATGGAAAGCAGTAGCCAATGATGATCCTAAAGGCATTGCTGGAATATTGCCGACTTAATGGCATTTCAGGATCAGAAGTTCAAGTCATCCTCCAAGAAGCTCTTTAGGATCAGCAGAAGAGTGGTGGCAGCTCGTGGAATGTCCGAGACAGCAGATCGCTACTTTACTGTAGAGAGAGGGAGAGAGAGAGAGAGAGAGAGAGAGAGAGAAAGAGAGAGAGAGAGAGATTTAGCTTTCTCAGCTATTTTGTTATGCATATATAAGGTGTCTTACATACTATACAACTTTCGGCATAATATACTGTTATAACATCCGCTTTAATGTTGTTAATGTATCACATTGTTTCAATCATGACGGCATGACTTTATACATCTGTATCCCTTCATTAATTTCTAAATTAAATCACAATATTTTCTGCCTACCTTATTTGCCTCTCATTTGTACTTCCTACCAGAACTATCTTCTTTCCTAATTGCTTCGGCAACCAGCGTTTAAGGGGCTATACCAGTGTGACACTTTCAAACGATGGATTTTTTTGCCATTTTCGACAGTTTATACTTTGAAGAATATCCTGTAAAAATTTTAAGGCCCTATCTTTAATGCTCATGAATGGCAGCCTTCGAAAGAGCAAGCGCTCGTAGGTATAAGATGACCCATCTACCTGGAGGCGGAACTCGGAGCTGACGTGTTGTTACCTGATTCTTTGGTCACTATACGGGGAAGGGGACACTATACAGGGGACTCTATAGGGCCATTTAAAATCAGCGTTGTCATTTAAAAGGTCTCTGGAGTCGTTCAACGCAGTTAAACGAACCAAAGGTTTAGCAGGAAGGAGTAAAAATACCGTGAAGCTAACTGACAAAGTTATTAATGAACTCCAGAAATACTATGGATTGGTGATTACCAGGCATCAAAATAATGTTGATGAAATGTATCAAGAAATTTGGGCTACCTTGCATCATTTGTCTTCGACAGACGAAAATCCGAACCACGGAAATTGCCCTGCAGGTGCGAATAGCTGGTGCTCATATCGCCGCGCGAAAGCTCAAGGAATGGACGTATCAAAGTTCAAACATGATTATCTGCCACTTGACAAGGGTGTTACGAAAGCTTTGGAACCTATTTATACTGACTTGAGTTCAAGGGAATTACTAGAGCGATGCAAAGGAGGGAACACGCAGAATAACAATGAAAGTTATAACGGCTTGCTCTGGCACTTTGCTCCAAAGCACCTTCATAATGTGTTGAAAACGATCGAGCTCGCTAATTTCGTTGCAGTCTCAATATTTAACGATGGTTTTTATGCTGTTCTAAAAATGCTACAAGTAATGGACGTCATCATCGGTCCTATTGCAAATGAACATGCCATGGAGAGAGATGACAGCCGAATCAACCAGGCGGAGTTACGTCACGAAGCATCCTCAAAAAAGGGATGAACAGCTCGGAGAAAAGCTTCAGCCTCTCAGCAGGCATTATTCGAGGAAGAGGAGGGTCCATTGTATGGGCCAGGAATAGTTCATTCGCTGTTTTTATAGTAAATATCATTTTATCTTGCAAACACCGATAGTTAAATCTTTAAACGCGTTTTTCTCGAAATGAGATTTTTCAATTTTGACGACATGGTAACTCAAAGAGAAATTATCCGATTGACTTGAAATTTGAATTGAGTACTCTTGAATACATTTACGCTACAATGACGAAGGGTATTTTTGATTGGATGGAAATTGACGATTTGGCATTGACAAAAACAACCATTTTTAGGCAAAAAAACAGACTTTTTTTTCATAACTACGCCATTTTGTTAAATTTTTATATTTTTTTAAAATCCTGCCTCATTGTACAGGAAATACCTTCCAGTTTAACGACATTTTTTCCTTTCCCGGTTTCAGCCACTCAATCGGCTGGAATCATATCAGCAGTGGAGAAACTTTTTTTTTTGGCGTCTCCGAAGGCAGCACATAAGTCGCTTGGATCTCAATATTTTTCAATGAAAAAATTATGTAATATAGGTCAAATATAGCCAAATACATTCTTAATTTTCCGAAGCATTTAATTAAATACTTTTCTTCCAAAAAATTCCCAAAAATTACCCAAATTTTCAGCGTTCACACTGGTATAGCCCCTTAACCATCTTAAATATAAATATACACACTCTGTAATACAGTCTCTGTCTCACCGACATAAACTGCAACGCCTGCAACATTCTTTTTATTTTAGTATACCTGTCACATTGTAGTATGACTCGCATGACCCGGTTTTGCGCAACTTGCAATTTAGTCAGCTGCGTTTCACCCATACTTGCTAAAATCGTAGCACAAGACTCAAAATGTGGTGCTATAATTGACTTATAAACTATACATGTTGCATATTCCGATATTTCATTGCCAATTCTATTTAAAAAACTTATTTTTTCCCTATTTTCTTTAACATGTAATCGCAGTGATCTTCAAATCTGAGTTTGCTGTCAATAATTACACCAAGATATTTAATATTTTCAACCCGTCCTTTCATCGTGCCATCTAAACATTTTTATGTAATATCTCCTCTCAATTCTTTCCTTGTACTTTTAATTATCATAAATTTTGTTTTGGAGGCATTCATTTTCAATTTATTTACATTCATCCAATTTTCTAAATACCCTGCTTAGTTTTATATCTATTTCCTTGCTACCACATATTTCCTGCTTTCACATATATTATTGTATCGTCCCTAAACATTTTAATGTTGCATTCAATGTCAATATCATCATTAGTTTTTAGTTTACGCTTCGTTTTGTGAACAAAGAAAAGTGAATTTGGCGATTTTTACGATGTCGAATTTTGTTGAGCAAAGAAGTGCTATTAAATTTTGCTTGCGGAATGAAATTTCCGCTGCTGAAACGTATCGAATGTTACAAAAGGCCTTCGGTGACGAGACTATGTCACAGAGAAATGTTTACAAGTGGTACAAAGAATTCAAAGAAGGCAGAGAACGTGTTGATCATTTGGAACGCTCTGGACGACCATCGACGTCAATTGATGAGCAACACATCAAGAAAATCAAGGAATTGATGCTCAAAAAACGTCGATTAACAATTCGAGACCTTGCCGACGTGCTTGCATTATCAATTGGATCAGTGCAAGCAATTTTGAAGGATCATTTGTGCCTCAGAAGAGTCAAATCGCGTTTGGTGCCAAAATTCGCGTTTGGTTCTTCGTGAGTTTTTCGTCAAAAACTCCACTCATGTCGCTCCACAACCACCGTATTCGCCTGGTTTAGCACCGTGTGACTTCTGGCTGTTCCCAAAGCTCAAGAGACCACTCCGGGGAAATCGTTTTGAGTCGATTGAAGAGATCAAACGTGAATCGCTACGCGCATTGAAGGCTATACCTGAGGACGACTTTTTAACATGCTTCAAAGATTGGAAAAAACGTTGGCATAAGTGTATTGTAGCTAGGGGGGATTATTTTGAGGGGGACGAAATCGATTTGGAAAAATTAATAAAAAATTTTTATTTAAAAACAAAATTCACCTTACTTTTTGAACACAGTAGTATATTGTAAATAACAAAGGACCCAGCACAGATCCTTGTGGGACTCCGTACTTTGTCGTAATTCTTTTTGACCACTGATTGTTAAATCTAACTTTTTGTGTTCTATCATTTAAATATGATTTTAACCATTCTAGTACCCTTCCTCTTATTCCGTATTGATATAATTTACCCAGTAATGTTGTTACGTCCTGGGTTTTAACGAATGGACGCAACGACGGAATAATATTTTATTTCCCCCATTTTGAGGCAGAATGCGCTGCCTCGGGATTGGGGCACGGTCGACTTGTCGAAATATTTTATTTTCCTACAAAAACCAATGGGTTTACTCACCTTAAAACTAATTTGGCGTCGTTCCCCACGAACTAGTCGAGGACGACGACGGGACGCTCGTCCGAGTCCGAATCCGTAGTGTCAGAAAAATTTGCTGGCCCCGGTTGCGGCTGGTGAGACGACGATGATGTTGACGGTGCCGGTTGCGCCTGTCGTTCCTCGTCGGGACGGATCGTGCAGCGTTGCACGACCATAGGCCGAATAGCCGCTACAGGAACCCGTTTTAGAGTTCGCCCACCCGCGCCGTCGGGCCAATCGCGCAATTGTATCGATACGTTGGCTAATCCTCTGTTAGGATTCGGTGCTATTTCCACGTTTTCTAACGAGGATCCTTGCGACGTTTCAGATTGTTTTTCTCGCAATTGTCGTCCCGCGCGTTTACGGGTTTTGCCCATCTAAATTATTGGGTAATTAGGAACGGTTGGCGAAAAAGACCGCTGTCCACTTTCCTTGTGGTCATACGGTATTTCTTCAGAAAAGAATGGAACCCGCGTGTAGGACCCTGAGGTACCACGCGGATTCGTGAAATAAAGTGGAACGGGAGGCGTGCAACTGTTAGTTGACGCCGCGCTCCCTAGGTAAAGATCCCCCGGCGCGAGTTTCCAAGCGCCACCAGGGTGTAGAGTGCCGCAGACTCGCAACCAGGTGCGGGACCAAACAACACGTGATCTGGAGGTGCAACGAGGGTCGCGCTCCAGATCACCTAGTCAGAAATGAAAAGCCAAAGGCCACGGGGGCCCTACGACCAAGCGTCGCACAAAGTAGCTAGCCCACGAGAGAGAGATCGCGGCAAGCTCGGCGACAGAAAACAGTAAAGTAGGCGGGAGTTTAGGTATACACAGTTAGAGGATCGGCGTCCACATTGAGGGTGGGCGCGCGAACCGCTTGGAAGAAAAATAGAACTCGTGTGTAGGACCCTGGGGTACCACGCGGATTCGTGAAACAAAGAGGACGGAAGGGTGTGCAACTGTTTAGTTGACGCCACACTCCCTAGTTAAAAGATCCCCCGGCGCGAGTTTCCAAGCGCCACCAGGGTGTAGAGTGCTGCAGACTCGCAACCAGGTGCGGGACCAAACAACACGTGATCTGGAGGTGCAACGAGGGTCGCGCTCCAGCTCACCTAGTCAGAAATGAAAGACCAAAGGCCACGGGGGCCTTACGATCGAGCGTCGCGCAAAGTATCTGGCCCACGAGAGAGAAATCGCGGCAAGCTTGGCGACAGAAAACAGTAAAGAAGACCGGGGTTAGGAGATGTTGGGATTTCAGCGGGTGGATCTATGAAAACCACGGAACACCCTTGTATAATACCGTTTTTTATTGGAACGCGCACAAATAAAATGTTTAAATGCGTGAACAAATATTAAAATTCTTAAATGCGCGAACAAATGTTAACAACGCACAAATAAAAATGTTTTAAAATCCGCGAACAACTATAAAAATACTTGAATCCGCGAACAATTTGGAAAGTACAATTTTGATGAGCGATATAGCTAATTTAGAGGTACGATGTTTCAGAACTGCGCGCACGGTGAGGACTGCCTCTTTTAAGACAACGACTCTGTATATTGGGTGGCTAAGTGCCCCTCCAGTCGCCTACTCTCAAAAGTGCAGAGTTGCGAGTCCCGCGGGTCTCTATCTAGATTCTAAGAATCAGAACAACGGGCCTCGCAGCCTCACCGGCCTGTCAGCGTAACCCGGCCGGGTGTCGGGCTTATCGCTTCCGTTCGACGGTCGCCTGGACCAAGCACCGCGGCCCGGCACGTGGGATTGCTTACGCTAGCTTAAAGATTTGAAGTGGCTACTCGCCAATGGATAACATTGGAATGTGGCGAGCAACCTTATGCCGTTTAGGGTGCGAGAGAGGCTGTGCATTGCCACGACAAATACAAAGTCATATTCAATAACCATGCTTGGCTCTAGTCGTGGGACTAAACAAAGTCGCACGGGTGGTTATCGCGCGATGCTTTGCTCAGCGTTTCTCGCTTATACCCCAGTGGACGGCTAAGAATATGTCTTAATGTATATGTGCATGCACGTATTATACATATACCTACATGCATCAAATACAGGGTGCGCGTATTGGTTACGCGCATACAAAATGTATGGATAATTATACGCTTAAAATATGTATTAATAAAAACATATTAATATAAAGTTATATATATAGAGAGAGAACAGGTATATATCTGTTCGTATTAATAATATATGTATAAAAATGTGTAAAATACTGGTAAAAATATTTTAAAAAATTTCGCGTGGAATATAGCGGGGGACCAGGACGTAACAAATGTATATCTATCTACTGTTTCGAAAGCCCGTTTTAAATCCAAAAATATTACTCCTATAATGTCACCTTCACTAATTATTATTTTCCAATCATCAATGACACTTTGTATTGCTGTCTCACATGAGTGATTCATCCTAAAACCCCACTGATGTTCCGTAATAATGTCATTAACTTGTAAGTATGTTTCAATTTGCTCTTTTACAACTAATTCCAATACTTTTTCATATATTGGCAATATATTTATTGGTCTATATTCGCTTGCTTTCTTTGCTTTTTCAAGCTTTGGAATTGGTATTATTGTGGATGTTTTCCATCCCTCCGTATACGTACCTTTACTTAATGATTCGTTAATTAGCCTCAATAATTCCTCCCCTATCACGTAAAAGCATGTTTTTCATATATCATTAGTTATTCCTTCATCTGTCCCCTTCTTACGTGGCAAGTTCATAACAATTCGTTCTAACCTATATATATCTATCAGATCAAAGTTTTCTAAAATTCCCTTGTTTTCTGTAACGTAAATAGTTCTCCGGCCGTTCCTACATTCCTCCTTTATAGATTTAACTATCTCATCAATACTCCGTATATAATACAAATTGAACTTATCTGCAAATTTACATTCCCCCATGTTCTGTGATATTTCGAAATTTAAATAATTTGTTTCTTTCGCGCCCGCATTTTCTCTTCTTATAACTTCTTTTAGCGTTTTCCACATCATTGCACGGTCATTTTTATTATCATTCATCATGCTTTCATAATACCTTTTCTTTTCACTTGTAATTAATTCAACTACAATATTTCTTTCTATTTTAAATTGTATCCAATCTTGTTCAATGCATGTATGCATCGCTCTAATATACGCTTCGTCCCTTCTCTTTATAGCTATTCTGATGTCATCCGAGTACCATTTTTTCCCTTCCCATATTTTTGGAATCTTGAACTTCTTCTTTGGTGCTACTGTATTAAAACGTTTCGCGATTTTTGTCCACTATTACTTTTCGCTACGATCGCGTCTGTTCGGCGGTGTCGTGAAATCGCGTAGTTTTATAATTTTATTTCGAGCGATATCGTCCTAGATCGTATGGAGAGTGGAGCTTGCTCGAAACCAGTTCGTGCTCTGGGCTGGATGGAATGAGAAGTGTCTGCGGTTTTGCGGATTTGCAATCAATCTATTAGGTTGTTATTAGTATTTTTATTGTTTTTGTTTGTGAGACCTCAGTTTAGGTTTTGTTGCGTCGCATTTGTCCGTGAAGAACATGCGGTTTGTTACCCTTTCATCATTGGTCTTTTTATTGATTGGGTAATTCTTTTTTCTTTATGGTGCTGAAGGCACTGATTGTGTGATGATTGTCTGATTGCTTGTTAGTTTAGACAGAGGATGGAAGGACGTTCGTAGGACGATCTGGTCGTTCGTGCGGGTTTTAACGTTCGCTTGCGTGAGTTTTTCTTTAATCTACGTATGCGGAATTGCTTCCGGTATTTCGGGTTCTGACTCTGTAATTCGTGAAGAGATGAGATATCGTCTTTACGGAGCTTAACACTTAATTTATCTGTTTAGAGGTTATCGCGTTCGCTAAGACGCGCTTTTCTTAAATCTATGTATGCGGAATTGCTTCCGGTATTTTGGGTTTTGACTCTATCATTCGTAAAGTGATGAGATATCGCCTTTACGGAGCTCAACACTCAATTTATCTATTTCGGGGTCATCGCGTTTGCTAATGCGCGTGTATCGAATATTGTGTAATTTAGATTTCGTGTATTTCTCGAATTCTTAGGATATCGTTGGCCGAATCCCGATGGCCATTGGTGCTTCGCGTGTCTACTGTATATAATGTACTTACTATACTCTGAACAAATTTTTACTGTATATAATGTACTTACTATACTCTGAACAAATTTTTCTGCTCTAATGTTCACATCCAAATCATCTCTATATTCTGTTCTTTCTTCTATTACTTTGAACAATTCACCTATATGCAATTTTTAATAATCTCTACTAATAAATTCTCTGTATTTTTTTCCCTCGTTGCTTATAACTAGTTCAACATTTATCCACGCATGATCTGTTATCTCTGGTGTGTCATATACTTTACAGTTCATCTTATCGTTTGCAAATACTAAATCTTTCAAAGTTTTACCATCTTTCGTAACTCTCGTAGGTTTATCGATATATTGTGTCATACGTAAGTATGACATTTCTGTTGTTAACTTTTTCGCATAAAACGAATCCTTCCTTAAATCTATATTAAAGTCTCCGACCATTATACATTGTTCTTTCATTTTCAATAGTTCTATTATATCCTCTAAAAATCGTATGAAGTCCCCGTCCGATGCACTCGGTGAGTGGTACACAGTAGCGACCACACCTCTGAATTCCTTATCTCTCACTTCTATCGCTATACACTAACAGTTAGATATTATCTTTTCCTTTAATATCACTTCATATTTAATATTGTTTCTTATATATAACATAACGCCCCCTGTGTTTCTATCTTCCGAATCACACCTAGCGACACTATAACCTGGCACGTAGACCTCATTGTTTTCAATATCTGATGTCAGCCTAGTCTCCGATAGCGCCAGTAAGGCCGGGTTCATCCTCTTCGTAATCTGTTTATGGATTTCATCCTGATGTGCCATCACACTCTGGGCGTTTGTGTATATAATTGCCTCTTTTCGTAATTGCTATCTGTTGGAATTCCAGCCTGTTCTTTTTTTCCACCGCTATTGCTCTGGTGTACGTTGGACACTCCATACTCAGAGCGTCATGTCCATCATTTATTTTCAGGTTGTACGTCTTAGTTTTGTACACACAATTTATACATTTATTTTTTCTTATCGTACATGCATCAGATTTGTGACTTCCTGCACACTTATGACAAGTTTCCTGTCGTGTACAGTTTTGGGCAATATGGTAATAACCCTAACATTTAACGCATCTTCTCACACTGTAAAGGTTAAATACCATACATTTTTTCCTTTCAATATTTATTTTTCTCTTCTTAGCATTAATTCATGTGTTTCTTCATCTGCCTCGAGTATTACTGAGCCTTCTTCTTTGTCACCTCTTCTAGTTTTAGGTTTCGTAATCCTCTTCACCACTTTTATGTAAAATCCTTCTTCTTTCCTATCAATATTGATCTGCTTCTTGATCGTGTCTATTAAGTTCCCATCTTCTTGTTCCATTGCATCTTCATCAATATTTATAATTTTTAGCTTTGGTTTTATCTTCTTTGGTTCCACGATCTCAAAGTCTTTCCCTAGCTTTTCACTAACTGTGTCTCTCAGCTGCTTGATCTCTCTTACACTCTCGCACCCAAGTATTACTGATCCTTTACCTCCTTACCTGAGTTTTGTTATACCTACAGCTAAATTTTTTATATCCATTTTTTCTTTTACTATTTTTTTGGTTGCTTCACTCTCCTGCGCTTTCTTCAGCTTAACAATCAGTATACTTTCTTTCTTTCTTTTAGTATTCTTTCTTTTTGTCTACTCCCCACTACTTCCATGTTATCTTCTTGAATTTTTTGTTTCATCTCTTCTAGTTCCTGTTTGAAGGTCCCCAACTCCTCCCGGATTATTTACTTTATCATCATTTTGATTTCATTCTCACATGCAACCTCCTCCTTTATTTCTTTCACTGCATTCACCAACCAGTTTATCTTTACATCCATGTTCGATTGCCTGCTGCTGCTGCTGCTGTTGTTGCTGTTTTCCGCTGTAGATGCTGCTGTTCCTATGGATCCTGATGATCCCAGTCTTTCTCTACCACTCCCCGTCACAGGTGTCCTCCTCTTATCTATTTTTTCTGCTAGAAGGGGAATTTCCTGAAATGGACCTTCGCATTTCGCTACATCGTTGTCTTTATAAGTCTTATGTTTACTTGCACGTCCCGGGTGGAAGAAACTCTTTGTGCACTTCCTGCATTGCAGAACTACGTTTTTTATTTTTTGCTTACATGCAGAGCATCTGTATTCAGCATATTCGGCTTCAATCATGTCGGCGTTACCGACCGCTGCCACCGATGTATATCACCGTTATCAGCAGATAACGGTGTGACTTTCAATTAATTATCTGCGCACCCGCACTCTTTGACTCTTACACGTTGGCACTTTAATGGGTACCTGATCAGCTTTTGTCGCTGAGTAGCATACAAACTAAATCACGCATCACATCCACTATTCACCATTTTCCGACTAGAAAACACCAACTAAAAAAAATAACACCAGAGAGAGAGAGGGATAGAGACAGAGAGAGACAGAGAGAGACAGAGACAAAGAGACAGAGACGGAGAGACAGAGACAGAGAGACAGAGACAAAGAGACAGAGACGGAGAGACAGAGACAGAGAGACAGAGACAGAGAGACAGAGACAGAGAGACAGAGACAGAGAGACAGAGACAGAGACAGAGAGACAGAGACGGAGAGACAGAGACAGAGAGACAGAGACAGAGAGACAGAGACAGAGAGACAGAGAGACAGAGACAGAAAGACAGAGACAGAGAGACAGAGACAACGCAGGAGGATTTTGAATACCATGTTGAGCCAGATAGAGAAGAAAATATCCCGCCCATCACAACTGAGGAGCTCCTTCGAGCGTGCAGCAAGATTGGAAACAACAAGGCATCAGGTATGGACAATATTCCTGATGTTGCCTTCAAGGCGGCGGTCAGAACAGCACCTGAGGTATTCCTACGCATGTACAACACCTGCCTTCAAGAAGGAATATTCTCTGAGCGCTGGAAGGGGCAAAGGCTTGTCCTCCTGCCAAAGAGCAAGAAACCACCGGACGATCCAACGTCATATCGCCCTTTGCGCATGATTGACACAGCTGGAAAAGTTTTGGAGCGTATCATACACAATCGAATTGAAGCCACTATTGAAGGTTCTTTGGCATACAACCAATATGGATTTAGAAAAGCTAGATCAACTCTAGATGCAATCAGCCACGTGATAAACACCGCAAAAGAGGCTACAGCTGGCAAACGATGGAAGGGAGGGACAAATAAGTATTGCCTTCTCGCTGCTCTTGACATCAAGAACGCGTTTAACTCAGCTAGATGGGATAGCATCTGCCTAGCACTAGACAGGCTCAACGTCCAGTCGTACCTGAAAATAATGGTGAAGAGCTACCTCAGCTGTAGATCACTTAGGTACTATACAGACGAAGGCCCACACGAGTATAAGGTCACTGGAGGAGCTCCCCAGGGTTCAGTGCTGGGACCACTCTTGTGGAACAGAATGTGTGATGGACTCTTAAAACTGCAACTGCCGCAGGGAGCAGAGATAGTAGCCTTCGCAGACGATGCTGGAGCCACCATAGTTGCAAAGCATAAAGAAGAACTACACATATGCTTTGGAGAGTTATACGATAGAGTACAGCAATGGATGAGATCAACTGGCCTTAGATTGGCGGAACAGAAAACCGAAGCGGTTCTCATCACTAGTAGGAAGAAAGTAGAGACAATCGACCTCGAACTCGGTGACCATACCATTACATCCCAGCCCTATATCAGGTACCTAGGAGTGATGATAGATGCCAGGCTGAATTTCTAGGAACAGTTGAAACACATAACTGAGAAGGCTGCGAAGGTGACATGGGCACTGTCCAGGCTAATGCCGAATATTGGGGGACCGCGCCAAGACCGGAGAAAACTGCTGGCATTAGTAGTAACTTCTGTGCTAAGTTATGCGATTGCCATCTGGGGAGATGCCTTAAAAGTCCAAGAATACCGCAGGAAGGTAGCAGCAACCTATCGGCTTAGCGCTTTGAGAGTCTCCAGTGCATTTTGTACGGTGTCAGAAGATTCAATATGTGTCATAGCTGCAATGATGCCTATCCATATCCTTTCGGAAGAGAGAAGTAGCCTATATCAACAAAGAGGTACATCTATAGAATCCCGAGCGAATCAATGAAGAGAGGCGAGGCTCCAAAGCCTTTTGCAATGGCAGGCTGAGTGGGATGAATCAACGAAAGGCATATGGACACACCGTCTTATCCCACGGGTGGATAGTTGGATCAATCGGAAACATGGTGAAGTAAATTACTATCAGGGGTACAAATTGAAAATGCGGGTTTGATAACAGATGGCGTTACTAACGCTATACGCATCAGGCAGTACTGTGACTATGTTCATGTCAAAGCTACGTCTTATAGCTTTAATTTTCAGTATGTGTCAATTTGTCGCAGTGTCAAATTCATAGTTTTTTTGAGCTCTCAATATGTCGAGTTTCGTGCCAACAAAACAGCTTTGTATTAATTATGTGCTGCCCCGTCTCGTCGTCATCCCATGTTTCGCTTAATAAAAATTAGAGTTATTAAAGCTGTATACATAATGCTATTGTCAATAAACATATTTGTTCTTCAAATGTTTTTACCTATTATTATTAATATTAATATCAATAACTGATTTTAAAGTATCGAAAGATTTATTTTTAATTTGTGTCAAATAGTAAAAAAAGCAAAACCTCGGATGTGTAGGACACGACCGGACACAAATCTTTTTACCGATGTCAAGCTACAATCTTCTTTTTCGATGGTAGGGCCCAATCTGTGGTATTGCATGTAGGACCTAATCTACTTATCGATAGCTGCACCAAATCTACACTACCAACCGGCGGTAAGTCGCTCTGTTTTACCTGCTGTCGGTAACATACCGCCTGCCGAATATTGACCATCGATGGCTCATCAGTAACAAGCGTCCGACAGATGGCGCACGTGTCGCCTAGGTGGCGCGTCAGTCGGGGGCTTAGGGTGGGGCGACAAATCAGGTGCAGGGGAGAGGTGGGGTAAGGAGGTGGGGAACGAATCACAAGCCAGCAGGGAGAGGGAAGACCACGCCCACAGGTATTTCTATCTTGGCCCCTTTCTACTGCCGGAGATAGCCGAGGCAGTGCCTTGCAGGCATGCCGCGTGAAGCGAGAGGCTATCTCTCTCGCTTGACTTAGGCATCGCTCATTGGCTATCTCACTGTTTTGACTTCAGCGCACAACGACCCTTTCGTAAAGCACAACCATATTGCAAATTTAGACACTTCTGTGAAAAACCGCTAGAACAACGCACGCATTTCAGCATCGCTCGGACAAATTTTCGCCGCTTTCTAGGATCCACTAAGCATATTCGTGCAAATAAGGACTCAAAATCAGGTACGAGTACACCGTTATAATTTAGCATAATTCAATAACGGTGAGGAGTGGAAAACTCATCGGTACATTCTCATAAAGGTCTCACTCTGTGGCGTACTCTGCAGCGCGGGCTGTACCACGTTTCTACATTACGTGTTGCTCACTCAATTAATACAATTGCGTGTGTTCCTATCAATTCACTGTACTTTCCCCTAGCAAGCTTAGCTGGGGTAAACTACTGTGAATTTATTCCATTTATTTGTGCATCCTCAAGCTCACTTTGCCGTACTCTGCAGCGCTGACTGTGTCACGGCTTGTCACATCAAAATTCCAGCACACAAGCAATATATTTGCAAGTGCTCTGATTCAGTCTCCGTAAAATCTTTTGTATAAATCATATGAGAATTCACTGTGAATAAGAGACATATTTCACGCTCACACTTCTCATTCCGTGGCGTGCTCTACAGCGCTAGCTGCATCACGTACACTACATTCAATGCAAGACCACGCACAATTAATATAATTGTGTGCTGCTCAAATAGCTGTTCAAAATTTACATGAAATTTATTTGTATTTATTTTTATATTTTCCTTAGTTTTTCTATTTTTGGATATATTTTTGTAGTGAAAGAGCGGATGGGACAATAAACCACTTTCTCTATAAAACACCTTTCTGTCTGGTTTTATTTTTCCCTGTCGTGAGTCAAGACTCATAATTTTCAATATATACACAGGTCGTTTCCACTACATCTGGAAGGAATCTCAAACATTTTGGTCCTTTGAGCCGGATATTCGACCCGCACAGGGCAGAACCAGGGTAACTACCTTCCGCTCTCAACATCATCTCGGCTCATCTGGACATAGGATTCTGCGAACCCACAGCGCAATATCCTCATCATGTCGTCGGCTCGCTCCCGGCTCTTCTGGTTTTTGGTAAAGTAGCACTCTGCGGAGTAACTTCGTTAATCTTTTAATTTGCACGGTGCACTCAGGCTAGCAATGTCTGAGCCTAACTCTTGAGACGCGTGGGTAACGCCTGGTGATTCTGACGACAAAAGGGCATTGCTGGTCCCAGACCTCGTTGTGGTTGCGAAGAAGACCCGAGCACCGGCTCGGCTACCAGCCGGCCTGGTGTTCAAGGTCCAATCACAGCAACGGTGGGTCTCTGCTCTGCGCTCCATCTGGACCACTATCGAAGAGGGTCGGGAGACTTTCTCCATGGCCTCGCTCAATACCTTCGTTGAGCAGATCGATGAGCGGCGACTTTCGTACGGAGCATGTGCTGCTGAAAGCGTCGTGGCCTATTGCTTACACCGAACATGAATACTTCAGCAGTGACACGTAGACTATCGAGACAAAATTGGCTTTGCACGGCAAAATGGCTGCTAGGGAGACCATGGAGAAACTCGCTCAACCCCAACCTGCTGCACCAGTGGCCTCGCCGCCGAGGTCTCGGACGAAGCTGCCGGACATTAAGCTGCCGACCTTCAAGGGCGTCTATACCGGGCGACCAGCGTTTCGGGACTTGTTCGCGTCATTCGGAACTCTAGGTTAGCCGACGTCAAGCGGCTGATGTACCTGCGTGGCTGCGTCACGAACTCGGCGGCAAAATTAATTCAAGGATTCGCCCTCACCGACGAGTCATTTACATTGGCGTGGGAGACCCTGGTGTCTCGTTTTGAAAACAAACGGCTGCTGGTGCAGGAGCGGTTGGACGAAATGTTCGCGCTCAAGCGAAGCTCTCATGACGCGGGGTCGCTCGCATCCGTTGTCACGTCTGTCTCCGAAGCCAACAAGGTCCTCACTTCGGTCGCAACGAAGGAGGAATTATGGGACTGCGTGTTGGTCAGGTTGCTAAGCGAGCAGTTCGATCCAACCACACGTGAGCTCGGGAGACAACGTTGGGACTCTCATCTATCAGGGGTACAAATTGAAAATGCGGGTTTGATAACAGATGGCGTTACTAACGCTATACGCATCAGGCAGTACTGTGACTATGTTCATGTCAAAGCTACGTCTTATAGCTTTAATTTTCAGTATGTGTCAATTTGTCGCAGTGTCAAATTCATAGTTTTTTTGAGCTCTCAATATGTCGAGTTTCGTGCCAACAAAACAGCATTTGCGGGAAGTTTTAATTTACTTCTTTAATTTGAAGAAAAGTGCTGCTGAAGCACATCGATTGGTCTCCGAGGCTTATCCGAGTCATGTTCCATCGGTTTCAACGTGCGAGAGATGGTTTGTGCGGTTTAGAAGTGGTGATTTTGACGTTGAGGACAAAGAGCGGCCGGGCCAAGTGAAAAAGTTTGAGAATGCTGAATTGGAGGCAATACTCAATGAAGACTCGTGTCAAACTCAACAAGAGCTCGCAGATTCATTGGGAGTGACACAACAAGCCATTTCCCATCGTATAAAAGCCCTCGGAATGATCCAAAAGCAAGGACATTGGGTGCCGTATGAGCTGAAGCCGAGAGACGTCGAGCGCCGTTTTTTTGCATGCGAACTGCTGCTCGAACGGCAAAAACGGAAGGGTTTTTTGCATCGCATTGTCACTGGTGATGAAAAGTGGATCCATTACGATATCCCGAAGCGCAAAAAATCATATGGTTACCCCGGCCATGCATCATCATCGACGGCCAAACCAAATATTCACGGCGCCAAGCTCATGCTCTGTATTTGGTGGGACCAGCTGGGTGTGGTGTATTATGAGCTATTGAAATCGAACGAAACCATCACAGGAGCACTATACCGAACTCAATTGATGCGTTTGAGCCGCGCACTCAAAGAAAAACGGCCACAATACGAGCAAAGACACGACAAAGTAATTTTGCAACATGACAACGCTCGGCCACATGTTGCAGCGCCGGTCAAAACATACCTACAAACGCTGAAATGGGAAGTCTTACCCCACCCGCCGTATAGCCCAGATATTGCTCCTTCCGATTACCACCTTTTCCGATCGATGACACATGGCCTAGCTGACCAGCGCTTCCATTCTTACGAAGAAGCCCAAAAATGGGTCGATGACTGGATAGCAGCCAAGCCGGCCGAATTTTTTCGCGACGGTATCCGTAAATTGCCAGAAAGATGGGAAAAAGTTGTGGCTAGCGATGGACAATACTTTGAATAATTCATTTGTTACCATTTTTTCAGAATAAACGTTCAAAAATAGAAAAAAATCCCGCATTTTCAATTTGTACTCCTGATACCTGACGCAATTGCTGTCCCGACACGGATGCTACCGTTCGTATCTTCATCGCTTTGGACATGAGAACCTACCCGAGTGTCGAGAAGGGTGCAAGCTTGAAGAAGATGCGGAACACGTGTTCTCCCAGTGCCCTACTTATGGGCAGGAGCGACAAGAGCTACAAGCGAAATTAGAGGCGGTAGCAACGCCGGAAAACATAGTAGAATACATGCTAGCATCGCATGAGAAATGGAAAACCGTAAGCGTTTTTGCAACCAAGATACTGAAGGAGTTACGCCGCAAAGAGCAAGTAAGAAGAAATAGTAGTAATAACACTACTGTTCCCTAGGAGGAGTGAAAGATAGAAAAGCTTCGGCTTGGCCACCCCCGCGAAGTAATACTTTCTTGTCGTACCGCGAGGGTATTAAAAGGTATTAAAAGGCTACTGGCGTGAGGTTAAGGGTTTTAGTCGGTAAGTTCAATCAGTCACGGGAGATACTGCTGCTGGTATCTCTTATGGTGCATAAAGCATGTACCCCCTCAAAAAAAAAAAAAAAAAAAAAGAGAGAGACAGAGACAGATCCAACGGTGACTGTAATATCATTATATTCTCTTACTTGCCTGTAAGAAGGAAAAACATATTGCTACTTCAAAGTACGTAATTCCGGTTCATAAAATAAGTGTTCGATGCTCAATTATAATTGTTTGAAGATAAATATAACAAAGTATCGAAGAAAATCTTCAATGTTTAAGCAATAACCACGACGACACTATAAAATATTAACCTTAATTATACAGTTATAAGTGCCATTTTTCATCATGGTAAGAATGTTGAAAATTGCCATGACACAACAATGATGGGGGACAAATTTACTTCTTGGACATTAATAAACGACTCGATTCAGTTATCAACTGATATTGCAGCGTCTCAGCATGGATCATTTGAGAAAAAAAACTATGTTTTACATAGGAATGAAACATATCTACTAGGACTAAAGTACCGATGATGAATATTATTGATAGCACCGAAATTATCAACATTCCTAAGGTTTTATTATAAAAATGTATACAAATGAAAAAATTCAAGGCAAAATCATAACAGCCTTGCAATAGTGCAAAGTTCAGAATTAGTCCTAAGAAGCTAAAGATATAAAGTTATGTAACATACGTATTGTAACTAAACGGACCATCCATGACGAACTTTGGGATCAGTCTGTTGAATACGTCACAATACCGGTTTTACAGGCAGTAAAGTAATGATCCCGTCTCGAGTGATAATAACAACTCGTACGGAAGCCACCTATATATGGTAGGTGAAGAAAACCCAACTAAAATTGACACGTAAGGCGGATAGCCGGTGAAATTCGATATGCAGTCTTCAATTTGTGAGAAGTTCGGCTCCACGAACTTTGACATCGAGACGCGACAGCAGCATACAACAAGTGAAATGTGGTTGCACCGAAGCCCTCTCGCAAGTTTTGGCGATGCATCGAAGGACGAGTACTATAGGACAAACGATTCTAAGGTTCAATGGGGCCAGGATGGACGTCAACGACCGACCGTAGGACCACGACATCGTGGGACGAGGATTCAGCACGACAACGAGTCAATTACATCCAAAGACTTGGCAGCTCGCTTCAAGTATTCTCAGTGTGTACAAAATGCAGGAAAGTCTCCAAAGACCGATTCAAGTGTTGTCCCATTATATAAACTCTGAAACAATCTTCGGATATTAATTCAATTGCTGTGGGAATGTACAAACTACAAGAGTTTTGGAAGATCACTTGAAGTGTTGGTGCTGTGTGTAAACTGCGAAAAACTCTTTGGAAGTTTTTCGGCGATAATCTCCAACGTTAACCGATTTATTCCTCTGAATACATAAACACATGAAAATATTAATAAATAAATCACAGTATCAATCATCAGGAGTCTACAGCACGGCATTTCCAGCGAGATAGTAATCATTCGCTATAACAACTAAGCATGAACATATACGGCTATTGTAACAGCATGAGTTAATGATTTTTATATATTTTAACACTGACGATATATGTAGGGCAATATATAGTGGTAAGGGGCTGGCGGCGCAGTAGGTAACGTCAACGCGGTCGGTAATGAAACCGTCCGCACGACTCGTACTGCCAAAAGAATAAACCGCGTTCATCGTCATCCCATGTACCACATCACATTAATAAGTATGATTGAATAATGAATCGAAATTTTTTTGCAAACTCCTCGAAGCGAAAAACTTTAAAAACCGGAACAGGTGTATCAACTAAACAGGGTGACGTACGGTCGTGCCTCAGTTCCATTCTTCACAAATCGTATGCTTCGGCAAGTCGCACACGATGTATAACCACGAAGTGAGTCAGGTAATTTGTCGCGATTTTTACTTCAACGATCTTGTTACTGACAGTGACGGTCTATGCGGACTTCAGTCCCTCAAGGGAGGCGGGAGAAAGAGCAATTGCTCGCTACACAAACGGCAAACGAAATCCGACAAGCTTCTAATATCGGAGAAGAAATGAAAACTCTGAGTCTTACAAGGAAGGATAGTTTGGTGTCCGCCTCCGATTTTGATGAAACTCAAATATGTTGTAGAGCAACGAAAACTAAAAGAAACGTTTTTTTTTTATCGGCGGAAAAACGTTTTTAAGGGGTGAAATCGCCCTTCAAAGTTAGGCATGTCGAGGGGTGATTATGCAGTTTCCTCAGAAGGCGTCAACCGATTTTATTGAAACAAAAACCAAAATACTCCTCATTAAAGACAATAAAAATTCCACGTGAAGTCGACAAAAAAAATCCATTTGCAGGGGTGAAACTGCATAATCACCCCTAACTTTGAAGGGTGATTTCACCCCTTAGAATTGATTTTCCGCCGAAAAAAAAAACGTGTCTTTTAGTTTTCGATGCACTACAACATATGTGAATTTCATTAAAATCGGAGGGAGACATCAAAGTATCCTTCTTTGTTAGTTGGGTCTATGCACAGGAAATCTTGTGTTATCGTGTGACCTCTAGAAACACAGATGGTCGAGGTACAAAGTGGATAGTATTGTTTGCCGCATCCCAAATTTTTGATCCACTGGAATTGGTAGGATTCTAAACAATAAATGCGAAGATCCTAATCCAGCGAATATAGCAGTTGAATCTCACATGAGACAAATCTCTTCTAAGCAGCTTGCATACGGAATGGATTAAGTATATCAACTAACAAGCAGCTGTAAATGGAATTCGCATTTCGCGCGTAATCGTTTGGCGTGATTAAGTCCATATCGAGCCGCCAAGGGTGCGTATTGGGCCTGCATGTATCTACGTTCAATAGACAAGCACCAAGTCTATCGTGTTGATGAAATTTCTTCGATAAAATTGCACGATCGCTATTATTGGTGCGAATCTACAATTGTTTCAGCCTGGATACGGGATGAGTTCTACTTACAAAAAATCTTTGTTGTCAATCGCCTCACCGAAATCCAGCAATTGACAGTACGAGATATATGGTATCACGTCAAGTCCGAAGACAATCCAGCAGATCCTATCTCGAGTGAAGTGAGTCCTAATCAGGTAAAAAACTTTTGTCTTTAGTGGTAGGGACCCGCCGATTATCCAAACCCAAGGGGTATCTTCAACCAGAAACTCCAGCATTCAATGTCGACATTCCCGTGACAAAATTGAGCATCGTAACGTCCACACAGACACTCGAGGCAAACGATATTCTTGAACCTTTATTATCCCTTGTAAGGCTGAAAGGATTTCTCGCCTACTACTGGCGCTGGAAAGAGGCTCTTACGATCGAAATACAAACATTGCGACCATTGACCGCCGCTGGATTATAGCGAGCAATGAAGATAATAATCAAATCCGTCCAAGTATATTGTTTTCGTCGCAACACAACTAGCAAGGTCTACATTTGTATCTTCGTATACATGAGTACTAAAGGCAATCTACGTAGAGTAAGTCTCCGATTTAAGTACACCGACGATTACTAATGCTTTTGAGCAATATGTCGTACGTCGAAGCAGGTACGACCATATATATTCTGAAAATGGCAAGAATTTTAACGGTGCGAGAAACGAATTACGGGCCTTGTCCGATCTCGTGAATAAAACAAATAGGCCTACGCGATTTAAATATCTCACTGAGCTAGTGCAATCATTCTGATCACGATGGTCAAAGGAAAATTTGTTGAACCTCTAGTAACGATTCAAGTAGAATCGCGAAGATCAAGTGTACCCGATCAAGATCCGAATGATGATATTATTACAAAATAATCAGGCTCCTCGATACAATGGATACTGGGGAGAATAGTCGAATGCCACGAAGGAAAGGACCAGAAAGTACGAGTCGTATGTGTTAAGACGTTGCAAGTAATGGTGACACAGACTGTGACAAAGCTCTATATCTTACCAATCGAGGTGTAACCTAATCCAACGAAATATATGTTGATGGCCCCATTTTCAGGGCGGGCAATAAGTTAGTATAAGCGACCGTGGAGCGTATGTAGGTGCACTATGCTTAGCTATATAGAAAAATGTTTTTTTGTTTGCGAGCGTAAGTGTTAGTTCGTTGTGCAGTCGCAAGCGAGCGTGCGAGGAAAAAAGAAGATATGGCGTTACAGCATGAGAAAACAGTGCTCATTATACTGTACACCGAAGAAGTTTCTCTGCGATTAAAAGTGTTGGTAATTAAAAACGATTCATTTCCACATTCCTACTAAGAAGACCTTCATTTTTACACCTCTAGATTTATACCCACGGTCATGTAGTTGAATCGATAATCCATCACAGAACGATCAGTTACACAGACAGGCCACGGAGAGCACCAATTTGTGTGAGACTTGCACTGGAACTACTTGAAAACTGCGTGACGCGCGACATCCCTGCTCCATTGCTGTCCGGAGGTACACGAAGACTGCGTCTGGCTAGCGTACGGTCGATGAAGCTATATATACCGCACGAGGGCTCCGCCCCGTCTACAGGGGCATGCAGAAGATGATAAAAACAGCAGCTAGGGAGTAATTCAACTTTGTGAAACACATTGTACCTGTGTTAGATAGATTTGCAACTTACGAGTATGCGGGCTTAAAGTATTGTAGAGCGAGGTAGCGAGCAAGATGAATTAGTAATGAATGATGAAGTATCCCTGAGGGCCCATTTATGCGGAAATTATGTAAGAGATTATGCAGATATAGTAGGAATATAATAAATAATAAATCGATCAACAGAAAATTTATTTTCTAAAATATATATCGCTAAATTTTTGTCTCCTTTGAATAAACCCTACCGCACTGTATGAGAATGATTGAACGTAAATTAGATCCGGCTCGAAGGACCAAAAAATGTTATGATAGTGAGTGTGAGTAAATTAGAAATATTTCATAATGTTCCAAAAAAATTATTAAGAATTCTAAGATGAAAACTAACTGATGCGACAAAGCACTATGAGAGAAATCGACAAGTGCGCAGAGTGAGCGCCTAGCCAGACTGAGTAAAACATAATAAATAGCAATGAATATAATGCTCTGTGCAGTGAATCTGTATCACTTGAGTATTGCTACGCTGTCGACGGATAGCGGTTCAATGCATTCGCTCGATGTCGAGTGACATCTGCGAATATTAATATTAAGAATCCTGGTCACAAGCATACTAAATTAAATGCATTCAATAGTTAACAATAATAAATCAACGTTTATTTAATTAATTAACAATGATTGCATGAATACCTGTTGAATACACAAAATATAATTTGATTTTGTCTGGTCTGTGTGATGATGTACTAATGTTGAGTGGGTTCTCAGGCTGTTGAGTTGACTCGTTGATTCGTGTGGGTGATCTTGGTGAGGTGGTCTGACTGTAGACCTCTGTATTGAAGCCACATGACGGGCTGGAGAGTGAGCTACAGCCAACGTGTGATGCGAGGCTGCGTGGTGTGTATGCTGCCAACGACGAACCACGCCGTTGAGTTTTATGTGAATGTTTCGATAGTTCTGGTGATCTGCTGTGATTCGCACTGACAATGATTTGAAATACGGGTGATTTGACAAAAAATTTAATACACTACACTACTGAGTAGACAAAAGAGGAGTGGAACTAATGAAGAGATAAGTGAGATGACGCGGGAATGTCTAGCGCGAACGACTCTAATGAGAACAATGGCTACATCCGTCGACCACGAGGCAGAGTATCATGAGGGCGGACGTGCGTCACAGTTTGCTTGAGTTATGATTCGCCACCAGCGATGGAAAGTGAATCCTGTGAATGGTATTGCCGCTGGGGCCGCGCTAGGAACGTTGGCCGCTTGAGTGAGCTTCGATCGAGGATGCGAGCTGACGGACAATGCGCTTGAGTGTGCTGGGTCGATAAATCGAAATAGTATGCCTGCGAGCTATACCATATGACGCGAGGCGTCAGATGGTGTGGGTGTAGTGCGTGCATGAGTTAAGGGTGTGCGTGATAAGTGCGAAAACTGAACACGCACCAAGAACTTGAAGAACCTACCGCAAAAGCCTTCATGGATTTCCTCCATACTCGAATCTACACCTTAGTCAATACAGGCAGAAAAATGTAATGATAATGGCGAAATACCGTTACAATAAATATATAAATTGAATAAGAAATAAGAATCAACGGCCAATGAACTTCTGTATTAGTGTACTGTACACCAGTACAGATTTACAGTTTTTCATCAGTATACAGTGGGACATATAGTAAACTAAAAAGTTACCATTTGAGATCTGCGTGGAATTAAAAAAATTAAAGTCCACTGGAACGAAGCCTTTTGCTTTAGGCAAATGTAAAAACTTCTAATGCTGTTAAGCTGCATTGTATGGATTAAGTCTCATTAGGTTTATGAGCAAGCAAAATCCCTTGAGTATACAGTATTTGTACACCGCAAAATGAACACGTCTTAAGCAATTAAATGTCTGATTAAATTATACGCTACATGTAAACATGTAACTTCGTAATCAATTTAACTAATTAACTTCTAACCGTACTGCTGAGTGAACATAGAGTACAGATGTTGCATTTACTAAAAGAAAAAGAGTACCATACCCATTGCGTCAAGTTGAAAATTTTGAGAATGACAAATTACTCGCAGTATTAATATTGTAACTGTAGCTATGAACCTGTTAAAAAAATTCGGGAGGTTGTTGTTGAGTTGTTACGATCGAGCACAGGCCTCGGACAATTTTTCTGAGATTAAATTGTATGAATATTTTCGAGAATTATTGTTTTGTCATCGACACGTATGAATGCGCTAACCTCCCTCGCCCCTGGATTAGAATGCTGTGCGCCTCCTGCCGTCCTTGTCTGAATTACAGCACGCTCGAGTCACTTAAGACTATCGCGCAGCGGGCTCTAGGCAGGAAGCAGCTCGGCGAAAACTAATAGCCTTTTTTCTTCACATTGCTAGGCGGAGGGAAAGAGGAGTCAACTGGACTTTTCATTATTACTCGTATTGCTGAGCCCAGGATGAGGTGCCCTCCTCTTCTCCTGCGCGGGCTTTGCGAATCCTATCCAGACGAGGAGACCAGTAATCTTCTCCCAACAACCAGAGCCTCAATCGCTCAGAAAGAACCTCCGCGTAGGTGCGTTGCAAAGCACTTCATTAAAGCTCCGGAATCAAGTTTTCGCTTCAAGACGCCAGACCGCGAGTTAATTAGAAAACGCCGAGATTAGAGTGTGTCGCATTTCAGTCCCGCGCGTTAAACGATAACGATTCTTATAGCGTTAAACGATAATGACTATTATAACGTGAACGATGAAGACTATTGTAACGTGAACGGTAAATACTATTATTACCCGAACGATAAAGACTGTTATAACGTGTACGATAAAAACTATTATAACGTGAACGATAAAGACTATTATAACCCGAACGATAAAGACTATTATAACGTGAATGATAAAGACTATTATAACGTGAACGATAAAGACTATTATAACGTGAAAGATAAAGACTATTATAGAGTGTAACAACAGTGACTATAATTTAATTATAAGAAATTTTGTCTGTTTTGAGGATCTACAGAAATTTGTTAGTATGCGTGCAAGTATGAATGTTTGCATGAGGTTATGAATTTAATCAAAAATATTGTTTTGTCACATCCTAAATACCAGGTCTATAAATATGAAACCGGAATTTGTCCAAAGATGGCCCTAGCTGTCAATGTAGTTACCGTCGAACCGCGTCATTGGCGCCATTTCCTTGTTGACATTTCTGACAAAGAATATCAACTCACAACAATACAAGTTTCATACAACAGCATAGTTTGTAATAGCGTTGAACATGTCGAATTTTGTGCCTGGAAACTACGATTTGCAGACAGCATTGATTTTCTGTTACCATTTGAAGAAAACTGGTACAGAATCGCATCGAATGCTTGTCGAAGCTTACGGTGAGCATGCTCTTGGTAAATCACAGTGCTTTGAGTGGTTTAAAAAATTCAAATGTGGCAATTTTGACGTAAGAAATGAAGAACGTGGAAGACCACCGAAGAATTTTGAAGACAGCGAATTGCAAGCATTGTTGGATGAGGATGACGCTCCAACGCAACAACAACTCGCGGATCAATGAAATGGGACACGAGAAGCCGTCTCCATGCGTTTGAAAGCCATGGGAAAGATCCAGAAGATGGGAAAATGGGTTCCACATGAACTGAATGAAAGACAGCAGTAAAACCGAAAAACCACTTGCGAAATGCTGCTCGCCAGGTACAAAAGAAAGTTATTTGTTCATCGAATTGTGACTGCCCATGAAAAGTGGATATATTTTGAGAATTCTAAGCGTAAAAGATCATGGGTAATTCCAGGCAAACCATCATCGACTGCCAGGCCAAATCACTATGGACGGAAGACAATGCTCTGTGTTTGGTGGGATCAGAAGGGTGTGATCTATTATGAGCTGCTAAAACCTGGCAAAACCGTTAATACTGAACGCTACCGACAACAAATGATCGATTTGAATCAAGCTTTGCGTGAAAAAGGACCATAATATCAAGAAAGGCAACACAAAGTGATTTTGCTTCATGATTATGCACCATCACACACAGCAAAACTGGTCGAGGAAACGATTGAGGCGTTTAGTTGGGAAATACTTTCGCATGCGGCTTACTCACCAGACTTGGCTCCGTCCGATTACTATTTATTTGCATCGATGGGACACGCACTTGCTGAGCAGCGCTTTACTTCTTACGAAAATGTACGAAAATGGCTCGATGATCCGTTTGCCTCAAAAGAGCAACAGTTTTTTTGGCGTGGCATCCACAAATTGTCAGACAGGTGGGAAAAATGTATAGCTAGCGATGGGCAATACTTCGAATAAAATATTTTTTATCATTTTCATACAATAAGCGTGTATTTTCTGTACAAAAATTCCGGTTTCCGAGCTGCGCTCGGCTATCTCCGGCAGTAGATAGGGGCCAAGCTAGAGAGACCTGTGGGCGTGGTCTCCGCTCTCCTTGCTGGCTTTTGATTGGTCTTCTACCTCCTTACCCCCACCTCTCTCCTGCACCTGATTGGTTGCCCCACCTTAAGCCCCCGACTGACGCGCCAACTAGGCGACACGTGCGCCATCTGTTGGACGCTTGGCACCGATGAACCATCTATTGTAAATATCCGACAGGCGGTATCTTACCGACAGCAGGTAAAACAGAGCGACTTACCGCCGGTTGGTAGTGTAGATTTGGTGCAGCTATCGATAAGTAGATTGGATCCTACATGCGATACCACAGATTGGGCCCTACCATCGAAAAAAAAGATTGTAGCTTGACATCGATAAAAAGATTTGCGTCTGGTCGTGTCCTACACATCCGAGGTTTTGCTTTTTTCACTATTTGACACTAATTAAAAATAAATCTTTCGATACTTTAAAATCAGTTATTGATATTAATAGTAATAATAATAGGTAAAAACATTTGAAGAACAAATATGTTTATTGACAATAGCATTATGTATACAGCTTTAATAACTCTAATTTATATTAAGCGGAACATGGGATGACGACGAGACGGGGCAGCACATAATTAATACAAAGTCATACGATAATTAACTTATCATCTAGAGTTAGTAAAATTAATTATTATCTTTATAACTATGTGTTATTATGTTAATTATTAAATACTACTTTTATCTAGTTTGTACACTCGTTCTCCAATTATTATTATTCGATCGGATTTGTAACTACTATAGAAATGTCTGTGAGTAATTTTTTCACTTAATGTGTTATGAATGGAACACAAAATACCGTCAACTCCGGGAACAGTATATCGAAATATTCAATGAATGAAGGATCGACTCGATGGCGTACAGCATCACACAGATTAGAGCTATTCTGTGTTAAGAGTTCTCTAACGCGCACTTGATCCACAATTTCGGCTAGCACTTTAGCGGGAATATGAATAAGTAATTCAGCACATAGAATTTCGATGCAGTTTTTTACATAAACGATGTAGCGTTGGAGTCGTTTCAAGCGCTCTTCGACAAACACTGTTACGGTGCATAAACCATCAAATGATTTCTTTTGCATCACTATAGCCGGTGAATAGATTTTCTTCTTCTTCTTCGCTGGCGGTGATTCCACTTGACTCTCTTCGTTCTGGTCGACACTGTCCTCAGTGGTTGTCTCATCAATGCGCCGATCGAATACAATGGATTTGAACCCGAAAGATGTTGTAAAGTATACCTTGAAGTCTCTAAATTTGAGAGTCATTGGGGTACGGTGTGCGATCCGCTTACCATAATTCCTACACTCCTTGAAATATGAGTCTATTTCCGGTAATGCATCTTGTAGTTTGCCCCAGGTAGTGATATCGAGGATTATTCCCCCCGATGAGTTATTATTCTGCAGCTTGATGATTGGTACGACATCGCCACTTATATACGGCTGAAGTCCCATACTTATCTTCCTTGTTTCTGAATTATTCAGATTGTATGTTGTACCAAGAAGCAGTGGTATCTCGAGATTTTTCTTCTCGTCGGCAGATATAAGCCGGTACATGGCGCCCACACCCATATACGCGTTACTCATATTGAGCAACACGCGTAAACTTGACGAAAGAGATTGTGGGCGGAAATCTATCGCTGATAGTGGTAGTTTCTAGTGTGTCACGGGCCTGACTGCCGGTTATCCCCTTCTATGATTCGTTTTATAGGTAAGTACGGATAACCATATTGTATATTATAGAATGGAGGGGGAGAAGGAAAACAGGTGTACAGCTTCCTGCGCGAGCCCCTGCTAGAATCGTATTTGTCACATTGTAAACAGACCGTTCAGATGAATATTTAAATTATGTATGTTCGTTTTGACAATACAGCTTGATTCCAAAATGCAAGAGTGCAAGGCGTCATATGCATTGTCTTTTAGACAGACTGTGTAGGTGTATACATACATTAAAATTAGCGATACTCGGTCTGACAATACAGACTGCTACCGAAAACGAAGGAGTTCGAGAGCTTGTATTTACTGTTATGTAGACAATTCTACGCTACTGTAGACAGAAAGTGCAGGTGTATACATAAATTAAAATTAGGGATGCTCGTTCTGACAATACGGGTTGCTTTCGAAAATGTAGAAGTAGGAGAGCTCGTATTTACTATCTTGTGAACAGATGTATATAAAAATTGAAATGATGAATGCTCGCCCCACAACTTGTTACCCTTCACATTTCTATTTACATTGTATGCGCCAGATCCAGGTATTCTTCACCGTAGCCAGGTACGATAAATTGCAGGAGGTCCGTCATGCGTGAGGGATGACACAGGCTTGTCGTGTATCCACTACGATGCTTCTATACTCTTCTGTATTGGAGGTATACTATAGTAAATAAGTCAAGGTCTAATTTTAAAGACTCGTACGCGTCTGAGTGTAAGAACGATATCGTCAGACAGTTCCAAAAATGTCGTAGGACTTTGCTCGTTTACAATAGTTACTACGTCTACCTCTCTTACTCTTTGTTATCCTCTTCCGTGATTTCTTCGTATTAACGCGGTATGAAAAATTCACAATTCTGCTTCTGTCAAGTTTCTGAATTTTTTCTTGAGTGATGGGAATAGTAGCAATAGTCTATCTTCTAGCATGAATGATTACAAGTTGTATGATAATGGTGTGAGTGAGTTTGATGTATTGATAATGGTTCACATAAAATTATTCAGAACTCTAACAACTGAAAACTATCTGATGCGACAGAGCACTATAAGAGAAATTGATAAGTGCGCAGAATGAGCACCTAGTCAGCCTGAGTAACACATAATAAATGGCAATGAATGTAGTGCTCTGTGCAGTGAACGTGTATCGTTTGAGTATGTTTAATCTGTGGACCGATAGCAGGTCGATGCATTCGCACGTAGCATGTCAAGTGACAAATGCGAATAGTAAGATTAAGGATCCTGGTGACAAGTATAAATAATTAAATGCACTCAGTATGTAACAATAATAGATTCAATGTTCATTTAATTAATTAACACTGATTGCATAAAATACCTGGTGGATACACAAGAAATGTAATTTGATTTGTTCTGGCCTGTGTGTTGATGTACTGGCGGTGAGTAGGTTCTCGGGCCTCTGAGTTGACTTGTTGATTCCGTGTGGTTGATCCTGGTGATAAGGTCTGATTGTAGAGCTCTAGTAAAGCCACACGGCAGGCTGGTGAGTGTTCTGACGCCAGGGAACGGTGCGAGGCAGAATGGCGTCTCTGCTGCCAACGAACGAACCACGCCGTTGACGTTTATGTGAGTGCTGCACTAGTCCTGTTGGTTTGCTATGATTTGTACTGACACTGATTTGATACACGGGTGATTTGACTAAGAATGTAATATACTATAATACTGAAAGCACACTAAAGTGACTGGAACGACTGAATATCTCTGTGAGTTTACGCGGGAACGTGTAGCGCGAGCGACTCTAGTGAGAACAATGGCCACATCCGTCGACCACGAGGCAGAGTATCAAGAGGGCGGACGTGCGTCACAGCTTGGTTGAGTTGTGATTCGCCGCCAGCGATGGAAAGTGAGCCTTGTGAGTGGTCTTGCCCCTGGGGCCACGCTAGCAGCGTTGGCCGCTTGAGTGAACTTCGGACGAAGATGTGAGCTGATGGACAATGTGCTTGAGTGCGCGGTCGATAAATCGATATAGCATACCTGCGAGCTATACCATATGACGCGAGGCGTCAGATGATTGTGAGTGTAGCGTGTGCATGAGTTGAGTGTGTGCTTGGTAGGTGCGAAAACTGAACACAAGTCAAGAGTAATGTGTCATTTATAAGTTTCAAGTCTTTGCTCCACAACTGTGAATGTGAAAGTTTTAATGCCCTACCTACTAGCACATATATAAACCCTATTTTTATGATTCAAGAAAAAGTTAATAAACCTGCCATGTTCACGATACCAATCTGTGATAATGTTATCGTTTTCCCTAATTAATAACAAATCCAGGAATGGTATTTTTTATCTTTTTCTTTTTCAGTAGTAAATTGTAGTTCGGGATGCTAAGCATTGAAAATTGTTGAAGTTTATTGAATTTGATCAAATGGTAAAGAGATAATTGCGTCATCAACATGTCTTTTGTATTCAATTGGGGTGTGATAAAGTTTTGACAGTCAACATTCTTCTGAATCAGCTATAACTTTGTTATATAAAATTGGAGCCTATAGGAAGACAGGATAATTTTTTATAAATCTTATTTTCAAAGGTGAAATAAGTAGAAAACATAATTATCTCGGTTTATTTTTTAATTCCGCAATAACAGGGCCCTTTCCAAATAATAACCTTCTCTTTTCAGGTGATTAAAAACCAATTGTAAAAGAATATTTCTTTAAAGCGAGTATACATCTAATAAAACTAAAATGCTTCATACATTTTAGTTTTATTAGATGAAACTAAAATGTATGAAGCATTTTAATGTAGGAATTATGGTAAGCGGACCGCTCACCGTACCATAAAGACCCTGAAATTTGGAGACTTCGAGGTATACTTTACAACATCGTTGGGGTCCAAATCCATTGTATTCGATCGGCGCATTGATGAGACAACCACTGAGGACAGTGTCGACCAGAACGAAGAGAGTCAAGTGGAACCACCGCCAGCGAAGAAGAAGAAGAACATCTATTCACCGGCTATAATGATGCAAAAGAAATCATTTGACGGTTAATGCGCCGTAACAGTGTGTGTCGAAGAGCACTTGAGACGACTCCAACGCTACATCGTTTATGTGAACAACTGCATCGAAATTCTATGTGCTGAATTACTTATTCATATTCCCGCTAAAGAGCTAGCCGAAAATGTGGATCAAGTGCGCGTTGGAGACCTCAAGGGGTTATACGCAGTTATGATTTTCAAAAAATCGATTTTTTTTATTGCATTTTTGTAATGTACATATATTCAAAAGTATACACACAAAATTCCAAGTCGATCCGAGCAATACTTTCGGAGTTATACCTATATATGTAGGGACGCCTCGGCGCGTTTGAAAGTAGGTGGGACAGAGGCTCAAGCGGCAGCTGTTTACCTGGACCGTTGCTCCTTTTATATACCTGTGTATTGTATTCTTATACATTGTGTGAGAGTGTAGTAGTGTTTATATGGCGTATCATCATTGATTGGTTATTACACTGGAATAATTATTGACATTGTGGTGAAAAGTGCATACTGCAAGCAGTGTGAAGTATGGAGAAAAAATATGAACACTGAAGAATATAATGAGTGGTACGAAAGCCATTAAGAAAGTTGCTGTGCAAATCATTCCGGTTCCTCAGGAAAAATGGAGGTCGATTCAGTCATCGAGATGTTCAAGCGTTCGGTAGAAAAATACGGAGTTGTGTACAAAAATTACATCGGCGACGGTGATTCGAAAACTTACTCGGGGATTTTAAAAGCTTTACCGTATGGTAATAATGAAGTTATAAAAAAGCCACGGATGTTGCTGAAGCTGTGCGTCCAATTTACAAAGACCTCAGCAGCGAGACATTATTGGAACGATGTGTAGGCGGCTTTACACAAAATAATAACGAGAGTTACAACCAAATCATCTGGAAAATTACGCCGAAAATCATTCCGAGTGGCTCAAAAATTGTGGAAATGGCCGCAAATATCGCCGCCGGTATGTTTAATGAAGGTTCAATTTCACTTTTGTACCATATGAATGCAATGGGACTGTCTTTGGGGCCCAATGCGCATTTATATGTACAAAAGGAGGACAAAGAGCGCGTTACGCTATCCGAGCGCAGAGCGCACGAAGCGACACGAGAGGGAAGGATGGCTCGAAGACAGCACCAAATTGAATTGCTGGAGGCTGCTGAAGGAATGGAGGGTTTATTATATAGCCCTGGAATAGACGACAACATGTAAGTTGAAAAAAAAATTTTTTCTATGTGTGAACCGGTTTTGAAACTTTAAACGCGTTTTTCTCAAAACAGCATTTTCAAGTCGGTGTACACGATATCTCAAAAACGGCTTGTTCGATCGGTCTAAAATTTCAACACAATCTTCTTAGATACATTTTCTAGTAATTAATCGTTCCTTTTGTCAATCCGATACTTATTTTCCATTTTATAAACAATTTAAGGCCAAATTTTACATAAAAAATCGAAACCATTTTTTTGAGAAGCCGCCATTTTGTGAAAATATAATATTTTGATTAGCCGACTGATTAATTACTAGATAATCTAATATATAAACGAAATTTGTTTGTCTTTTTGATTTCAGATAATCTAATCTTGAGTTACGATGTACACCGTAAATCGTCTTTTTTTAGAGGAGGTTCCGGAAATCGCCTGCAGCGCCCTCTATAATCAACATTTTTATAAATAAAAAATTTGTTTACGTTCTTGAAGGATGCTTTTATAACCACAAAAATTTTCAAATTAATAAATTCAAAAGTCTCTTCAGGATAAATCCTTGAAAAACCGTCTTTTTTTGCCTCATAACTGCGTATAACCCTTTAACACAGAATAGCTCTAATCTGTGTTGTAACGGTAATTTTTCACGTTCACATATATTTTATTTATCGTGGGAATTCGGGCTCGATCACATGACTAATTAATAGAGACTTCGTAGTGGTTGACAGTGAGGCTTTATTCAAAATAGGAACAATTTCATAAAATGTCACTTATTAATTACGGTCACTCGAATTTTTCTAGAACGACCATTTAATTCCGTAATTTCGGCGATTATTTCTACGATTATAATTTTATTTTGTATGCATCCATGCTCTGTGTCTACAAAGGTTTATTATTCTATTCGAGTAGCAAGTAGCAGTATTGCTGTTCGCTCGGCACACATACATACTCATACTACCAGTCACTCGCATCACACTCGCTCCTTGTACAGAGTGTATTAACTCTGTGTACATTTCTTTTTCTCTTATTCTCGTCTCACTCACTATCCTTCTCTCTTCCACTCATCCAAATTGGTGACTCCCGCTTGTTTTGCCGCTCCAAAATTCACACTATTTAGTTCTACCTCCTTATACCCGTCTAGCTTATGCGTATCAATTAATCCTATTTATCTAATTTTACCTAGACCTAATTGCACATACTCTTATTCTTTTAATTCTGTTTTTTTAAGTCTATCCATCTCTTCATCTATTACGAATCTCTTTTTTTTTTACTAAACTTTAACCAATTCTTCATGCTGTACTATCCCATCCACCTGTCTCTTGTTATTCCCCAGTCTTCAATTCACACTAATTAATTCGGTTGTGCATTGAAATTCGGGAATTCCAGCGATTATTTTAAATATTATTTCCTTTTATTCGCGTCCGAATCCTCAGTAATTGCGGGCTCGAATATCTGACGCATAAACGAGTTGGTATTGCCCTCGTAGCTTTGAACACGCACACACACAGTCGGACGCCTCAGACTCTCCGTGGACAGAGTGTATCAACTCTGTTTACAATTCTTTTCTCTCTCACACTTATTTCACTTTTCGCTCTTTCTCGCTTTCTCTCGCAGGAAAGGCGATTCCTATGGTTCCTACTGGTTTAAAGTCCGCACTCTTCAATTTATTCTCTTATATGCTATTTTCTTATTCCGATGCACAGAATTTCTTGGCTTATATTTATTCACTTAATCCTATCCTGATTATTCCTAACGACTTCTCGTGTTATTTCGCTTTCAAACTATCGACTAATAAATTTTCTAAATATTCCTCCTCTTTACTTTTAATAGTTTTGAAAACTGGTGCACTCAGAATTAGCTTTAGTTGAACTCGTGTTACCGAATAAGAGCCTTCCTTGCGCAGCAAGCTCTTTTATAGCCGTTTCCTCACCCTAGTTCCCTCTACGTCATTCGAGACTTCGGTTTTAAGATTTGTCAAATTCGCTCGATTATGCGAGCAACCGTTGTCACGCCCCCCTGGCTGTTTTCGGCAACGAGCGAATTCCAGAGGCGTGACGTCACCCGTTTTTAGACTAGGTTCGATGGCCTAGTGCCCGCAAGCCTCGGTACACTTGTACCGAGTCTAATTTTTCAGGTGTTTTCGCCTACAGTCGGAACTTATAGCCGTTCGATATAATAAAATGAGCTAAAGAGTGTAACTATGTTACAGTGTGATGCTGTACGCCATCGAGTCGATCCTTCATTCATTGAATATTTCGATATACTGTTCCCGGAGTTGACGGTATTTTGTATTTGTTTAAGAATCAACAAAAATGTTGAGAATCCGTCCGGTGATGGCTTGACTGACCTGTGAATATATTGAGAAATATGAAAACTCACTCGAGGCAAGAGGAAAATGAAACCAGACACCGAGATGTTATATTGAGGAAGCGGTTCGCTACCTTCCTCTTTTATTTACAGAAATACAAATTTTGAATAAATGCCAGTTTAATAATATATCAAATTAAAGACCAAAAAAAGACTTCGAAACAGAAAAGTATTCACCACATAAATTTTGTGTTAACAAATACAAATCATAAAATGAGTGACAGACTGAGCAGCTAATTGTCATAGTTCAGCCGCACACAATTATATTAATTGTGAGCTGAGTTCGACCATGAGAATGCAGTGCGTGCAGCGTAATGATGCTACGCAGCACGACACGCTAAGAACACTGAATGCGAATACATAAAATAAACTGGAAAATGGAATTTAGAATTATACTGTGAGCAGCACACAATTATCAATTGTGCGCTGAATAAGAATTTGAGACAGCGGTGCGTGCAGCGTAGCAACAGCTACGCAGCACGACACGCCGATGCCTTGAGTGCGAAACGTTGTGTGTAATTCACTGCAATCACTCAACACTGTATTGCAAAGTGATTGCAGTGAACTAATGAGAGAATGTACAATAACCCGTGTCTGAGTGCAGTGATTTTGTGTGCGACCAGCTACGCAATCAGCACTGCTTAGCACACTGCAAACAGACACTGAGGCGATACAAATGAACTGCGTATAGTCACTGTGCCTTCCCAGCAGAGTTTCTGGAGGAAAGCACCGTGAATAGACTACACCGGTATAATTATATTAATTATACCGGCTAAAGCAAGTGAGGAAAGCATGATGCTGCATGTGCTGCAGCGCACGCCACGAGTGAGCCAAAGTGGTGATGCACCGTATTTCTCTCCTCACTGACAGTGAATTTCTACCAAATTATGTCAATGTACTCTTACCTTGAGCAAATGAGTCCTGATGAGCGAGATGTTGAGCGAGTCCGATGTATAAATCCATGAAACAGTCCGAGAGTCTGGATGCGTGCTGTTCTTGCCGGTGCGTGCGAAAAAAAGTGCCAAATTCTCAAGATGGCTGCGAGTATGAAAGTTTCGTTGGGCGCTGAAGTCAGTTGAGTGAGATAGCCGGTGAGCGAAACCGAAGTCAAGCGAGAGAGACATCCTCTCGCTCGACGTGGCGTGCCTACGAGGCACATCCTCGGCTTCGCGAAGCCCATGCTTCGGCTATCTCCGCCTCAACCGACCACCGCGTAGTAAAGCAGCGCAACAGGTAGGCGCACGACGATTATCGATCGCCGTGCGCCAGCTGATTTTCCAACAGTATTCCATTCATAACACATGAAGTGAAAAAATTACTCACAGACATTTCTCTAGTAGTTACAAATCCGATCGAATAATAATAATTGGAGAACGAGTGTATAAACTAGATAAAAGTAGTATTTAATAATTATCATAATAACACATAGTTATAAAGATAATAATTAATTTTACTAATTGTAGATGATAAGTTAATTATTGTATGACTTTGTATTAATTATGTGCTGCCCCGTCTCGTCGTCATCCCATGTTTCGCTTAATAAAAATTAGAGTTATTAAAGCTGTATACATAATGCTATTGTCAATAAACATATTTGTTCTTCAAATGTTTTTACCTATTATTATTAATATTAATATCAATAACTGATTTTAAAGTATCGAAAGATTTATTTTTAATTAGTGTCAAATAGTAAAAAAAGCAAAACCTCGGATGTGTAGGACACGACCGGACACAAATCTTTTTACCGATGTCAAGCTACAATCTTCTTTTTCGATGGTAGGGCCCAATCTGTGGTATTGCATGTAGGACCCAATCTACTTATCGATAGCTGCACCAAATCTACACTACCAACCGGCGGTAAGTCGCTCTGTTTTACCTGCTGTCGGTAACATACCGCCTGCCGAATATTGACCATCGATGGCTCATCAGTAACAAGCGTCCGACAGATGGCGCACGTGTCGCCTAGGTGGCGCGTCAGTCGGGGGCTTAGGGTGGGGCGACAAATCAGGTGCAGGGGAGAGGTGGGGTAAGGAGGTGGGGAACGAATCACAAGCCAGCAGGGAGAGGGAAGACCACGCCCACAGGTATTTCTATCTTGGCCCCTTTCTACTGCCGGAGATAGCCGAGGCAGTGCCTTGCAGGCATGCCGCGTGAAGCGAGAGGCTATCTCTCTCGCTTGACTTAGGCATCGCTCATTGGCTATCTCACTGTTTTGACTTCAGCGCACAACGACCCTTTCGTAAAGCACAACCATATTGCAAATTTAGACACTTCTGTGAAAAACCGCTAGAACAACGCACGCATTTCAGCATCGCTCGGACAAATTTTCGCCGCTTTCTAGGATCCACTAAGCATATTCGTGCAAATAAGGACTCAAAATCAGGTACGAGTACACCGTTATAATTTAGCATAATTCAATAACGGTGAGGAGTGGAAAACTCATCGGTACATTCTCATAAAGGTCTCACTCTGTGGCGTACTCTGCAGCGCGGGCTGTACCACGTTTCTACATTACGTGTTGCTCACTCAATTAATACAATTGCGTGTGTTCCTATCAATTCACTGTACTTTCCCCTAGCAAGCTTAGCTGGGGTAAACTACTGTGAATTTATTCCATTTATTTGTGCATCCTCAAGCTCACTTTGCCGTACTCTGCAGCGCTGACTGTGTCACGGCTTGTCACATCAAAATTCCAGCACACAAGCAATATATTTGCAAGTGCTCTGATTCAGTCTCCGTAAAATCTTTTGTATAAATCATATGAGAATTCACTGTGAATAAGAGACATATTTCACGCTCACACTTCTCATTCCGTGGCGTGCTCTACAGCGCTAGCTGCATCACGTACACTACATTCAATGCAAGACCACGCACAATTAATATAATTGTGTGCTGCTCAAATAGCTGTTCAAAATTTACATGAAATTTATTTGTATTTATTTTTATATTTTCCTTAGTTTTTCTATTTTTGGATATATTTTTGTAGTGAAAGAGCGGATGGGACAATAAACCACTTTCTCTATAAAACACCTTTCTGTCTGGTTTTATTTTTCCCTGTCGTGAGTCAAGACTCATAATTTTCAATATATACACAGGTCGTTTCCACTACATCTGGAAGGAATCTCAAACATTTTGGTCCTTTGAGCCGGATATTCGACCCGCACAGGGCAGAACCAGGGTAACTACCTTCCGCTCTCAACATCATCTCGGCTCATCTGGACATAGGATTCTGCGAACCCACAGCGCAATATCCTCATCATGTCGTCGGCTCGCTCCCGGCTCTTCTGGTTTTTGGTAAAGTAGCACTCTGCGGAGTAACTTCGTTAATCTTTTAATTTGCACGGTGCACTCAGGCTAGCAATGTCTGAGCCTAACTCTTGAGACGCGTGGGTAACGCCTGGTGATTCTGACGACAAAAGGGCATTGCTGGTCCCAGACCTCGTTGTGGTTGCGAAGAAGACCCGAGCACCGGCTCGGCTACCAGCCGGCCTGGTGTTCAAGGTCCAATCACAGCAACGGTGGGTCTCTGCTCTGCGCTCCATCTGGACCACTATCGAAGAGGGTCGGGAGACTTTCTCCATGGCCTCGCTCAATACCTTCGTTGAGCAGATCGATGAGCGGCGACTTTCGTACGGAGCATGTGCTGCTGAAAGCGTCGTGGCCTATTGCTTACACCGAACATGAATACTTCAGCAGTGACACGTAGACTATCGAGACAAAATTGGCTTTGCACGGCAAAATGGCTGCTAGGGAGACCATGGAGAAACTCGCTCAACCCCAACCTGCTGCACCAGTGGCCTCGCCGCCGAGGTCTCGGACGAAGCTGCCGGACATTAAGCTGCCGACCTTCAAGGGCGTCTATACCGGGCGACCAGCGTTTCGGGACTTGTTCGCGTCATTCGGAACTCTAGGTTAGCCGACGTCAAGCGGCTGATGTACCTGCGTGGCTGCGTCACGAACTCGGCGGCAAAATTAATTCAAGGATTCGCCCTCACCGACGAGTCATTTACATTGGCGTGGGAGACCCTGGTGTCTCGTTTTGAAAACAAACGGCTGCTGGTGCAGGAGCGGTTGGACGAAATGTTCGCGCTCAAGCGAAGCTCTCATGACGCGGGGTCGCTCGCATCCGTTGTCACGTCTGTCTCCGAAGCCAACAAGGTCCTCACTTCGGTCGCAACGAAGGAGGAATTATGGGACTGCGTGTTGGTCAGGTTGCTAAGCGAGCAGTTCGATCCAACCACACGTGAGCTCGGGAGACAACGTTGGGACTCTCATCTATCAGGGGTACAAATTGAAAATGCGGGTTTGATAACAGATGGCGTTACTAACGCTATACGCATCAGGCAGTACTGTGACTATGTTCATGTCAAAGCTACGTCTTATAGCTTTAATTTTCAGTATGTGTCAATTTGTCGCAGTGTCAAATTCATAGTTTTTTTGAGCTCTCAATATGTCGAGTTTCGTGCCAACAAAACAGCATTTGCGGGAAGTTTTAATTTACTTCTTTAATTTGAAGAAAAGTGCTGCTGAAGCACATCGATTGGTCTCCGAGGCTTATCCGAGTCATGTTCCATCGGTTTCAACGTGCGAGAGATGGTTTGTGCGGTTTAGAAGTGGTGATTTTGACGTTGAGGACAAAGAGCGGCCGGGCCAAGTGAAAAAGTTTGAGAATGCTGAATTGGAGGCAATACTCAATGAAGACTCGTGTCAAACTCAACAAGAGCTCGCAGATTCATTGGGAGTGACACAACAAGCCATTTCCCATCGTATAAAAGCCCTCGGAATGATCCAAAAGCAAGGACATTGGGTGCCGTATGAGCTGAAGCCGAGAGACGTCGAGCGCCGTTTTTTTGCATGCGAACTGCTGCTCGAACGGCAAAAACGGAAGGGTTTTTTGCATCGCATTGTCACTGGTGATGAAAAGTGGATCCATTACGATAACCCGAAGCGCAAAAAATCATATGGTTACCCCGGCCATGCATCATCATCGACGGCCAAACCAAATATTCACGGCGCCAAGCTCATGCTCTGTATTTGGTGGGACCAGCTGGGTGTGGTGTATTATGAGCTATTGAAATCGAACGAAACCATCACAGGAGCACTATACCGAACTCAATTGATGCGTTTGAGCCGCGCACTCAAAGAAAAACGGCCACAATACGAGCAAAGACACGACAAAGTAATTTTGCAACATGACAACGCTCGGCCACATGTTGCAGCGCCGGTCAAAACATACCTACAAACGCTGAAATGGGAAGTCTTACCCCACCCGCCGTATAGCCCAGATATTGCTCCTTCCGATTACCACCTTTTCCGATCGATGACACATGGCCTAGCTGACCAGCGCTTCCATTCTTACGAAGAAGCCCAAAAATGGGTCGATGACTGGATAGCAGCCAAGCCGGCCGAATTTTTTCGCGACGGTATCCGTAAATTGCCAGAAAGATGGGAAAAAGTTGTGGCTAGCGATGGACAATACTTTGAATAATTCATTTGTTACCATTTTTTCAGAATAAACGTTCAAAAATAGAAAAAAATCCCGCATTTTCAATTTGTACTCCTGATAGTTTCCCAACCTTCGCAAGGACGAGAAGTACGCTGAGACGAAGATTCGAGCCTTGGAGATGGCGAAGGCTACTCGTAAACCGAGTTCAAGCTCCCATCGAACGTTTTCAGCGTGCCCTTCTCCCGCAAAGGTCAGGACACAACGGGTATCGGCTCACCATGCGGGTAGCACAGTCCGTGGCGCTCCGTCGTCAAACACCACAGCGTCCGCGTATACCTGTGATTGCTGTCGGACTCTGGGACATTTTATCGTAATGTGCCCGGAGTTCCGACAGCTCACAGTGGCTGCGTGGCGCAAGATGGCTGTCGAAGTCACGGCTGTGTTACAACTGCCTGGGCAGACACAACGCGACGTCATGCCGATCCACCCGGACGTGCAAGAAGTATTCAGGGCGGCACCACGCCATGCCACATCCGGCAGCGCCCGCTGCAACTACTTTCGACGCACAACCAGCTCAGGCACAGTCGTCAACGCAATAGGGTATTGACGCAGTCGTTCTCTCATCGGTACAGCTCACACGGAAATGCTCAACCTTATTATCAACCGCACTCACCCACATTCATACATCGGCATTGACTCACCAGGCATGTCTACTCATCGATCCTGGATCGGAATTGACTTTTATTTCCGGATACTCAACACATGACGCAAGCATTCAGCAATTTCGATCAGAGGGATCGGTGGAAGACACGCAACGCAGACACGTGGCTTGGTTCAACTCACTATGTGCTCCACACACCAAGGAGAAAGTCACGGTAATGGATCACATTCTCAACACAATTACCACTTACCTGCAATCATTTGAATCGCCAGCACGAACATGGTCTCACATAGTGAAGCTTAAGCTGGCGGATCCGGACTTTCTCACACCACGATCAATCGACATCATAATTGAGTGCAACATGATGATCACGAATTACAGAACGTGCTCACAAAATTCTGGATTCAAGAAGAGCCGCTAAAGGACACAGTCGGTCAACTCACACCAGAGGAGCAGGCATGCGAGGATAATTTTCGTGACAGGCATCAGCGTGATTCTACAGGCCGATACATTGTTCGGCTTCCTCTCACATAACCACCTGTAAATCTGGGGAACTCATATTTAAAAGCGCATCGGTGTCTGCAGCACACTATACGGAAAATCTCAGAAAATGCTGGATACGGTCAGCTCTACTCACAATTCATGGACGAATACGAACAACTTGGTCATATGGTGAAGGCTTCAAAATCATCTTCAAGTGAAATTCAATATTATCTGCCTCGCCATGGTGTTCTGAGACCAGACAACATCACCACCAAATTACGGGTGGTATTTAATCGTTCAAGCTCAACATCTTCTGGACAGTCTCTTAACGACATCATGCACACTGGACCTAACTTGTTCCTCAATATTTTGGATGTACTCACTTAGATCCGTCAACATAGACACATCTTTGCCACTGACGTTACAAAAATGTATCGTCAGATCCGCGTTCATCAAGAGGATTGGAATCTTCAACGGTTTTTATGGAAAGATGATCAACTCAACCCGGTGCCATATCAATTAATAACAGTGATATATGGTACAAAAGCTGCGCCATTTTTGGCAGTCAGAACTCTCATGCAGCTCACGGAAGATTAAGGCTATCGGTTTCCTCTTGCTGTGCCAGCTATCAAGTTTGTCAGGTACGTGGATGACATCTTCGGTGGGGCCGATTCAACTCATCAACTCATTGAAATAGCTCAACAACTCAAGGACTTGTGCATGGCGGGCGGATTTCCACTCGACAAGTGGCACTCGTCGGACCTCAAGGTACTTGCTAATATTTCATCATCGTCGTCAGCATCTTAATGGACGACTGCGAGACAAAAATTCTTGGTCTGACTTGGCTTCCTAGCGAAGAGAAGTTCACATTCGCATGCATTCCAGTTGATTGTGCCTCGCGGGGTATCTCAACATCTCAATTGTCTTCTCATCAGTTGTGGTGGTCAGGTCCACCGTCGATGGTGAAACCTGTTGACTTTTGGCCGAAAGCCTCAACTGAGTCTGAAGATTTGAGCATTATAGAAGCCCGACCGGGGGTAGCTCTTCTCGCTGCAACTCTGACGCCAGAGTGTCATTGGGATCTCATTTATCGCTGTTCTTCACTCACAAAATTGTGTCGTCTCACCTCATTTTGTGTCAGGGTAGTGGCCAGAATGGGGAGGAGGTTAGAATCGGCAGAAACCGCTCTGCTCACAGCAAGAGAGATGGCTGCAGTAAACATCTTCTGGATGAAAGTCACACAAGCCGTTTTTTTTTAAACACGAGTTACAAGTGCTGCAGTCAGGATCTTTTCTGCCATCCTCTCACCCCTTCAGTCGATTGACAGCTTTCATTGACCAGGAAAGTGTACTCAGAGTAGGAGGTAGCCTTGGTCAGTCAGCACCCACATTTGAAGGAAGACATCCTGCAATTATCCCTCGTAACTCTCGACTCTCAACTCTCATTATCGACCAAGCACATCTGCGGACTTTTCACGGAGGCACTCAGCTCACATTGGTTCAAATACGCCTAACTCATTGGATCGTCGGCGGAAGAGCTCCTCTAAAAACTCACATTTTACATTGCGTTGTGTGTGCTCGGTGGAAAGGAACTCGGGCTCAACAATTGATGGGTCAGCTTCCTCTGTCACGAGTCACACCAACGCGCGCATTCACGCACACAGGAGTTGACTACGCCGGCTCTCTCGCACTCAAAACTTGGAAGGGGCGAGGAAGTAAAACACACAAAGGCTGGATCTGCGTTTTTGTGTGTCTCGCCACTTCAGCTCTGCATTTCGAGGTAGTCAGCGAATACTCAGCTGATGACTTCCTCTCAGTGTTCAAACGCTTCTCGTCTCGGCGCGGCATTCCTCGAGGCGTCTCCTGAACAGTGTAATCGCCTATTACTTACTAGTCTAGGCTCTCATTTAAAAGAAATATTATATGCGATACGAACCATTTCTAACGCAGAAAAAGACTTCTCCCATCTGTAGTGACGGGAGCAAATAAATTAATGTAATTAGAGTAATAAGTTAACTAAAATGACATGGGAAATGATTTTCTTTTTTATAATTCATTGAATAAAAAAAGTATTTTTGAAGTTTTAAGAATAAACAAAAAAAAATGACATTGAAGTACGAGAGCCAGCTAAACTTCAATTATTAATATCTCCCGTTATATTTTTGGCAGGAAGATGTACCAACGCGCGTTGATAAGTTAAAGAAATGAGCTTCTATAATGTGACGGTGTCACCTATAACAAGAAAATAATGAGAAAATTAGATAAAAAAAGAGAACATTTTATTAAGAACACTGTCACGAAGTCACAGACAACCTAAGAACAGTAGGATAATAAAACACAAAAGCTCACATAAAATAAAAAAATAACGATACTTTATTAATAATCATTATCGTGATAGAATAAGATTAGGCTCCATAGCAAGAAATCTCCGTAAATAAAGCCGGACACGTAGGACTTCACGGCTTCGGAATGTTCCCTCGCTGCCGAGAAACAACGGGTCAGCGACCATCTGACCTCGCTTGAGCAGTGAGGGGAATGGCAGGGCACGGTGGTGGGAATCTGAAACAGACAAAATTACATGAGAAATTGCAATAAGAGAAGTGAGATTAAGAGAGTGGGAAAAGAAGTGTGGAGGATATAAAAGGCAACTGCGAACAGAGAGGATCTCTCTCTCCGGTCAAACTGTCAACCGAGACAGAACTCTCTTGTGCGCAACAGTAAAACTTTGAGGTATCTGAAATTTTACATAAAGCCTAATGATCTTCATATAAAAGGGTGTGAGTTAGCCCATTAATGTGTTGGAACTTTTACAAAGAGAAATTCAGTTAAAGTGAGTGGTGGGACTAACGAAAGATTAACAGTAGAATAAAATAGAATCGGACCGTAGAAAGTAAGAAAATAATTCTAAAAACTAAATAGAGAACAGAAAGTAGGAATTATTAACCGCAGGAATAGTTAGCTTAAGAGTATTAAGAAAAATATCATAAGAAAAATGTTAGTAGAATAATTAGAAATAAGTAGGATAATAGTAAGTAAGAGAAATTGTTAGCGCAACGTATCGGTCAAAGCGTTAGACCTTTTATAAGAACCAAGAGGGTACTCAACAGAATTTTTGGTGAAAAAAAACAGTACTGGATTGTAGAGAAAGAAGGAATGGAGAACTACAACATTCAAGTGAATTACAGCAACAATTAAAGGTACGGTGGACTCTCAAAATACTGAAATAAGTCTCCGCACCAAGGAGAGAGAGACTCTTGAAGTAAATTTTGGAAAAAGAGCTAGGGAAATTAGTTAGTGAGAGAAATTAGGGGCTCACTACCCAACCGAACCCAAGCTCGATTCCGCCTAGTTGGGACATTCGCCACCGATCCGGAGAGCGCACAAGTAGAAGTCCAATATCGTCGCGGATAAAGAAGAACAGGAGCCTTTATATCTACTTTTACGTCGCAAACTAATTGTACGGCCAACCACGCAAACAAGCGGTACACCGTATATTTTCATATTATTTGTTAATTAAATCCTACTTATACCTCATACAAAAGTCTATAACTAATTATCTTCGTGTTCGAGCCCGAATTCTTCCCCTCGGTAGATTAAAATTAATGATAACGTAAAAATACCATTACAATAAATTGCTTTTCAACTTGCTATAAACCAACAATTTTTTATGGTTGTAAACACTTAAAATTTTTTTTTTTAATTACGCGAATTTTAACATTAAAAATTTGTTTTTTCTGACAAGCTCGTTCGATTGCGAAATACTTTTTCGGGATAGACGCTTATTGCACTTTACTAGAAAAAATCCATTGAAGAAGCAAAATCGATTAGAAGTTTCCATTTTTTTGAAAAGCTGAAATTGTCGAAATAAAAATGTACCTTTTCATTTAAACAATAAACAATAACAATAGAAATTTGCAAGTTTATGAGGTCTGCGAACATAGTTTATACAAACTTATTCCTTTGTTTTAAAAAGCACTTAGGTTTATCTCCGTACGACAAATAGAATCAGAGGTATTACATATTACATATTAGATATTACATTTTTATTATACGAGCGAGCTCGTTTAAAAAAAAAAAATAAAGTAAAAAAAAACGTATTTGCACCCACAGATTCTCCTACTCGGATAATAGTTATTTTTTCATAGAGAAAGTGGTACATTTTTAACAGAATTTAGAATTGTGTAAAATTAGAGGTTTCATAAACTTCAATTGTTTAGTCGATTATTACCAAATTCAAGCCCAAGTATCCTTGTCTCCTAACCAATTGGTATGCCAACTTTCCGTTCAATCAAGAGTCGAATCTGGCCGGAAATACTGCATTTAGAGTTAGTGTTTTCCGTCAAAAAGGGATTTAACCTAGATCGTAAAGTTTGCAATGTATTAGGAGAGCATAAGTGAGCACTAGTGAGGATTTCCTCCTGATTTTAATATTATAATTGGTTAGCCGGAACGATAGCTATCAGGTATCGAGAGTAGCCAGGGTCCATGCTCTGGTGATGAGCGTAGTGTCTGTCATTGACCTCGCATTGCCATGTGGTCCTAAAGAAGATGCGCAGGTTATTCAGCATTTTGACTGATGGCTCAACCCACCATTATAGCCACTTAGCGACTACTTTAGTGTATGTAATAGCAACTATGTAATTGTACGTATGGCGAATAAATTTATAACAATACATTTTAACGTTAGTAAATCGAGTCCAGATGTGACACGACCTAATTGAGTCCGAAACTGTAGCGTAATACGTTTTGGATTGGGTCGAAGAGTCTGAGAATGAGGACGGTGTTGATTCTTGATGGATCTTGCGTATAGATATTCGAGTTGACTTCTGGGTGTTGTGAGTCTGCTATCTGCTTACTGATTGTGAATTGTAAAGTCTTTCCAGTTGATTTTATTGGCTGCAGAAATCTGTTCGAGTTCCGTCAGCTAAGGGTCGGCTACTGATTTTCGTCAGGTCACTTGTAATGTTGCGAATAAGTGATGATGACCCATGGGATGCCCGAAAGCATTAGCATTCGAGTAGTGGATGATAAAGTATGTAAAATGCGGGTATGGACGTTGGTGGTGACTGCATAGAGAGGCTGTTATAAGCTGGTGCAATACTGGCCGAGACAGTCATCGGTAGCTGAAAAGTGATAATTGGACTGCGCATTAAATCATTGTTGAGAACTTGGTGAGCGAGACCATGCATAAAAGAAAATGTAGAATAGATGCTGTCGCATGCGCAGTCGATTATTGAATTGAAACGGATACCAACAACACCAACAAGACCACCTAAACTACTAAATATAAATATTAACCAATCACACTGCACACTTTAACTACTCGTCAAACCAATTAATTATTCGTCTATACGGTATATATACGAACGCCAGAATAGTGAGACAAGCTATCTACCAAAGTGCTTTACAAGCAGCGCATCTTCTTCAGGACCAAGTGGCAACGGGAGGTGAATAACAGATACCAGTGTATCGACCTTAGCCATTCTCGCTATCTAATATCTACCGTTCATTCTCCTATCCATTATAATACGAGTAATAAAACCAGGAGGAACGTTTCACGAATTTTGTTCTCCTAATCCTTTGCAAACTTTCTGCTCTTAATTAAAGTCATTTTGATGGAAACCGACAACATAAAATCTTATGAAATATATCGTAAAAGTAGAGTCATACGTTCGCCAATATACTTCTCAGTTTTCAAATCAAATCATTGTAATTATTAATTTCTGCACTTATTACGCTTCATACACCCAACACAGAGACACTTCGTTCTACACACACTAACGCACTAGCAATACGTTAGACTTACTCTTAAATGTTAAATTACCTAGCAAATCCGATTATTTTATGCTGAGATCATCTAGTTTTACTGTATAAATACGAGGGCATTAATCAGGGCAGTCTTCAACCATTTCTTGAACTACGTATTGCTAATTGTCTCCCACTAGACACCTATTTGTAGTAGTCTAATATGAAGGTAAAATAAGATGCTACTCGCGACAATCATGCGATCCCCTTTCAGCACTGTAATGAAATTTGTTCGCCTCTATCATTGCCACTGACTGATATTCATAGCTGCCCTGTTCATATATTACATACTGTTGGATAATCAGCTGGCGCACGGCGATCGATAATCGCCGTGCGTCGACCTGTTGCTGCTGTGTAGCATGCTGCGCTCGGCTATGCCGGAGATGGCCGAGACAGGGCCTCGCAGAGCCGAAGCTGTGCCTCGCAGGCGTGCTGCGTTAAGCGAGAGGTTATTTCTCTCGCTTGACTTCGGCTTCGCTCACCGGCTATCTCACTCAATTGACTTCAGCGCACAACGACTCGTTTGTAAAGCGTAGTCATATTGTTATTTTCGACACTTTCGTGAAATCCCGCTTGAACAGCGCACATCCTTTTCTGGACATCTCGGACTTTTCACTGCTTTCACCGGACCTTCTCAACATTTTGTGCTCACCAGGACTCAAATCAACGGTAACCGTTTACCGTCACAATTTAATATAATTCAATAACAGTGAGGAGTGTAGATCTCAATAGTGCATCCTCATAAAGGTCTCACTCAGTGGCGTGCTCTGCAGCGCGGGCTGCACCACGTTTTCACCTCATTCTTTGCTCACTCAATTAATATAATTGCGTGTGTCTATTTGTTCACTGTACTTTTCCCCAACGAAGCTAGGTGGGAAAGTACTGTGAAGATATTCAACTCATTTGTGCATCCTCAATTTCTCACTCTGCCGTGCTCTGCAGCGTTGACTGCATCACAGGCTTTGAACGTGTCATTTAGCACACAAATAATACTTGAGTAAGTGCTGTTTATTATTCACCTTACTTTCCCCCAACTAAACTTACTGGGAAAGTACTGTGAATATTTTCTTCTCATCGGCATATCCTCAAATTCACGTTGCGTGACGTGCTCTGCAGCGCTGGCTGCATCACGCTTAACTCTCAAATGTCAGCACACAATTAATACAATTGTGTGCCTTCACCAAATGATTTACATGATTTTAATGAAACTGTTTATTTTATTTATTGTTTTTTTTATTCTTGTAACTGCAGTCGAAGGTAGAATAAACGATTTTCTCTGTTAAACATCTGTCAGTCTGGTTATTTAGCACCCTGCCGTGAGTGAAAACTCATAATTTTCAATATATTGCAGGTTCTGTACAACATCAGTAGTGAATTCTGTAGTTTTTTGGAGTATGCGGCTATGTATCGGCCAATTTTCTTCAGTTGTGGAAAATGAAGTTCACTTTTTTACGTTTCGGTCAATGATGCAGACCATCTTCAGAATTTTTATTGACTGCAAAGTATAACATGATAGTAACATAACTATTGTGTGTAAAATTAATATGTATAATAATGTAACTCACTTGAGACATCAGAAAAAACAGGAGGAACAAGAATGCAGGTGCCAACCTTCCCACATAAGTAAATTGTATGGCGTTAATGCACTTTTATTACAGTTTTATCAATTAAACCAAATTATTTCACAGTGCTTTTGTCATATTATTGTTAAGTAAGCGTTAAAACTATTAATAAAATGTCATGGATTAAAATTAAAAATTAGTCAATAAATTGTCATAGATTAAAATTTTTTAAAAATTAGTCAATTGTAAAAACATTTTTATAACTTATTCAAGTGTCATTTACTAACCACCAGTGTTTGGTTATTGATAAAATTGAAATTAATTAATCATGAAGATTTTTGTAGTTATAATCCTGTGTCCTCACTGTGATTTTAATTTTAATTTAACAGACTTTGCTATATCAGCAGCTACATGTTTACTGCTATCCGTATAAAACACGACTGAAAAGACTCCTTGAAGACTAGTCGCTGTGGGTATGTACGAGAGTAATGTATTTAATGATGTTCGTTATTTCAAGCCTATTGTATGTGTGGAGAAATTAGTATGTATTATTCAAATATCTTTCTTCAAACATCATTTTCGTTATAACATATTAAATGTACCTACAAAACCGAATTATAAATGACACTTAATTTATCAATGTCTGTCCTATAATTTATAGCATTCCTATGTTTTTTGATTTGTATCATCTCTAATATTAATCTTTTAAATAAATTTTGTTCATTGTTTAGAATTTTCACTTGTCCAAATTTAAAATTGTGGTTAAAATCCATTACATGAGAGGCTAATGCCGTGTGATGTGAGTCAAGATGTTTTAAACTATTTTTGTGTTCGTAAATCCTTGTCTTCTAGTATCTTTTGGTTTGTCCTATGTAAACTGCATCACAATTTTCACAATCTATCGAGTATACTAAATTCGATTTTTTATTTGTTGGAATTTTGTCCTTGTTTGAGCCCGTAATAGAAAAGATATTGTGTCTATTGTTTGTCACTAATGAAAATTTAAACTCTTAACATAATTTTTTAAGTCTAAAATAAATAGGTTGAATATATGGAAAATTTACTAGTCTGGATGTTTCAAATAGAATTTTTTCAATTTGGTTATTATTTGGATGTGCAATATGTGACACTCGATTTCGTATGAGTTTTTCGGTTAGATATCTCCGATAACAATTCATCATCATGGTTTCCTTGATTAATTCTAAATTTTGCGTATGAAAAGATCTATGTGATAGCTTTATGGCTCTGTGAACCAACATCTCAACAATTGCTTTTTTTTGGTGTAATGGATGATGTGAGAAGAAATTGATAAACCGTCCAGACCAAGTTGGTTTTCTATACCAATTTGTGAGTATGATGAATTGTTATCCCAGATATCTAACCGAAAAACTCATACGAAATCGAGTGTCACATATTGCACATCCAAATGATGACCAAATTGAAAAAATTCCTTTTGACACATCCAGACTAGTAAATTTTCCATATATTCAACCTATTTATTTTAGACTTAAAAAATTATGTAAAGAGTTTAAATTTTGATTAGTGACAAACAATAGACACAATATCTTTTCTATTACGGGCTCAAACAAGGACAAAATTCCAACAAATAAAAAATCAAATTTAGTATACTCGATAGATTGTGAAAATTGTGATGCAGTTTACATAGGACAAACCAAAAGATACTTGAAGACAAGGATTCACGAACACAAAAATAGTTTGAAACATTTTGACTCACATCACACGGCATTAGCCTCTCATGTAATGGATTTTAACCACAATTTTTAATTTGGAAAAGTGAAAATTCGAAACAATGAACAAAATTTATTTAAAAGATTAATATTAGAGATGATACAAATCAAAAAACATAGGAATGCTATAAATTATAGGACAGACATTGATAAATTAAGTGTCATTTATAATTCGGTTTTGTAGGTACATTTAATATGTCATAACGAAAATGATGTTTGAAGAAAGATATTTCAATAATACATACTAATTTCTCCACACATACAATAGGCTTGAAATAACGAACATCATTAAATACATTACTCTCGTACATACCCATAGCGGCTAGTCTTCAAGGTGTCTTTTCAGTCGTGTTTCATACGGATAGCAGTAAACATGTAGCTGCTGATATGGCAAAGTCCGTTAAATTAAAATTAAAATCACAGTGAGGATACAGGATTATAACTACAAAAATCTTCATGATTAATTAACTTCAATTTTATCAATAACCAAACACCGGTGGTTAGTAAATGACACTTGAATAAGTTATAAAAATGTTTTTACAATTGACTAATTTAAAAAAAATTTTAATCTATGACAATTTATTGACTAATTTTTAATTTTAATCCATGACATTTTATTAATAGGTTTAACGCTTACTTAACAATAATGTGACAAAAGCACTGTGAAATAATTTGGTTTAATTGATAAAACTGTAATAAAAGTGCATTAACGCCATACAATTTACTTATGTGGGAAGGTTGGCACCTGCATTCTTGTTCCTCCTGTTTTTTTTGATGTCTTAAGTGAGTTACATTATTATACATATTAATTTTACACACAATAGTTATGTTACTATCATGTTATACTTTGCAGTCAATAAAAATTCTGAAGATGGTCTGCATCATTGACCGAAACGTAAAAAAGTGAACTTCATTTTCCACAACTGAAGAAAATTGGCCGATACATAGCCGCATACTCCAAAAAACTACAGAATAATTAAAACGGCCACCTACGTAACATATATCGATCAGTAGTGAATCCGTAACACATACATATTATTATTTCTCTTCAAAATTCAAATGTATTTTCCGTTTGCGTTCTCTCACTATCCTTTTTCTGAATACATTCCATTTGCTTTAGCTTAAAAAAAACGTATAGTTCACTACGAACTATCGACCATTTCCTTGCAAAACCTACACGAAATCCTCATAAGCTCTGAGAGACTCACTCACTTAGAATATTCTTGTAAGAACGAAGCCCTGATTCATATTTTAATCCTTCTTTAAACAACCACGGCCATCAACCAGGCGTGTGAACCGAATAATTTCTGCTGCTTTTTTTCGAATAGTTAGAAAGTGTTTCGCACTGACTAATTTTTAAAAAATAATATTTTTCGATTTACATGATAATCTAGGCGATAATTAATTCAAGATGATAGCTGGTGTCAGCTGTACTGCGCTTGCATGCGTATATTTGGTTGTTATAAAAGTTCAAACTAAGTGTTCAAATATGCGAGTGATTTAGACGTGTATGATGTCGTTCAGCAGAGCATTGTGCAGACCATAGATAGTTGAATGTTGCTTTGTGTATTTTACATAAACTAGAATTTGTATTCTTAAAAGTTTAAGTTGTATGACGGGAAGAAAAGATGTCATGCCCTAGTAAAAGATCGCAAGAGTGCTTCCCTTAATTTTTAGTGTACATTAATGGATAATTGCTATACAAAGCTTCTCGTGAAGAAACCGAGCGACGGATCTCGGGTTTGGAAGATGCTCAGTCTTCGACGTAACCCAGAGGTTGGCTTGGGTTTCGTTTTTTCATTTTGAAGGTGTTTAGAAAATCGGAGCTTTCTGTGAGTGGAATAGGTCCGAGATCGCGAAATCCCGGGGCATGGCCTCTCATCCCCTCCTGACTCGTGATTGGTCTCTGACTCTTTAACCCCCAACCCCACCAACACATTTTATTAGTCTGCCCAACCAGTTGACTCTCACCCCCCCCCCCCCCCCCCCATCTGACTGATGCGCCATCTAGACGACACGTGCGCTATCTGATGGACGCTGAACCGTACGTTGTTACCGATGCACCATCTATCGTAAATTCCCACCGCCAATATGATACCGACAGTTGGTAAAACAGATTGACAACGAACAATCGAAAACACAGATTATACCTCCCCGTAGTTTAAGAAGATTGTAGCCTGTCGTCCGTAAACAGATTGGATCTTACCGACGACAAGTATACCGATAAACATAAATCTCTTCAAATCCAAATTTGGCTGTGACGATATTCTTTCACGATTTCTTTAGGTATTAAAAGTTGTCAGGTCTGGTTGCTTCATTGATTCTTATTGAATGGGTAAAGCAATCAGAGTTGACAAAAATTAATGAATCGATTGTTTGAAATTTTTCTACCAAAAGATCGATAACGCAGGAATCCAGGCGGCGCTGACTCACATCCCTACTTGTGACACGCCTAAAAACACCAGCTAAAAAATAATTGGTCGCAATTGACAAAATGTTAATTTATCTGTTAATATACACGCCTGCTCATTAAAATATTAATTCGATCACATCTAACACATAAAAAGCGACAGCCATCGCCGTGATTTATAGCCCGTTTGATCACTCTTCAAAATTGAACATCATCGTTTACAAATATAACATTTATTGTTCCCGCAGTCAATGATAATCATTGTTCGACACATTTTAATCATTGTTCGACGATGCATTGTTTGCGCACTACTTAGCATTTACTGTTCGACGCACAATAATTTACGCATTTTTAATTATTAATTGTTCGCGCAGTTATCTATAATTATTGTTAGACGCTTTCGCGTATTTCGATTCAGTTATCTGTTTGAAACAATAAACAATTGTCGTGATAAAGTCGAAATGTAATCTCGTGTACTCATAGGATAACTTACCAAAAATGTCTACGTTCCACTCCTCTTTAATGTTTTCTGTCGTAAGCTTGGCGCGATTTGTCTCTCGTAGGCTAGCTACTTACCTGACGCTAGGCCGTAGGGTCATACCAAGCTTTTGGTCATTTCCCCTTCTTGTCTAGTTGATCTGGAGCACAGCCTTGATTGCATCTCCAGGTCACGTGCTGTTGGGTTTGTGCGACGGGCAACTGTTGCGAGTCTACAATACTCTACACTCTGAGTACATTTGGTAACTCGCGCCGGGGATCTTTACTACAGAAGGTAGTGTCAGTGTAAATTGCCCACCTCTTTCGACCGCTTAATTTCACGAACTTGCGTGGTACCTCAAGGCCCTACAAGCTTGATTAAATCTTTTTTCTAAACGGCTCGCATGACGACGTTGTAACGAATCGGCCCTGTAGGCTACCGGGTCGATGTTATTAGCCTTAGAAATAATTCAATCCTCGGCGTACCGTGGATTCACCGTTGATCCCCTACTCCTTGGCGGTCAAGCGTATCAAAATATATTGTAATGAGAGTAATGGATTTTGCGTGATTGAGAGAAAGTTAATCGCTGCCGAGCAGCCGAGCGAAACACCTGCTCAAATGTGTCGTAACTTTAGTCGCACATACACCTAATAAAAGTTGTTGCATATCTATGTTTTTTTGTAATCATCTATCTGTATATATATTATCTGCGGGTGTGCATCATAGAAAACGGCTCAATAAATTACTTCCAAGAAAACATTAGCGATTCAGTAACTGAGCAATCATCTTTATACGAAATTTGCTACATTCAAATTTATTGGAATCGTTTCACGGAATCAATATCACTTCTACCTGGTGAAAGAATTGAATCGACGCTTGTTCATCCGCAAATTCAACGTAACATCTTAACGCTACGGAAATCAGTCGTCCATCACCTCGAGGACTTGAGAACGAGCAAAGTTGGAAGCCGCGACGCATCGTCCAGACGTTGGCCGGGGAAAAGGCTAGGGTCTTCGAAGAGACGCGGCCCACCAACCAGCAATCGGCCACTCAAGGTACCAGTGGTTGGACATACCGGCGAACGGGTGGTCCCCAGCAACAGCAGCATAAGCAGTGGCTACTTCACCCCCGCGCCCCCCGCGCAATTGAGCAATAGTGCTCACAACAACACTATTCCGGAATTAATGAGATAAGTTTCGACATTCTATTATATTACCTTTATACTTGTAAATATTGTATTGTAAATATTTCGTGTACTACTAGTACGAGGGTGTTTCGGGAGGATTTTTCGATTTACAGTAACTGTGAATGCCTGCACGAGTTGGCTACTAAATAATACCGCCGTCCATCGCGTATAGCCTGTGTGTTAGAATATTATTGTATGCATATGGCACTAATGTAATTTCTGAGTCAGCACCCATGTAGTAATGATAAAGTTATAAGCGTCTCGAGTGATAAAAATAATTTTGGACGAATCATTTCTATTGTCTTAAAATGTATGATTTGTGATCTTGATTGAATATTTGTAAAGCTAATTTCGAAACCGATATTATTGTGGCTTATTTTCACGTAATCATTTAATATATGATCGCCAGTCCAAGCTTCGACTCTGTCAGTGTTCAGTCTTTCCCTCGCGGTCCCCAGATTAAATAAAAACAAACGAATAATAAGAAACAATCATAAGTGCAAAAGAAATAATATTACAACGTCATACTGGTTAAGCGAACCCTTGACCACTAAACCCAATCTCGCTTTAATAGATGGGAAAAATCCATAAAACCGCTGGGTAACGCATTAAGGATAAATACCCACTAACAAGGAAAGGTACTTTGGTGTCCCCCTCCGATTTTAATGCAACTCACGTATGTTGTAGAGCATCGAAAACTAAAAGACACGTATTTTTTTTTATCGGCGGAAAAACATTTTTAAGGGGTGAAATCGCCCTTCAAAAATAGCATGTCGGGGGGTGCTTTTGCAGTTTCACCCAGAAGGCGTCAACCGATTTTAATAAAACAAAAACCAAAATACTCCTCATTGAAGACAATCAAAATTCCACGCTAAGTTAAAGAAAAAAATTCATTTGCAGGGGTGAACAACCCCCTGATTTTTCAAATTTCCACCCTACACAAAAAACTAATCAACCAAATTAAACAGAACATGTACCATTTGGAAGGGCAAGTTAAAATAAAGTTGACGTATTTTTGCACATTCACAGGAAAATGAGTTTACGGGGGTAAACTACCCCTTATCCATTAGTACGTATATTTGTGCATACATTTTTGTTTCTCGTTATTTAAATGTCCGAATTGATTCAAAACATTCCTGTTAGCCGAAGTCAAGGGGGGGAACTTCGCATGATGCTTTATTTATTATTAAGGGGGTGACCGGCTGGTACTTACAAGAAGGTTAGTTTGGTGTCCCCCTCCGATTTTGATGAAACTCACGTATGTTGTAGAGCATCGAAAACTAAAAGACACGTATTTTTTTTTATCGGCGGAAAAACATTTTTAAGGGGTGAAATCGCCCTTCAAAAATAGCATGTCGAGGGGTGATTTTGCAGTTTCACCCAGAAGGCGTCAACCGATTTTAATGAAACAAAAACCAAAATACTCCTCATTGAAGACAATAAAAATTCCACGCTAAGTTGAAGAAAAAAATTCATTTGCAGGGGTAAACAACCCCCTGATTTTTCAAATTTCCACCCTACACAAAAAACTAATCAACCAAATTAAACAGAACATGTACCATTTGGAAGGGCAAGTTAAAATAAAGTTGACGTATTTTTGCACATTCACAGGAAAATGAGTTTACGGGGGTAAACTACCCCTTATCCATTAGTACGTATATTTGTGCATACATTTTTGTTTCTCGTTATTTAAATGTCCGAATTGATTCAAAACATTCCTGTTAGCCGAAGTCAAGGGGGGAAACTTCGCATGATGCTTTATTTATTATTAAGGGGGTGACCGGCTGGTACTTACAAGAAGGTCAGTTTGGTGTCCCCCTCCGATTTTGATGAAACTCACGTATGTTGTAGAGCATCGAAAACTAAAAGACACGTATTTTTTTTTATCGGCGGAAAAACATTTTTAAGCGGTGAAATCGCCCTTCAAAAATAGCATGTCGAGGGGTGATTTTGCAGTTTCACCCAGAAGGCGTCAACCGATTTTAATAAAACAAAAACCAAAATACTCCTCATTGAAGACAATCAAAATTCCACGCTAAGTTGAAGAAAAAAATTCATTTGCAGGGGTGAAAACCCCCTGATTTTTCAAATTTCCACCCTACACAAATAACTAATCAACCAAATTAAACAGAACATGTACCATTTGGAAGGGCAAGTTAAAATAAAGTTTACGTATTTTTGCACATTCACAGGAAAATGAGTTGACGGGGGTAAACTACCTCTTATCCATTAGTACGTATATTTGTGCGTACATTCTTGTTTATCGTTATTTACATGTTAAAGAGCTGCTTGCGTTCACTCTTTGTGCTGATTTTGTGCTTATCAATAATTTATCGTCATATGTCATCGACCTTTCGATTAGATAGTATTTCGATTCGCCGCAAATTTCGGAATAAGTCGATGATGCAACAGTCGTTCCATCTATAGAACTTTGTCAGTTATTCCAACGAAATGAATATGATCTTATTTTTTTGAGTAATCTAATCATACGCCAATATGATAAAAATACTTTCGACGCAGTAAGAGGTGTTTTCTACATAGGCGGCTATCTGGGACTGCGTATTATCTGCTGATATCGCATGTGGTTCAACAACAAGTCTTTCAAATATAAAAGCCGTGGTACATACAGCGATCTTCAGTTGCTCATTTGAACGGAGTGCCAGTGCGTCAGTTATAATTTCTGACAAAAAAAAATCAATAGACCATGAAAGTGAATCCAATCAACGTCATTAAACTTCTTTTGTCTACATTTCAAGCCATGAATATTCCCGAAACTCCGATTAACAATGCAGAAATCGAGGTAAAGCAGAATTTCGAAAAAGTTCTGGTCGACTGCATGGACGATTATAACGGAGTTGAAATTATCGAGGAACAATCGCTAGATTTTCAAGAGCCATTCAAGCAATATGATGTTAACCCTGTCGAGGACACTCTTTGGCAACATGATGAAGGTCCAGTGGATTCTGATACTTGTTCTAAAGACGAAGAAGACATAAGCTACGATTACAAACGCAAAGCAATCGAATACTGGAGATCCGGTAAGAAGAAAAATTACAGTGTCGATACCGTGAGTCAGAAATTCAAAAAAGTCAAATCTGTACAATTAAAACGCTGGGCAAATCAAATGAACAAAGGTGGGACCTACAAGGAGAAATTAGCTCAAATCTCTGAATATCCTTTGAAAAACATACAAGCCGCAATAGATGCTGGTTTCATTGTTCATGATATCGACCTTCAAAAGTGGGCTCCACAAGCTCAAAAAGAGATAGGTCACGAAGACATTCGTTTTAAAGCTTCTCATAATTGGCTTCGGAAGTTCAAGAAATCACATCGTACTGTGTCCAGGAATATTAATAAATTCGTAACACGAAAGACTATAGAAGACGAACCAGTTTTAAGGATGAATGCAGAAAACTTCGTAAATGAAATTAAACCATATATTCAAACATATGGACCGGAAAACATATATAATTCAGATCAGAGCGGTTTTCAACTGGAAATCCACTCTGGCAGGACTCTGACGACTGAAGGAACTAAACAAGTGCAATGTGTAGTACAATCCGTATCATCTACAACTCACAGCTACACTATCCAGCCAACCATAAATGCAGATGGAAAATTATTGTCACCCCTTTTTATCGTTCTAAAAGAGGGAAAGGGTGAGTTCGGCCTAATCGTGGAAAAAAATTTATTCAGGCCAGAAAACGTATTCTTAACAGCAACGAAATCCAGAAAAATGACTTCAGGTATGGACAAAAATGATTGCCAGAAAATATTGAACATATGATGAATTATACTATATCGATAACCAATATCATCCTATGTATAGAGCACTTCAAAATTTGGTTGGAAAAAGTATTCTTCCCCAACACCGGCCGTGACAGCGTATTGTTGATAGACTCGTGGAGTGGACACTGCTCAGAAGTTGTTCTAAATGCAACACCTCGGAGCAAAAAAATAATCACAACGATAATACCTAAAGGCACCACAGGGAAAATCCAACCACTCGACGTTTTTGGTTTCCGAATATGGAAAAATTTTGTACGACATTTTTCCGACAGTGTATTATTACTCAATTATGATATTAATTTGCACTTGAGAAACAACATAATCAAACTGCAATCTCTCGTACACTATCAACTTTCATCACCCAGATATATAAATCTTTTCAAATATGCATGGTTCAAAAGTAATTATATAACCGATAAGCCAAACGAATTCGACAATCCAGTGAGTTTTGGTTTCGGTCAATCGTCTCAAGCACACTGTGAAGTACTAGGTTGTAATAATGTGGCCATCATCAGATGCTCATGGTGCAAGAAGTCTTTATGCTTGCAACATTTTTTTGAAGAGTATCATTTCTGCACGACTTACGAACCATGATTGCTGCAAATTATGACGTGCACATTGCACGTTGATGAATTGTAAAAGGAATGATACATTATAATATTTACTGTGGTGTATGTAGATGCGCAAGGCGGTAAGAATAAATGTGAGAGAATGGAGAGTGGGGAGAGCGTTAACATGGGACGTGAAAAGGACGACAGTCGAATAAATGCGCATGCCGAAACCGGGTATTTGTTATTTCTCGCCTATGTCCTCAGCTGATTGCCGCTGTTTCGAAATACAACCATACATATATGCCATACAACCACTCAACCCCAGCAACATTCCCCAGTATTCTGTATTTGAACAAGCTATTTTTTTTAGTAAATAACGCGAAACTCGTGAATGGACCATTCTACTTGTAAGTACCAGCCGATCACCCCCTTAATAATAAATAAAGCATCATGCGAAGTTCCCCCCCTTGACTTCGGCTAACAGGAATGTTTTGAATCAATTCGGATATTTAAATAACGAGAAACAAAAATGTATGCACAAATATACGTACTAATGGATAAGGGGTAGTTTACCCCCGTAAACTCATTTTCCTGTGAATGTGCAAAAATACGTCAACTTTATTTTAACTTGCCCTTCCAAATGGTAAATGTTCTGTTTAATTTGGTTCATTAGTTGTTTGTGTAGGGTGGAAATTTGAAAAATCAGGGGGTTGTTCACCCCTGCAAATGAATTTTTTTCTTCAACTTAGCGTGGAATTTTGATTGTCTTCAATGAGGAATATTTTGGTTTTTGTTTTATTAAAATCGGTTGACGCCTTCTGGGTGAAACTGCAAAATCACCCCTCGACATGCTATTTTTGAAGGGCGATTTCATCCCTTAAAAATGTTTTTCCGCCGATAAAAAAAAATACGTGTCTTTTAGTTTTCGATGCTCTACAACATACGTGAGTTTCATCAAAATCGGAGGGGGACACCAAACTGACCTTCTTGTAAGTACCAGCCGGTCACCCCCTTAATAATAAATAAAGCATCATGCGAAGTTCCCCCCCTTGACTTCGGCTAACAGGAATGTTTTGAATCAATTCGGACATTTAAATAACGAGAAACAAAAATGTATGCACAAATATACGTACTAATGGATAAGGGGTAGTTTACCCCCGTAAACTCACTTTCCTGTGAATGTGCAAAAATACGTCAACTTTATTTTAACTTGCCCTTCCAAATGGTACATGGTCTGTTTAATTTGGTTGATTAGTTTTTTGTGTAGGGTGGAAATTTGATAAATCAGGGGGTTGTTCACCCCTGCAAATGAATTTTTTTCTTCAACTTAGCGTGGAATTTTGATTGTCTTCAATGAGGAGTATTTTGGTTTTTGTTTTATTAAAATCGGTTGACGCCTTCTGGGTGAAACTGCAAAATCACCCCTCGACATGTTATTTTTGAAGGGCGATTTCACCCCTTAAAAATGTTTTTCCGCCGATAAAAAAAAATACGTGTCTTTTAGTTTTCAATGCTCTACAACATACGTGAGTTGCATTAAAATCGGAGAGGGACACCAAAGTACCTTTCCTTGTAAGTGTAACACAGGCAGTGCCTACGGACGCATCTTGTAGTTCTACACCTGCGAACTTTAACCCCCAGAGGTTGCCTAACGTCTCGATCATGTTGAGAGATTGGCCCGATAACAATGGGGATGGGGTAATCAGAAGGATCGGAGTCGTCGCAATCCAACCGACGCACGTACAAGTCTGTACGACCCGACCAGATTCTGACTGGCCCGGAAACACTCCAAGACCATCCACATCTGGGGTATCCCAACCTCCCCTGCAACGTCCCGGCCGGGAAAAAAATACCGTATCGCCGAGTCCGGGTCAGGGGACTCTGATCGTGATCAATTAAGCAGATCACCTCGAATTCGTAAGGTAAATCGAGGGATATTTATTCCAACGGCACTTTTATCACCAATCGACCGTGCTCTGGTTCCAAGCCAGCGCATTCTAGTTCAAAACGGAGATGAAAATAATCTTTCTTCGTTGCGTTCCCTCTTTTGCGAAAATGTTAAAACTCAGGACGTAAACCACTCATAAACTTATTTCTGAATTTAAATCAGTCATATTTGATTCAAAAAGACAAGTTAAATACTGCGAGATGCTCACTAACTAATATTTGAAAAAACTTACATTACACTAACGCAAATAGACACTAGTGAAGTCATAGTTGATACTAAGATTTTTCTATCTTCTTACCCTGATAAAAAAATCACCAGCGATGACAAAGTGAGTAGCACTGTCGTTCTAAACTCTATTGATTACATACAAAGATCCCTACTACTCTTAAAGGATTAAACTATTGACAAGATTATGGCAACTGATCCTACTGGAATTGTATAAAAATTAGTTATGATGTCCAGATATTAGAAAACGAGCAAAATTCAGAAGTGAAACTATCATTACTTTAAACCTAATAGTACAACTATAGCTAGAATTAATACTTTATCAAAAATACACAAACTGATCATCCTAATGAGGCCAATAGCTTCGTCTTTCAATTGTCCCACACACAAAATGAACTGATTTTATTCATAAAATATTTACGAAGCGTATTAAGAGTCCAATTTCTCATGTCAATGACAGTTTCTCTCTGAAATTATTGGTTACGCACATTACTTTACCTGCTTTATACCTTGTATTTTCATTAGATGTGGCTTCTGTTTGAACAAATAGTCCTTTACAATTAGTTTTAAATTGTCATCGCCGAATCAAAAATGAAACTGGGATAATTATGTCTTCTACTTATTTCACCTTTGATAATAAAATTTACAAACAAATGTCTGCCATTCCTATGGGCTATCCATTAACTACAATATTGTATAACATAGTTACGGTTGATTTAGAAGAATGTTGCTTGTCAAAGCTTCATTATAATCCAATTGTATACAAAAGACATATTAATGACACAATTATCTCTTCGCTATCTTATCAAATTCAACAAACTTCAACAATTCTTAATACTTACCATCCCAAACTACAATTTACTATTGGGCAAGAAAATACTAATAAAATACCATTCCTGAATTTGTTATTGCACAGATTGGTATCGTAAACCTGGTAGGTTTATTAACTTTTTCTCGAGTCATAAAAATAGGCACTCTATACATGCTACTAGAGAGAGCATTTACACTTCCACATTCACCGTTCTGGAGTAAAAACTTGAAACGCTTTAATGACACGTTACGCTTAACTTGTAATCATTCATGTTAGAAGATGGTCTATTACTTATATTCCCATCACTCAAGAAGAAAATAAAAAATTTGACACCAGCAGAATTATAAGTTTTCCATACCACCGTAGTACGAGGAATACAAGGGAGCGAATAACAAAGAGAAAGAGAGGAGCAGGTAGCAACAGTTGCAAACGAGCAAAGACCAGGAACCCTTTCAGAATTCTCCAACGATGCCATTCTTGCATTCACTCTCCTGCGAGTTTATGAAGTCGGAGGTTGCCTTATTTACCATACCTCTAACACAGACGGCTATATAAGCATCATAATGAATACACTACAAGCCTGTGTCTTCTCTCACGGATGACGGACCTCTGGAATTTGTCATATATGGCCACGGTAAAGAATACCTGGATCTGGCGCATACAATGATCATTGTAAATTTAGAAGTTATGCAAACAGATAAATCACAATGCAACGTAGCACTCGTTAATAACTTCCTGCATTGCCTTTTCAATCAGATAGACGTATATTTTAATGAGAAACTCGTGGCACCGCCAAATAATGCATATCCTTACAAAGCATATATTGACACGTTACTTAATTATGGACCGGCGGTTAAAAATTCTTACTTAACGACCGCACTATGGTACGCTGATACCCCTGACATATTTGACTTCTGGAGAGGTTTCTAATCAGAGTCGAAACGTCTGCAATTACTTTGACTTTTCTCCTGACCGACACCAATGCCACAAATTATCCATTTAATAACTAAATATGTATGCCATATAAACGTGTTTCCTCTTACCATTATTATTAAGAATAATCATAATTAAAGATTCAAAAATTTAATTAAATTTATAGTACAAATGTCGAAAAGTAAAAAATTTAGATTTGAAAGGCCTAATCCGTTCATCGATGGTATGATACTAGTCCAATTACCTACGGCAGGATCCAAATATACTTATCAGCGGTGGGACCGTGAGATATTGGAGGAGCAAGAAAGTACCATCCAGCGTCCGACAGATGGCGCACATATCGCCAAGATAGCACGTCAGTCAGATAGATATGCGGGATGAAGGTAAGGTGGTGGAGCGGTCCAATCAGGTACGGGATGTGGTGGCGGTTGGAGGGTGGGGGACAATTCATAAAATAGGATCGGAGAGGAGGCCAGACCCCCGGGTCTCGCGTTCTTGGGCATATTCTACTTCTATTACCCTGCAAGTTTTTCGCCACCCGGTGGTCTTATAATTGCTTCCTTTGAAGGGGTTTATTTTATCTACCGAGTGCACGGTCTCGGGTTACTAAGAAGAACAGTCTTCGAAGTTATTACGAGGTTGTCTTGAATTTTTAGGCAACTCACTCTTTTCAACGACGGCCTACTATATTTGCCTTCCTGAAAGTGTCTCGTCCGTTCTCAGGAACTATTGAGCCGATATGGTTTTCTTTGATGGGATTTCTTCGTCTTGGTATAACTTTATGGTGCATGGAGTTGAAATGAAATTGTCCCCGGCCAAATTTGTAATTCCTAGGTAAGACAATAATTTTTAGCTAAATTTACCACTTTTGTGTCCGTACAGAGTTAGAACTGAGCAACACTTCAACAGATTCAATTATCCGTTACACTATTATGATACATGATGAAAACATGAAGTCCGGCACAGTCTAGATCATTTCTGATAACTACAAAATTACAAATTAATGAAAAGACGGAATTTTTTGTTATTACAATTTCTTGAAAATGCGTGATGGAAATTCCTTTACAATCACACATTTTTTTCATGTGAAATTGACAAAACTATTCCTAAAGTGTATCACTAACTAGACCATTTTAGTGTGGTATTTTACAAAAAAGACTATTTAATTTTAAGAAATGCAAATTAGAAAAAAAATCAAATTAATAATACAAAAATATTTAAATAAAAAATAAAATAATACCCACTTACATGACATATGTTCTGTTCAATGGTTCCGTTAGAACTAAACGGGCAAACACCACTTCACAACACGATGATCACAAAATAAAGTATTACATTTCACGATTCCACTGTGAAAAAGTAACCATCAAATGAAACATAAACATTACTACGTCGGTAGTTAAGGCATGATAATCGTACTAATTTTATTGGTCTAAGTTCCCTGAATAACGTGAATCATGAAATATGTATTCTTTCTCTCTTAGATCGCTATGAATGCGAGTGAGACAGCAAAATTTCCCGACACGAATTATTCCGTCTTAATTATTCTTTTGAATATAAAAGAATAACGGTAAACTGTTTATTACAACTCTTCAGTTGCACAGAAAGATTAATTGTAGCAGAAAAATTCACATTTTAGTTTTTGTTACCAACCGAGAGGTAACACATCATTTTAAGACGAAGGCTGAGGTTGGTCGAAAAGTCGACACAGACAAAATACGTCCACACATTCTGCTTCACAAAACTTGTAAATCTGAATCGTTGTGCTCTACGAGGCTACAATCGAAGCTGGAAGATGCACTAATGATTGGCAGAACTATTGCAATATTTCGTGGTCATTATTTATCGCACGTGATATTAAAATTCCGTACCTGTGCAATAATGAGAGGTACTGAACTCACTACCTCTCTCTCATTTTTTGGACAATCCCAGCCTTCGATGCTAGTTGTACTGCACAAGTACAGTTTTTCAATATCATGTGCACTAGTCAAAGATCACCAAATGTTGTAATGAGTTTACTAATTATTAGCGCATCCTCCTGCTTCGATTAAGATCTCGTAGCATACATCCGGTTGAGGTATACAATTTTGATCAAGCAGATAGGGAGTCATATATTACCTCTCTCTCTATTTCTCGGCCAATATTATCTCGAAAACGGGTCGATCGATCTTCTTGAAACTTTGCACGCGAGTCGGGTCGAGACCCCTGTCAGTTTCTTGCAATTTTCGCCTAAATGGCGGTGTCTCATTTTACGGTTGTTTAAATTTTTGGAAAAAAGGTGTGATTTTTCTATTTTTCAGAAATTCTAAGCCTTGAAGCTAAATCTTTCTTCAAGAATAGGCCAGGGGACAATGTTGGCTGGCATTAAGTTCGGTAGGAATCGATCAAGGCGTTCAGATTTGATAGAATTATGAGGCTTCGTAATTAAAACCAAAAACTAATTTCGCTCTAACTTCCGTAAATTTTCATCGATCAAATCGGAACTTGGCATACAAATTGGCAAGGATACAAGGATACTTAGTCTTAAATTGGGTGAGAATCGTTGTCGAGGCTTAAGCTTTATGGAATTTGCAAGTTTTTTAGTGTCCTGTGTAATTGATTTCAACCAATACGTGTCGTTGAAAAAAGATTAAAGAATAAAATGCAATATTGAATTTATTTTCCTATCACGGTGGTCGCGCATCTCTCCGCTGCTACCAATTGTTATCATGTTACGTTCAGACAGGTCTGAACGCATTAGTATACGTGTGAGTTGTACGATCAAACAGATGTTGTCTCCAGAGTTTAGTCTAGAATGTGCTGAACAGGGATTGGAGACTGAGCTCATGATAAGAGATGTATTAGAAAGTAATATGGAGCTATGCTCGATGATTTGACTGAGCATTTCAATGATGTAGCGCGATCGAGGAGTTGGGCGTATTGCGTGAGGTTGTTTGAGGATAGATTGGAATATGAGTGCGCCTCTAAGGGCCCCGTCCTAACAAGGAAGGATGCGAGTGAGTGAGCTTCTTAGAGCTCCGTCCTCATTCGTGAATTTCAGGTGGTTATCAGGAAAATTGGGTGATCATTCGAGAGTATGTGAGTAGAACTACTTGTATTGTTTTGTAAAAATGAAATAAACGCTTTTATCATATCAATAAAAGGATAGTAGTAGAGATGCAAAAGGGAATATACAAGTGTGTGTATGTTGGAAAATCAGCTGGCGCACGGCGATTGATATTCGCTGTGCGTCGACCTGTTGCTGCTGTGTAGCACGCTGCGCTCGGCTATGCCGGATATAGCCGAAGCAGGGCCTCGCAGAGCCGAGGCTGTGCCTCGCAGGCATGCCGTGTTAAGCGAGAGGTTATCTCTCACGCTTGACTTCGGCTTCGCTCACCGGCTATCTCACTCATTTCACTTCAGCGCTCAACGACGCTTTCGTAAAGTGCAGCCATATTGAAAAATCTGACACTTTCGTGAAAACCCGCTGGGACAGCGCACATTCTCGGTACACTCGCTCGGACTTTTCACTATCTCACCGGATCTTCTCAGCATTTTCGTGCTCACCAGGACTCAAACACAAGGTAACCTAGTTGTGCGATTTTGCAAACTGGTAAAGTCGAAAAAATCGTCTCCAATTTTGACTGGTAGCGACTTTTTATGTGAAGTCCAACCAAAATCGCTTCAGTCCAATGCTGGAAGAATTGGTTACCAGTCAATACTTGAGACGAATTTTTCGACTTTACCAGTTTAGAATTACCAATCAAAATTTGACTCGCACAACCCGCTAGGAAAGGTACACCGTTACAATTCATCGCAATTCAATGACGGTGAGGAGGGTAAATCTCAATATAATTTGCCTGCTCGATTAATATAATTGCGCGTGTGCTTTCCCCCAACTATGCTTGCTGGGAAAGTACAGTGAGTATATTCCACTCAATTGTGCATCCTCATACTCTCACTTGCCGTGCTCTGCAGCATTAACTGCATCACGTTATTTCTCATTATATTTCATACTGCTTTTGCTCAACTGGTATAACTGTACATGCACGCTCTCATTCTCAGCACATTTCCACAATTAAGCATCCTGGAAAAGTGCTGTGAACTCATTCTACCTGCTTGTGCATTCTCAGCTATTGTTCTGTGTCGTGCTCTGCAGCGCTGGCTACATCACAGTAACCTTTTCACCTGTCAGCACACAATTAATACAATTGTGTGCTTCCCTGTTTAAATTCACGTTAAATTCACTTTTATTTAATTTTGTAATATTTTATGTGCTTCTCCAAATTATTAATTAAATTCATCGTTTATATTGTAACACTTTTTTGTTAATTTTTTATATCACCAGAAAATAGACAAATTAAGATAATAATATGGATCTTCCTAAATATACACCATCGGTAATGTAGGATCCTTCTTTTTTAATTTACAACATGAGAATCTCCAATTCTTTATCACAGGCCGTTAGTAACACAGGTTGGATCGACTCAGGCCCGCTTCAGTAGTATAGGGTCTTTACACAATCTCAAACATCTTATACCGCTTCAGTAGTATAGGGTCATTTCCATGACGTTACCAATATTTTATAACAACTGCGGTAACATAGTCATTTATAACATCTCAAACATTATATACAGCTTCAGAAGTATAGTGGCATTTCCATGACGTTACCGATATTTTATAATAACTGCGGTAGTTTATCAGACACCGCGACTTTGATATTCTATTAGTACAATCCATTTGAATTTGATACACCAATATTCACAAAGAGACCCCCGCCGGCATACTACGGCACCCAATATTATACACAAATATTCACGAATAAACGTCCGCCGGCATACTACGGCACACAATATTATACACAAATATTCACGAATAAACCTGCGCCGGCATACTACGCCACACAATATTATACACAAATATTCACGAATAAACCTGCGCCGGCATACTACGCCACACAATATTATACACGCAAGACAATCCGACGGCATTCAGTATAAGAAATACAAATATCACATTATTCCCCGCTATGGAATAGATTCGGAAACAATATTTGAACATATAAGCAAAAACTCTCGTTAACACGTTAAGCGCCACGCCGAATTTCTGTGCCTTTCCATTAGCCGTCAGGCGAGCTCTGCAGGGCCGCTCGCCGATAGACGAGCCAGAGTATAGATAGATGTCGGGTAACGTAATCCGCGTTGAGGACCAGGACTTGTCTTCGTATGTTTACCTTTCTACTTGCAGATAATTGCACTCGAGCGCCTGACATTTTGCAATCGCAATAAACACTATGTATATACTTTGTCTATATCCTTATAGTCCCTTCATAGACGATACTGCACCGAATGCTCTAATCAGAATGCACGAATATTAGGACCAAAGACAGCTAAAAATGTAACGCGAAAAGTAACAACCTTTTGTAACCGATGTACACAGAAACCTCACCTTTGCTTATCTTGTTTTAATAAATTACATTAATGTTTTTAAGTATTATATTTTTTCCCTTGAAGCATTGACCAAATAAAAACCGATATCGCATAATTTAAATGTTCAGTCTCACAAGTACGCAAAGACCGACACACGCGCCGCAATAGAAGAACGAAAAGTCTGCCGCCGGTCCGTAGGGACCGGCGAGGTCTGAACGGAAAGTCTAGCGCCGGTCCCTAGGGACCGGCGCACAGTAGACGCAGAGCCCGAAATCGTGGCAGTAAAGTCAGAAAAAAATTTTTACAATCGGGATATTTGAGCAGGCAGTCAGGTAGAGGACTAATGGCTGCGTTAAATTGTAAAAGGGGAACCTTTTTCACCGTATACCTTCGTCGCTGCGTCAGTTGGAAGTCAGCCTTCGAGACGAGTGTTCGCATCGCGCGCTGAACGAGCGAAAACTACCGTGACTTATAAAATCGATAACTTTAAAGTGAAGTGTTTTAAATCAATTCGGAGACATGGATACGACTTCTGGAGGTATGTAGAAGATATTTTTACATTGGTTGAGTTTGAAATAAATATGTAAATTATTGAAGTGTAGTATAAACTACTGCATAAATAAAGTGAAAGAATTTTGTAAACTTATATTTTCAACTATCCGAAAAGTTATACTTTCTGCCATATTCTGCGACAGCCAATGTCTAGGCCTTTAGTTTATTATATAAGCTTGCGAAATTAACAGGAATTAGCTGCCTAGAGCTGCCTAACTTTTGATCTGATCCTTCAACACAAATTCTATACAATTTTATGTCTTTATTACAGGGTCCCATTACGAAGGAGTACATTTGACGAGGAAAGAATTATATCTTATTATAAAGGATAATTTGAACGATAATTTCGCTACGTTATTGTTTGGCTTTCTGATTCGCAATCAGTCACTTTCACAACCCGCGTATATCAATTTTGTTCAATTCAATTATAATAATTAAAATTCAAATAACTAATGCAAGTTACATATCATTGTATACGAAAACGTCATACTAAATAAGTAAATTATTTCATCCTTTTTTGAGTGGTACGGCAGGAGGGAGTTTTTTTGAAAATTTTTAATTTTTTTTAACATACTTGTCCGCCATATTGGATCAGCCATTTTGTTTACAATAATTTGGCTTTCGGATTCGTAATGAGCGACCCTCGAAACCCACATATAGCAGTTTTTGTCAAGATCGGACACCTTTTTAACATTCATGTCCGCCATATTGGATCGGCCATTTGGTTTACAATAATTTGGCTTTCGGATTCGTAATAAGCGACCCTAAAAACCCGCATATACCAATTTTTGTCAAGATCGGACACCTTTTTAACATCCATGTCCGCCATATTGGATCGGCCATTTTGTTTACAATAATTTAGCTTTCAGATCCGTAATCAGCGACCTTAAAAATTCCTGCATACCAATTTTCATTCCGATCGGAGGTTATTTGTATTTACTGCCACGATTTCGGGCTCTGCGTCCACTGTGCGGCGTGGCGCTTAACGTATTAACAGGGTCAAACCGAACCCATATTCTCTCATCGAACAAATCTATTTTGATCTCGAATATTCAAAGTAATACACATTCAACTATAGCACAACGTTCTAGGCCAGCACGTTAATTCAGAGTTTATAAGAACTGACCCAATATATGAAAACACTGTTTATGCCTCGCATTGTGAGAGACGTTACTTGCGACCTTCACTCGTTAATGTTCCCGGCGAGGCTCGATCCCGAGTATATCGGTTCCGATAAATATGCACAGGACTCGTTACCTTGATTAACGTTGACTTCGAGAATGTTCGATACGATGACAGACTTTATCTATCGCATCCGGAAAAACTCTATATGTAGTGACTTCCAGGAACGACGCTGATGAATATGATGTTTCAGGAAGCTCCAAGATGTTAGTTCGAGTCCACATCGGTCGCATAGCCCTTCGTATCCGTCCTCGTAATTTCGCGATTACAGATCTGGCGTCGCAACCGCCCTACAATGCACCGTAGACACTCGCAATGCTTCCAGCGCCAAGGAGAAAAGCGCAAAAAGCCAAGCGAAGTAGAAAAACGCATACGCTGTGCGCAGTAGAAAAGCGCAAACCACCGAGCGCCCAGTCGTCCGACTATTCTATTAATCGAAACAATGGTATCAGTACCCAGACACTAATAATATAAAAGAGCGCCGAAACATATCTGTATAATTATCGAGGAACACTTTTCACACAAGGCAATCTGATATAAATACTAGTATATAAATACTTATTAGGCTTGATCGCACTTGTGGTCGTCGAACGTCTGGGGCGAGCCCATGGGAAACCTCGTCGTTCACGCGGCGTACATCGGAGATTTAGTTCGACCACGAGGATAGCCGAAGGAGCGCCTGCATCGCTCGGCGCAACATAGTGGATATACGCGCGATATTTAAACATGGATTAAATTACCTACAATATTTATTTATATTATTTTTCTACATATTTCCTATATTGTATAGTGCGACGGTAGAATAAATGACTTAATCTACCAACATCTGTCAATCTGGTTATTTAGCACCCTGCCGTGAGTGAAAACTCATCATTTTCAATATATTACAGGGTCGTTCCAACTACGCCAGGAAGGAATTCTCAAACATTTTGGTCCTTCGAGCCGGATCTATAGGTACGAGTACACCGTTACAATTTATCATAATTCAATGACGGTGAGGAGTGTAAAACTCATTGGTGCATCCTCATAAAGGTCTCACTCCTTGGCGCGCTCTGCAGCGCGGGCTGTACCACGTTTCACATCACACTTTGCGCACTCAATTAATATAATTGAATGTTCTTATTATTCATTGTACTTTCCCCGAACTAAACTTGCTGGGAAAGTACTGTGAATATATTCTTATCATTTGTGCATCCTCAAAACTTTCATTTTGCCGTGCTCTGCAGTGCTGACTGCACCACCCTTTCCACACCACATTTTAAAAAGTAATGCAATGGTATATGCCAGCAATCACTCACAGTACTTTTCCACAACTAAGTGTGCTGGAAAAGTACTGTGAATATTTTGCTCACTTGCGCATTCTCAACTCTTCATTACGTGGCGTGCTCTGCAGCGCTGATTGCATCACGTTCACTGTACAACCTAAAACAGCACACAATTAATATAATTGTGTGCTGGTCATTGAAAATCAATATTAAATTCATTTTATTTAATTGTATTTATATATATATATATATTGAAACGTTTCGCGATCTTTAACACTTCTTTTTTATTCGGCTACAATGCGCGAGAGTTCGGTTACGGTGTAAAATCGCGTTAAATTTGAGTTTTGCTCCGAGTGATCTCTACCGTGATCGTGTGGGGAGGTAGTTTGCTCGAAACTAGTTCGTGCACTGGGCTGGAGGGAGCGAGAGGATCCGTGGATGTGTAGATTTGCAATCAATACTAGGTTGTTATTAGTAATTTTTTTTGTTTTTATTGGTCAGACCTCAGTTTAGGTTTGTGTTGCGTCGCATTTGTCCGTGACAGACGTGCGGTTTTGTTTACCCTTTCATCATTGGTCTTTTCTTTTTGTTTGGGTAATTCTTTTCTTTATTTGTTCTGGGCGGAAGGCCCGTGATTGCTGGAGAAGCTTTTGCTCGATGGTTAGTGCAACTAAGGTAGGGAGGATGGTATGTGGAACGATCTCGTTGCTCTTCTGCACTCACGCTCGCTTTACATTCGTTGCTTAACGTCTACCTATGCGGAATCTTTTCCAGTTCCTTTTCTATTAGTTTCGACTCTAATATTCGTACCGTGATAAGGTATCACTCGTACGGAGCTTGATACTCAATTTATCAATTTTAAGGGTTTCGCGTTCGCTAGTAGGCGATTTTTCTATTCCTACGTATGTGGAATTTATAAGATTTCAGTTCAAATCAGGTTTTTGACTTTATAATTCGCAAAGTGATGAGATATCATCTTTACGGAGCTCAACACTCAATTCATCAGTTTTAAGGGGTCGCGTTCGCTAGTACGCGATTTTGCTTATCCTACGTATGTGGAATATATGAGATTCCCGTTCAAATCAGGGTTTTGACTTTATAATTCGTAAAGTGATTAGGTATCATCTTTACGGAGCTCAACACTCAATTTATCAGTTTTAAGGGGTCGCGTTCGCTAGTACGCGATTTTGCTTATCCTACGTATGTGGAATATGTGAGATTCCAGTTCTAATCAGGTTTTGAATTTATAATTCGCAAGGTGATTAGGTATCATCTTTACGGAGCTTAACACTCAATTTATCAGTTTTAAGGGGGTCGCGTTCGCTAGTACGCGATTTTGCTCATCCTACGTATGTGGAATATATGAGATTCCAGTTCTAATCAGGTTTTGAATTTATAATTCGCAAAGTGATTAGGTATCATCTTTACGGAGCTTAACACTCAATTTATCAGTTTTAAGGGGGTCGCGTTCGCTAGTACGCGATTTTGCTTATCCTACGTATGTGGAATATATGAGATTCCAGTTCTAATCAGGTTTTGAATTTATAATTCGCAAAGTGATTAGGTATCATCTTTACGGAGCTCAACACTCAATTTATTAATTTTCGGGTTTGTTGAATCTGGTATAATTTTGATGTTTAACTATCGATCTCTATTAGGATGGGGTTGGCAGAATCCTGTTGGCCATTCGCGTTTTGTGTATCTCTATTTGAAGGGGGGGGGGGGGGGGCTAGTCGCAGGCTTGGTCCTCATACGGGGCGTTCCTTCGTACTTTCATTAGATGTACTGGTTCGCCTTATTTTAATCATTGGACGTTAGCTGGTGTCGTGCTATTTCGAATGTTATTGTTTCGAGCTGCTCGTTTCCAGACTTGCCTCTCGAGGCTCCGCCCTACTGATGGTCGCGCAAGAATTCTATAGTAGGGACTCGAGTGTAGTGTGGTGGTGTGGTGTGGATGATTTTACCTACCTATCGTTTCTCGCTTTGTTATTGTTTGGGTCCCTAGCTATAGCTTTCTGTTCGCAAGAGACACCGGGTTCGCAGCTTGACCAGCTAGCTCTTCCTAGACCCCGGATACTGAAGCTTTTATTCGCAATTAATTAAGCACCTTCTCGCGCCATTAAGAGGCGTACGATTGGGTTCCCGATTAATTGCGACCAGCCGAGGTATCCGCGAGATGCAGGTGGTAACTGGTGCTGGCCCTAACGTGGTCCCACCCACGCAGGTACACCCTACGAGTCTAGTGCGCGGTGCACTCAGTCGGGATGCCACTCCCTTAACCTTGTGCCACTCGTGCTGCTTCACACTCCAAGAGACGGATAGCCACGACGCCGTGCGTGGGGACCCGTTAGTGGAGTGTGCCCTTACGCTGTGAGTAGGGGCGGCCAAGCGCAGTGCAGGGGAGCCTTACTCCTCACAGAGTATCCTAATGAGTTCGTTTACTTAACCGACGGCCAAGCGCAATGCAGGGGAATCGGTTGAGAAAAAGAACACTCGTTTTAACGTGGTGTTTCCCAAACTATTAGTATTGTTTTCAATCGGTTCGTTCGGTCAAACGACGGCCAAGCGCAATGCAGGGGAATCGATTTGATCGAAAGAACACGTCTTTGTTACATGGAGAATCTACGTGTAATCTTATGTACTAGGTGTGCTGTCGAGCAGCACTTCGTCTTGACTTATTAGATTTGACAAGAGCCTCGAGGCCTATCCCGTCGCGGTTTATATAGGTTGGCGGATGGACCCCGGGAGGGTGTTTTGAGGTAGGTCACGTGATGTTTGTCACACTTCAATCACTAGGTGAGAGAGGTGCGGGGTGACGTGTCCGAGTCCCGTTATTGCTCGAATTTCTATATTTAGCCGCTCTTTGTCCCTCTAGGGTTTCAAACGAGGTTTCTGCGAGGTTGAAATTCGCTGGCCAATGTTATTCTCCTACTTGTTGTAGGTTCAAACTTTTTATCTAATTTTTCTCTGGTTTGATTATGGTTTTTCCCGATTCAGGCTCCTATGGGTCTTTCTCGGTTTTATAGGCTGCTTTCCTGCTGCTTCGTTGATGACTAATTACCCAGGATAATTAATTGTGGTTAATTATCTCTTCCTTGGTGTTTTTTGGACCGATTTCTTGTGGATTTTTATGTTTTTTGTTACTTTCGGGTGTTCTCCTACGTGAGGATCGTTTTCTTTATGTTTTTTTTTTGTTTGGTTTTGGTCGATATGAGTTTGTTTTATGGGTTTTATTAATGTTAATGTTTAATTTGTGAGTGGGGGTACGTAGCGACGTTTCATGAGGATTTACTTTGTTGATCTTTCTCTATGTATCGTGGTATCTCGATAGTTCCATGAATTCTTTCCTACGTTTGCCGGCCCTGGCGTTCCCGATGTTCTCGCCTTTTGGATAGAGTGGCCTATTTGGGGGTTGTACCATATGTTTAAGGCTTGGTCTAGTGATTGTGTAGGGCGGGGGCTACTACGTTTGCTAGTAGGCCGGTGTGTTCTCGTTGTTACGCCTACTGTTATGTTTTCCATCGTGATCTTCGGCTAGGCAGGCCTCTTATTTACGCCATTACTGTTTAGGGTGTGTACTTGTAATTCTGTGTGTGTACCTACTAGTCTTTTCTGTTCTCCTTGTCCGGTCGATACTTCTTTCGATCCGGTCTGGAGTGTTTTGTCTATCCAGAATCTTTTTGTGTGCTTTGTCTTATTTTGGTATATTTTATGTTTTATTTCAGTTTGTATAGGTTGGTTGAGATGTGGTGAAGGTTGTGAGTTCTAGTAGCGGATCGCCTTAATGCGTTCCGTTACAATATTTATTGTATTCCAAATAAATAGTGAAGGTATAATAAACCGCTTTCTCTTTCAACATCTTCAGTCTGGTTTCTGTTTCCCTGCCTCGAGTGTATACTCATTATTTTCAATATATTACAGATTCCATCCGACACCATCAACAGGAATTCTCAACATTTTTGAATATGTGAGTGCTGACTGACCAAGGCGACCTCCTACTCTGAGGACACTTTCCTGGCCGATGAAAGCTATCAGTCTACTGAAAGGGTGAGAGGATGAAAGAAAAGAGCCTGACTGCAGCACTTGCAACTCGTGTTTTTTTTAAAGAACACGGCTTGTATTGTTTTTGTCCAGAAATGTATACTGCAGCCATCTCTCTTGCTGTGAGTGGAGCGGTTCCTGCCGATTCTAACCTCCTCCTCATTCTGGCCACTAACCTGACACAAAATGAGGTGAGACGACACAATTTTGTGAGTAAAGAACAGCGATGGATGAGATCCCAATGGTACTCTGGCGTCAGAGTTGCAGCGAGAAGAGCTACCCCCGGTCGGGCTTCCATAATGCTCAAATCTTAAGAATCAGTTCAGGCTTTCGGCCAAAATTCAACAGGTTTCACCATCCACGGTCGACCTGACCACCACAACTGATGAGAAGACAATTGAGATGTTGAGATACCCCGCGAGGCACAATCAGCTGAATTGCTTGTGCCTGACACGTGACGCCATTGAGCATTGAGTGTGAGTTCTTGTATTTGAGCTACTTTGTTTCGGACATAGTCTTTCCACCGAGCTGAATGAGCTTTGATCCAGTTGAGAGTTACCGACGAGTCCGTCCACAGGTAAGTAGATGAGATTTCGACCTTGAGTGTGGCTTGAAGATATGCAGCCCATTTTGCTAGCAACAGTGCTGCAGTCAGTTCAAGCCGTAGTATGGTGAGCTTCTTGAGTGGGGCTACGCCCGTTTTGAGCAGACAAGTGAAGCCATCTTTCCTGTGGATGATGAGTTAACAGTGATATAAATCACTGCAGGCATGGCTTGGTTGAGATGCATCAGAGAAGCTGTGAAGTTCCACTGTTGAGTCGTTCTATGCATTAAACCACCGTGGAATTGAGAGCTTGGCCAAGCTGGTGAGATCTGCTAATGACAATCCAATGAGATGAGACTTGGGATGGCAGTGGATCATCCCATTTGAGATTGCGAAGCCAGAGCTCGTGTAAGAGAATATTGGCTCGGATCACAACCGGTGAGACGAAACCAAGTGGATCAAAGAGTTGAGCCACATTTGAAAGAACGAGGCGTTCGGTGAGATTTCTTTGAGTTAAGCTGAACCTTGATGCGAAAGTGAACTTGTCCTCGTGAGGAGACCAAGTCAAACCAAGAATTTTTTTCTCGTAGTCGTCGTTGAGATAGCTGAGCTTGACGGTGATGTTGAGATACTAGCAAAGAGCTTGAGGTCCAACGAGTGCCACTTGGCGAGTGGAAAACAACCCGCCATGCACAAGTCCTTGAGTTGGTGAGCTATTTCAATGATGTGATGATCTAAGCTCACTTTGCCGTGCTCTGCAGCGCTGACTGCATCACAGCCTGTCACATTGAAACTCCAGCACTCAAGCAGTACAACTACAAGTGCTCTCATTTATTCAATACATTTTCTCACATAATTTGTACGCTCACATTTCTCGCTTCGTGGCATGCTCCGCAGCACTGACTGCGGCATGCTCACTCTCAAGCGCACATAGCACACAATTAATATAATTGTGTGCTGGTTCATATGCAATAGTAGACAGCACACAATTAACACAATTGTGTGCTGGTCTCTTCCACCAAAATTCAATTCAATTTCATTGAATTTTTGTATTTGCTTTCCTATAATTTTCTGTGAATTTTCTAATTTTTATATTTTTTTGGAAGGAGAATAAACCACTTTCTCTGGATATCATCTTTGTGTCTGGCTTTTTTTCCCTGTCTCGACTGAAGTTTCATAATTTTCAATATCTTCACAGATTCTCTCAACTACATCTGGACGGATTCTCAAACAGTGTATAAACTGAGTGTGGTCGAGTACTTCAATTTGGATAAACGAATGTGTTTAACGCGAAGGAGTGTCGCGGAGCTTCAGTCCAGATTTTAATGCCCAGTGCAATATAATTAGGATGCGTTGTGAGAAAGGTAAATATCGCAATGCAGAGTAGCGGGTCTCGTGACTGTCTGATACGGGACTGTACCGTGTTTTGTGACAGCAACTGGATGAATACTACTTGTTTGCACGCGGATACGATTAACTATTGAGGTAAGTAACTGAACACTGATTGACTGACGTTCAATTTTACAGTATAAATACCTCGTATTTAAACTGTACAATAGCTGATCTGAGCACAAAACAATCGTCGTTCCTAAATAAGTAAGCATTTGATAAAAAAATAAGTAAACATTTGATAAATAAATAAGTAAACATTTGATAAATAAATAAGTAAACATTAGCTAAATATTTAAGATAAACAGGCTTGTACGTAAATATCTAAATGCGTTGAATTATACATGTGGTATGAAGTTGCATTAGATGAATGTGCGAGTCTGATTCGTATTTCATATGGTAATTGTAGAAGTACATGATTTAGTTTAAAACTATGTAAAATATTGGCAATTGTGCATTAGTGTCGATGATAGGTGGGTTTTAGCATTAGTGGTTTCCCTCAAAACGGGGTTTAACTAAGATCGGAAAGTTTGCAATGTATTAACATAGTAGCGAGTACATAGTAGAACATAGTAGCGATGAATTTCTCCTGGCTTTAATATTGTAATTGGATGGAGAGAGAACGATAGCTATCAGGTAGCGAGAGTAGCCGGGATCCATGTTCTGGTAATAAGCTTAGTATCTGTTATTCACTTTGCGTTGCCGTCTGGGCCTGAAGAAAATGCGCTGCTTATTTCGCATTTTGATGGTTGGCTCAACCCACTATTGTAGCCTCTTAGCAAATATGATAGTATATCTATGTATGGCGAATAAATGGATAACAACATATTTTAACATTAGTAAATCGAGCCTGGATGTGACAGAGGAAGTTTAGTTTTGGTGAAAACAATGTTTCCGAGATTTTTATGACAGAGTACTCAAAGTGTTCCAAAACACCGAGAAATCATATTCAGAAAAAATGGTTGCACGAGCGAGTGTGTGTGTGTGCATGTGTGTGATGAGCTTTGACAATTTAAATTGCTACGTCTCAAGAACGGGTTGATCGCTCTTCTTGAAACTTTACACACGAGTCTGGTAACCTCCGTCAGTTTGCTTCATTTTTTACCCATGTCACTAACGGGTGTCTCATTTTATGACAGTTTGAATTTTTCGAAAGGAGAATGTGATCACTCTAACTTTTGTGAATTCTTAGCGTAAAACCATATTTAACCCTTCGCAGTTAACCGGGGTCAAAATGACCCCAAGCGCAACTTTAAGCTGGAATTACTATAAGTTATTGGCGCCCGAGGGGGCTGACCTCCCATCTAACGGTGCTTTGGGATTCCCTTTGTAAGAAGAGACTAGGGTCGGCCGAATCGCGACAGCAGTTCCTTCGTGGCAGTCGATCCTAGAAACCCGTATGCGAGCTGGGGTCAATTTGACGCTCCGTCTGACCGACACGTAATTATTTCGTGAAAAGTGATTTTTTTTTCTGTGTGGGATTACTTTACGTAATGTAAGTATAACTATGTGAATCGCTAAATTTTTTTTTATCAAGTCGACATGTGTGTTTACTCCGAAATTCTGGAGATAAAAAAAAGTTACGACGCCAATCCACGGAACAAATCGGACCGTAACCTGTGATAACTGGTTCACTTCTATTCCTATGTTATAACATATACTGGAACCTCCCTTCAACATGACTATCACTGGTACGATCCGGAAAAATAATCGTGAAATTCCGTTAGAAATGAAGGTTGCTTCCACAGAACCGCCGGCTACAGTTTTTGCCTTCTCAGCAGACCTCTCATTGTTATCGCACACACCAAAAAAAAATAAAATCGTGTTACTTGCATCATCGTATCTGCGAAGAACTGCGATAACAAACGGAAAGCCGGAAGTAATCCTACATAACAAAACGAAGGGAGAAACAGATTGCTTTGATCAGCTGTGCCATGCGGACACAACCGCCAGGGCAACTCTGAAATGGCCAATGAAGTTTTTTTTTGGAATACTGGACCAAGCGATGGTGAACGCTCGAATTTTATACAACAGTCGATGCGTTAGCAACAACGAGGAGGACAACGCCCTCGCTGCAAAACATTGTCTGAAACAAGTCACGCTCCACCTGGTCGAGCCTGACCTGAGAAGGCGAGGCGACATAGAAGACCTCCAAAACGATCTGAAACAAGGAATCGCAGGAATTCTTGGCTCCGAAACGCCTTTACAACAGTCCCAAGAGCGGCAGTATTCGCACAAGAGGGTCCGCTGCGGATTGTGTAAACGACATGAGGATCGCAAAACTCAACAGCTGTGCTCCTCGTGCAGTCGCCCTATGTGCAACACGCACAGAATGTTTATCTGCATCAACTGTGGTGGAGAACAATAAATTGTGCATATATACACAATCATTTATACATTTTTCAAACCAATTTTTATAATAAATCGCTCATTTTTCATTATTATCGTACTTTATTTCACCCCGAAATGGACCCCCTTCAGATATCAAAATAAATATCAGGGGTACAAATTGAAAATGCGGGTTTGATAACAGATGGCGTTACTAACGCTATACGCATCAGGCAGTACTGTGACTATGTTCATGTCAAAGCTACTCCTTATAGCTTTAATTTTCAGTATGTGTCAATTTGTCGCAGTGTCAAATTCATAGTTTTTTTGAGCTCTCAATATGTCGAGTTTCGTGCCAACAAAACAGCATTTGCGGGAAGTTTTAATTTACTTCTTTAATTTGAAGAAAAGTGCTGCTGAAGCACATCGATTGGTCTTCGAGGCTTATCCGAGTCATGTTCCATCGGTTTCAACGTGCGAGAGATGGTTTGTGCGGTTTAGAAGTGGTGATTTTGACGTTGAGGACAAAGAGCGGCCGGGCCAAGTGAAAAAGTTTGAGAATGCTGAATTGGAGGCAATACTCAATGAAGACTCGTGTCAAACTCAACAAGAGCTCGCAGATTCATTGGGAGTGACACAACAAGCCATTTCCCATCGTATAAAAGCCCTCGGAATGATCCAAAAGCAAGGACATTGGGTGCCGTATGAGCTGAAGCCGAGAGACGTCGAGCGCCGTTTTTTTGCATGCAAACTGCTGCTCGAACGGCAAAAACGGAAGGGTTTTTTGCATCGCATTGTCACTGGTGATGAAAAGTGGATCCATTACGATAACCCGAAGCGCAAAAAATCATATGGTTACCCCGGCCATGCATCATCATCGACGGCCAAACCAAATATTCACGGCGCCAAGCTCATGCTCTGTATTTGGTGGGACCAGCTGGGTGTGGTGTATTATGAGCTATTGAAATCGAACGAAACCATCACAGGAGCACTATACCGAACTCAATTGATGCGTTTGAGCCGCGCACTCAAAGAAAAACGGCCACAATACGAGCAAAGACACGACAAAGTAATTTTGCAACATGACAACGCTCGGCCACATGTTGCAGCGCCGGTCAAAACATACCTACAAACGCTGAAATGGGAAGTCTTACCCCACCCGCCGTATAGCCCAGATATTGCTCCTTCCGATTACCACCTTTTCCGATCGATGACACATGGCCTAGCTGACCAGCGCTTCCATTCTTACGAAGAAGCCCAAAAATGGGTCGATGACTGGATAGCAGCCAAGCCGGCCGAATTTTTTCGCGACGGTATCCGTAAATTGCCAGAAAGATGGGAAAAAGTTGTGGCTAGCGATGGACAATACTTTGAATAATTCATTTGTTACCATTTTTTCAGAATAAACGTTCAAAAATAGAAAAAAATCCCGCATTTTCAATTTGTACTCCTGATACCTTTTTTGAAACAACCCCTATAGAGCTATTTTTTCCCATAAACTATGATATTTCAAAAGTATCACCCTAAAATTTTATGAAAATATATTAAAAATTGCCAGAGTTATGATTTTTTTAGTAAAAAATGGTTTTTTTATGCATTGCCTCCTTGCTGATTTTTTTTTCGCCATTTTGAAAATTTGATAAACATTTTTTTGCCATAATATTCTCATTCTGAAAGGTTCAAACTAATATCCTGAATTTTTATGAGTCGTTCGGAACGATACTTCCAACGCGGCAATCCATTAAACATGGCTGGGGTCATTGCGACCCCCTGTTACCGGCGCGTTATTTCCAGAACGTGTGAACTCGGAGGGTTAAATAAATCTAATATATCTAATGTACTATTTACCTGGTCCCTTCAGTTGTACAATAGGAATATTGAAGTTTCTGCAGCAGTTGCAAATATACGCATGGCAAGTGCAATATTGGTTGACATTCTCAGCTGCCTGCTTCAACGACATCACCTCGACACCCATGTTAGTCTGCCTCGTTTCGTTTGCCGCCCTAACGGCATGAGGACGAACACTCACTTCATTGTGACCTGAAAGTTGTTCCTCTTTTAAAGTAAATTTTCATAAAAAAATACATTGCTTTGAATGAAATATAATAGTATCGAAAATTTACCGATAACTCTTCCATAAGCTGTGAAAGCAATGGGCAAGAATATCAATAATAACTCGAGCACCGTTGACAATCGCATTCTTGGGTATGTTTGTTTGTTATCTGCAATAAAGAATGGAACTAACAAAGTTTGAGTCGGCGATAAAAAAATGGGTATAGATTCCTTGTTTACATGCGAGAATTTTTTATTCAATTTCTGTTTTCAATGATTACTGAATTGATTACTGGATAATGGCGTGATAATTGCCTTTCGCAGTTTCAGTGATTTTTATTTCTGCCTATTGCTGATATATTTCCTGAAACCTCATACACATACTATATTAGCTGTTTTTTTCTCACTACGCTGTGGAGCGCCATTCAGTTCTATCTCGCTTGCACACACACATGTTTCCCTGCTTGAGGTTAGGCTCATTATGGACTGCGCACTGCCATAAGGACGCCCAAATGCAAGAGAAACAACGCAAAACATTTTTCTCAGACCTCGAGGATCTGAAAAATTCTGGCAGGATGAAACTCACTTCGTGCAGTTTGACGCAGTAAGCCTCACTTACAATTAATTGATGTGAATCATGGGGCTACGATAAGGTCATCTCTAAGGTGTTGAAAAAAAGTGCGTGGTGTAAGATATTTATTTTCAGAATGTGACTAAGATATAATGTGCCACCTTTATGTCCACTATAAGTCACCAGGTCGTTAACTGCATCAACTATTTGCTCACTTATAACGTCCCTCCGAAAACCTGGGTTTGAGAAAAATGTGTTAAAGGTATTGAGGTGAAGTGTCGGTATCGAACCTTCCCATAATATTTAACAACTTGTCTAATCCTTGTGCTGCAAATAAACGAAATATGCAGTTGCACAATTGTAACGAATACGCGACCATTTCCTTGTTGTTCAAAATAAAAGAATGGTATTTTTCATTTTTAACTAGTGAAACATGTGTTAGAAAGTAAGAACTAGGCACTAGTTGGGTCGCATGCCAACAGAGCGCGCAAGAGTCGACGGCGCGTCTTTATAGGCTACGAGTTAGCCTCTCTATGTTTTTCGACTCTTTGATGAGCTTTTTACACTTGTACTTATTCTCCCCGAACTGCCCGAGGTAACGCCGCAATTACGACACAACGTTGCAATATATTAAATACACTTAAAACTTATCCGGTCTATATTATTTGATAACCCTGCAATCCTGCTCTGCTTTAATAAAACGCAACAGGTTATGGGCCCAGGGACGTGTTCAAATCAATATTTTTCGGGTAATACTTTTAAAATATATCGTTTTCATCGCGAGAAAAAGCGTTTGAACTTTTGGGTTAGCCAGCCACGTGCAAAGTGCAAAATAACCAGTAGACTCGCGTGATAGCGTACGATAAGAAAAAACGGTTTGTGAAAAACAACTAACGTTTATTACGTGTGAGCGTAATTTAAAGCCAGTGAAACAATATCGCGAAAAATAGGGCGAAAGACAGTTTTCTCATAAGTGAAGGCATGTACTTTTGAGGTTAGCCAGCCTTCGTGCGACAGTGCAATGGAACCGAAAATGGACAACGACATTTCAAGGGTAGAGAACTAACAGGAACTGAAAACTGGAGCTTATGGAAGTTCCAAGTGCGAGTTCTTAACCTTGCAAGCGGAGCATCGGAGATTCTCTCGGGAGATCTTTTGAGACCACAGCCGGGAGCGGAGATAAACCCGGAAGCAACAGCCAAACACGAAAAACGTCTCGAGGAATGGAAAAGGTTAGATGGCTTAGCACAAAAATCCATTGTGACAACCGTAAGTTAAAATTGTATGCTACATATAATAAATTGTAACTCGGCACGTGAAATGTGGGTCAAGCTCCATGAAATCTTCGAGAATCAAAGCCAAACTGCGAAGCACATGCTACAGCAAAAATGGTACTCGCTAGGCAAAGACCCAGCAGATGATATAGCTACGCATGTGGCAAAAATCAAGGATTTGGCGTATAGATTGGGTGTAGCAGGAGAAGCTGTATCGGATGACATGATAATCACAAAAATTCTGTTAACCCTTCCATCTTCCTTAAAACATTTTGTCACAGCTTGGGAGTCTACGAGCCAGAGTGACGGCTCTCTGACAAATCTCATATCAAGGCTTTCGATGGAGGAAATTCGAGCCGGTGTGGATGAGAGCGCAGGCAACAGTGCTTTCTCTGCGGTGACAAGGCAAAACAAAGGCTCGAAGGGGAAATCAATGAGAAAACCAGGAAAATGTTTCAACTGCGGAAAGCCAGGACACTGGAAAAGTGAGTGTCGCTCCAAGAAAAAGTCACCCGAACGAAACCATCCCAGCAAAGGTTATGCAGCAAGAGGAAACGCTTTCGTCAGTGAAACGGTCACTGCGAATACTCTTCTCACAAGAGAGTATAAAGAAGATTGGTTCATCGACTCCGGAGCGAGCCAACATATGTCTTCGAATTTTGACTGGTTTGTCAACTACAAAAAATTCACAACGCCGGTGAAAGTTAGAGTTGGGAATGGAGACGAAATGCTCGCTCCTGGTTTTGGAGAAATAGACATTCTCTCGTATAACGGATCTCAGTGGGAGAAAAACCATTTACTGCCTGTTCTCTATGTTCCAGATTTGAAATTTAACCTACTCTCTATGTCATCGTCTCTAGATAAAGGAATGACCTTTGAATCTGACAAAAGGAAATGTTATCTACAAAGGAACGGGACAACATTAGCAGTGGGAGACCGATTCGAAAATCTCTACAAAATGAGGTTCAAGGTCTGGAAGGAAACATCTCATTTTGTTGGTCCTCAGCACGCACAAGCGCACGTCAAAGACAGTGAGTCGTTGAAAACGTGGCACGAGCGTCTAGCGCATCAAAATATTCCTCACGTACAAAAATTTTTAAAGAAGTGGAACATAGAGTTTGAACCGACAAAGGATTGGTTCTGCGATGGATGCACACGAGGAAAGATGAGCAGGAAGCCATTCAAAATCAATCAATCTGAATCGAAAGCGCCAGGTGATCTCGTTCATGCTGACCTCTGTGGACCAATGGAGCATCTCAGCATCGGAAAATCGAGGTATTTCCTACTCCTCAAGGATGACTACTCACACTATAGATTTGTTTATTTCCTAAGTCAAAAATCTGAAACAACTAAACTTTTCGAAGTTTTTCTAAAAAATATTGAGACTCGCTAGGAAGAAAAATAAAAAGACTGAGAACCGATAACGGCCTAGAAGTCGTAAACAAAGAAATGAAACAAATAATGTTGAAGAAAGGAATCAAACACGAGACGAGCACACCATACACACCCGAGCAGAACGGTGCGATTGAGAGGGAAAATAGGACGATTGTTGAAGCGGCACGCAGCATGCTTTATGCCAAGGATTTGGATCTGGTACTGTGGGCAGAAGCAGTACACACTGCGACCTACATCATCAATCGAACTGGAACCAGCAGCAAGAAAGGAAAAACCCCGTACGAGCTATGGTTTGACGAAGAAACGAAAGGCCTAGAATATAAAATCTTTGGAACCGAAGTATACGTACACATTCCGAGTCAGCAAAGAACAAAATGGAGCGCAAAGGCCAAGAAAGGGATATTCGTCGGATATGACGAGTTCACCAAAGGATATAGGGTCTGGCTAAAACCTGAAAACAAGGTAAAAATTTACAGAGACGTCGTTTTTTTGCCTGACATCCTGCCCATGAAAAAAGAAGAAGAAAGGATCACTGACCTAAACTTACCAGAACGCAGCGACGATGACGAAGATGACCTCGAGAAAATTCCGATAAACAATAGAGGAATAAATGAAGAAGAAAACCAAGACGCTCAAGAACACGCAGAAAAGGAAGGATCGAACGACGGAGAAGAGGCTTCAGACGAAGAATGGCAAGACCCTATCGAACTCCAAGATCAGCAACATGTGGAAGAAGGACGCCAACTTCGAAACCGGCAAAGTCTACGACCACCATCGCGATTTAGAGACCATATTCTCGACATAGCGACTACTTTCCTAGCAGAAAGTCAAGAGCCGAGAGATTACGAGGAAGCAGTCAATAACGAAAAAAGCGGCGGCTGGTCAACTGCTATGGCTGAAGAAATGGACTCTCCATTGAGAAACAATACCTGGAAGCTCGTTGATCCTCCGGCTCAAGCAAAAATACTTCCGAATCGGTGGGTCTACCGATACAAACCAGCAGCGTGTGGGCGTGGTGCTAGATACAAAGCAAGATTGGTTGTCAAGGGTTTTTCACAGCGACCAGGAATTGATTACGAGGAAACTTTCAGTCCTGTAGTGAAATTCCCCTCAGCTCGGTCAATCTTAGCAATCGCGACTCAAAAAAGGATGAAAATAACACAGTTTGATGTAAAAACAGCCTATCTGCACGGAGAACTCGAAGACGAGATCTTTATGTCTCAACCAAAAGGATTCGAAGATGGTACAAGAAGAGTTTGTGCACTTCAGAAAGCTCTGTATGGATTGAAGCAGGCAGCAAGATGCTGGAACAAGAAGTTCGTAAATTGCCTGGAAGGGTTCAATCTAAAAGCGAGCTCCGCAGATCCGTGTGTTTTTACTTCCCACGACGACGGACAAATTTTGATATTGGCCATTTATATCGATGATGGTCTCGTTGCCTCAACACGCGAGACAAAAATATCAAATCTTCTACGTCATCTAACAGCTGCACTGGAGATCAGTACCGCACCTTTAGGATTGTTTCTAGGTATGGAGATTGAACATCACTCGGACGGATCGATTTTTGCACACCAGGCTTCGTATGCAAAGAGAGTGCTGGACCGGTTTCACATGGGCAACGCAAATACAGTGGCTATCCCGGCCGATCAACATACTGATTTGAGTCTTCACGATTCGCAAAGTGGAAGCGAGTACGTCAAAGTGCCTTACAAAGAGGCAATAGGGAGTCTTCTGTATCTGGCTCTGTGCACGAGACCAGACATTGCCTACGCAGTTCACGCAGCGAGCCAATACGCAGAATCACCCAAAAAGGTTCACTGGAACGCAATAAAAAGAATTTTTAAATACATTAAAGGTACAATCGATCACGGTATAATGTTTTCGAGTCACGCGGAGAATACAGATCTGTTAGTTTACAGCGATGCTGATTACGCGGGAGACAAGCGCACAAGAAAATCCACCAGTGGGTACTTGATAAAAATCGCGGATGGACCGGTAGCGTGGGGGGCGGTAAAACAGAGATCCGTCTCTTTGTCCACAACGGAATCCGAGTTCATCGCAGCATGCTTAGCGACCAAAGAATTAATATGGATTAAAAGATTAATTAGTGAACTAGTCAAGGACCAAAGAAAAATTCCTATATTATTCACAGACAACCAAAGCGCTATTAAACTCATTAAGAATCCGCAATTTAACAAGCATTCTAAGTACATAGATGTAAAATATCACTTCATCAGACAACATTTCGAGGAAAAAGGTTTTGAAATAGAATATGTAAGCACTACTGGGCAATTAGCTGACATTTTCACAAAACCGCTTGGCAAACGTATATTTGAAAGTTTACGACAAAAAATAAATGTAATAAGTAAAAATGAGTCAGTTAGCATGGCAACCCAAAGTGGGAGTGTTAGAAAGTAAGAACTAGGCACTAGTTGGGTCGCATGCCAACAGAGCGCGCAAGAGTCGACGGCGCGTCTTTATAGGCTACGAGTTAGCCTCTCTATGTTTTTCGACTCTTTGATGAGCTTTTTACACTTGTACTTATTCTCCCCGAACTGCCCGAGGTAACGCCGCAATTACGACACAACGTTGCAATATATTAAATACACTTAAAACTTATCCGGTCTATATTATTTGATAACCCTGCAATCCTGCTCTGCTTTAATAAAACGTAACAATATGTTATTTGTTCCGCAAGTAGAACAGAAAACTACCATATTCCGGCGCCGAACAAGAATCACAAGATAAAGCACAGTCCTTATAGAGGTCCTCGCATATGGCCGGTTAACCTACATGACGGTCACGGTCGAAGACACCTCGACGGCTAATTGTCGCGAGCTCTGACTTGTGCGTCGTTCAATGCGATTTATACGAATGTGTCGCCAAGAGCGTGTAGCTCGTTTAGCTGAGGTCAAACTGTGGTCGAACTATTATAGCCAGAGACGATCTAAAATGGTTATCTACGACCCGACATACATGGTGCTGGTACATTATAACACCATGGTGTGCTATTGACTAATAACCTGTATACTGTATAAAGTGAATGTATGGACAGCATTTTTATGGAATTGAATTTATTATTAATATTTTATTTTATATTGAATTGGTATACTTAAGGAGGCTGAATCACCTACCGAATTCTAATCATTAAATTAAGCATCAATTGAACGTATGAAACTTCATAAAATTCACTATTTAGAAAGCATTTAAGAAAGGAAGATTTTCATGAATTAAATATTCTTTGTGGCCCAGTTCATTGGTGCAAATATTCTTGCTCCATTTTCAACTTGTTGTAGTGCACAGGTTGCATCAATGAACGAAACAACTTTGCAAAGGTTTAATTCTCTTTGTATGAAGAATCTGTCAGGTTCGAGTAAGGAAATTAACATTTAAAGCTCTTTTACAGAATATATTCGCACTTTTGTAGTAAATTGTTATTTACTCAGTAATATTTTACTGCATTTTATAGGTACCTTCTGTATAAGAGCATCAAGTGAAAATTTATATACTTAAACGAGACAGAGAAAAGAAATATATCACTTATGAAAGAATTAAATTTTGTTGTACTTTATAAGTTGTATTTTCATCAAGCTGTAAGATTTCATACGTGCAGTTGCAAACCAATTTCGTTGTTGTGATTTTTAGGTAACGCAACCCCCTTAATAGCTCGACTTTTTCCATAAATTTGTTCAAATTATTCAGAATTTCCAATATACGTGTATAGTTATATATTATTACATACAACTGAACTATGTGTAGTTATATATTACTTCACGCAACTGACTTTTTACATGCCATCATGCATGAACATGTAAAAAACAGATATCAAGAAATATACACGATACATTCCTGGTGAAAACGGCTGACGATTAACCTCATATTTCTTAAGCCGCGTAAAACTTTTTTTACATTGTTTGTATATAAAAAGAAAAGACACGTATTTTTTCGTTTGGTCAAAAATTTTTTTTCTAGAAATGATGGGTCATGATATTTTTTCGAAACACGAGCACGCGCTAGACTTAAAAAAGTAATATCTCATACTTGTCGTGGAAACTAAACCAAAGGGCATTTTCAGGCTAATGAAACAACCGCCACCATACCACACTATACTTAAATCGTATTTTTCAAGCTGCTGTTAAATTGCAAATTCGTATTGTTATGAATAATTGAAAAGTTTTCCAATTTTTTCGGTCGAATATACGTAAATTATTATTAAATTTATTGTATTAAATTCTTTATTCAATTCTATAACGTATACCATTATTTTCAGGATGGACACCTTTTTTTTCTACAATTTTATCAACCGTGTAGCCGTTCTTGATTGCGTATGTTTTTCATAGAATGACACCTTCTTACATCAATTGTATACAAAAAGATGGTACACGTCTTTTTTTGTTTGGAAAAATATTACTTTTTTCAAAAATTATGAGTCAGGAAAGTTTTATCGAAAATCGAGTGTATGGTAGGCTTTAAAAATTAATATATCAAGTTCTATGTGTCGTATAAAGATAAACCAGAACGAAACAATATGAACTTACAATTTGACAGTAACTCGAAAAACACCATTTAAAAGGTAATTTTGTTAGCTTTAATACGCGCCTTGGTTTATCTCTCTACGACAGATATAACCGGAGATACTCGTTTTTAAAGTCTAGCGCGCATTCGATTTTTTTTTAATTGTAACGACCCATGATGTTTAAAAATATATATATTTTGGCTAAACGAAAAAATACGTGTCTCTTTTTTTGTATATAAGTGATGTACAAAAAGTATCAATTGAATTAAAGAATACGAGACTAAAAATCACCCAAATTCGGCCGATTTGCCGTGGAATCGCTCATTTATATTGAGTTGTCTAAAAAATAATGTTAAAAAATAATGAAGTAAATTGGAATATTGAAAATCAATTTAAAAAACTTCATCATCACCGTAACTGCTATGTAGGTGTTTCAGCACTATATCAGTTTGTCGATCTGTATGTTATGCCGTTATGCTCATGCAAAATGAAATATTCCGTGCGCACCGATCGTAGTGTACGGATTTTTATTTACAGGACATTGAATATTCAATACGATGTAGACACGATGAAATATACCTTTCACATCTTGCTATAATCTTTCACTTTGAACAAATTAGCCACTGTAATGTTGTATTAGAAAATCATCTGATCTTCCTGTTTTAGAAAGAAGGTGGCTACACCATTATTTTATGGGTATCAAGATTAGTCCTAAGATCGCGGATCTGTAGTAAAAAAAATGTCGAAAGCGTTGCGCTTATCATGTGACGGTTGGGCGGTAGATTCGTGAATCAGTTTCACTAACCTTTGCGATTAAATTATCAGAAACGGCACGGATATACTTTTAAGTTAACAAGGATCACGTCTTTCCTCCGCTTGCTCTCAACTCTTTTTCAACTCTTAATCGTACGGTGGCCTATGTCCGACTGAAGATGCCACCTAGCTGCCCCGCCCCCCTCTTCGCGCAACCAGCAGCTCGCATAACGGTTGAAGTCCATCATATCTCCTCCAACTTTGAGGACGTGAAAATGTCGAGACGGTCTATACAACCCTAGATACGCGAGCCTCGCCCACTGTGAACTCGTTCTTTGATTACTACGAACTTTCTATTTGTTCGATCCGTTATGGGCCGAATATAAATCGCCACTTCTATAGCAAAACGCTTTATACTCCATGTGGGTCAAGTGCAATACCCCACGTTTAATCTGAAACTATATCAACTGACAGTATATAAGTCATTTATTTATCGAATGATCTGTTGCTCTATCTACATATGAAGATATGAAGATGGGAGCACTGTAACATTTTTCTATATTAAGGTTAATATATTGGTATCGGAAGTTGTTGTGCATAAACCGTATATTAAATTTAATCCCTTTTTCTACTCAATATTAATAGTAACTGGAATTGAAAAAAATGTCTGTTCTCGGAAATATCCTTTGCGATATTCTTGGGATTAATGTGTATGATAATTAATGTGTTAGATGTCAGTTTCTATTGCCTTGTGGGTTAAATTATATGCACATCTCCCATTAAGATTTAAAATGACTGTCCATTTAAAAAGTTATAGCTGTCGATTATATTAATATGAGAGAAAGCTTGAAATTCACTATGCGAGTGGGGTATTGTAAAATAATGTACAAGAAACTTGATTGGTATGTTTTGCAAGATGTTGTGCCCCAAACACGTATAGAATTTCATACACGTTTATTTTTAATATTAAGAATAAAGGTTCTGAATTGTTAAACAGCGTCAACTTTTATGAATCCAGATGAAGAAGGAAAACTGAAATACCGATTTCCGATTTTTAAAACATGGTTTCTGTATTTTAATATAGAAAAGTATTGTATCTGTTCGACACATGTACTGGAATTTCAGAACTACTATATGAAGCGTGTGAAGCTAACGTAGAAACGATGTTCAATTATACGTTTCTGATCTTTCATATGTTATTTCATAAAAATAATATACTTTTTTACATTACCTTCAACGAACAAAATTTTTTTTATATAGTGAGCGTATTTCAATATTCAAATCAGGGCGTTACATTCTTTGTAACGTGTACATTTGAGAACTCAAATACGCGAGTTATGTTCGTTTCAGATATGTAACATTTCAAAATTAATATATTTATACAGTAAGCATGTATGCATAAACCGGCATATTATTTAAATATTAATCAAATACACCAGGTTATACATAAGTACTTCTAATGAAAGTATATTCATTTTCTTTAAAAAAAAAACACATATGTATTTATGTATTAAAATTTTTAAATGTCTCATTTATTTTCAGTCCATAAACGTGCATAAAATATTTTCATATAAAGCGTTATTGTAGCACAATAATTAATTAATAGACAAGTGTGTAGAAATGTGAGAAATGAATAGGAATTAATAGAGAAATGATTAATAATAATTAAATAATTTAGTTTATGGAACATTTATTAAAATAAAAAAATGCAACCCAATTAAATGATGTTTTTCGTACGTCAATACTCGTTGCATCGGTTGGACTTCTTGACTGAATGTATCTTGCTTCAATGTCGTTTGTCAGTCTGAAAACTTTCGTAGCGAAAGAAATGCTCTGTCTTTTCTTACTTGCACGTTTGTTACTTCCTCGGGTTTATACCTAAGAATACTCTGTAACAAAAATAAATCGAACGTCCATAATATCTCACTGGCGCCTCAAACTTCGTCGATTGAAGTTGAACAAAAAGCTTAATAGCACGAACATATTAAGTTCGTTATTCGATTAATTTTGCATTAATCTCTCAAAAATTTATCACCGCGTCATTAATTCAGGAGATTGGAGCATGTCACACTAGTGGAACCAGAGCTACATTTTTTAAATCATTTATGCAACGTTTAATGTAGCAGCTTGCGAGAGAGAAGCTCATGTCGCGAGATCCTGAATGGTCTTCGGTCTTCGTAAAAGTTCTTCGCTAAGATGCAAGGAATAATTTGGATTTATTTTCATTTAATTCCCGTATCGTTTCTCACACTTGCATTTGATATCGTACAACATGTCGATCATGCATAAAAGTGCAACTTTAATAATGGATTACTCGACAACAATGCAAACGGTTGAATTGAAATGTTACGCAGAAGTACGATTTTCATATGCGTATATTCTCCATAAAGTTTGAACTACGAGGTATGTTGAAAAAATAATGGGAAGTTTGTAATTTCACGTGTTGTATTAGTCCGATTCACGCAATTTTTTCGTTGTTGTGTTGGTAAACTTGTCTGAAGAGTTGCTGTACTGTGTTAGACATATTGGATATTAAGTATATTGTCAGCTGTCAAAAAGGTCACATGTGTTTTGGGAGGATCGGCGATTTAAAAAATGGATCAGAGAATTTGTATTAAATTTTGCTATAAGAATGGAGTACAGTGCAGCAAAGTTTTAGAAATATTAAATATTGCTTTCGGTGAGGCTGCAATAAGTATAAGTATACGGGTTTACGACTGGTATAAGCGTTTCCAAAACGGCCGTGAAAACGTTGAAGATGACGAGCGCCCTGGACGCCACAGCACATCACATACCGATGAAAACGTGGAAAAAGTGAAAGAAATGATTATGAATGATTGGCGAATCACAATCGAAGAAGTAGCTGATGATGTTGGCATATAACTTGGCTCATGCTACGATATTTTTTCGGAGGTTTTGAGTATGAAACGTGTGGCAGCAAAAATTGTTCCAAATTTTTGAATTTCGAATAAAAACAGCAGCGAATGAAAGTTGCTCAGAAATCTCTAAATGAAGTCAACAACGATGCAGAACTACTGAAACGTGTCATAACAGGTGATGAAACATGGCTTTACGGATATGACGCCGAAACTAAGGTTCAATCGTCCCAGTGGAGGCATTCTGAATCGCCGAGACCGAAAATAGTTCGACAAGTGCTTATGAATGTGAAGGTTATGCTGACTGTGTTCTTCGATTTTAACGGCATAGTGCACCATAAGTTCTTGCTACAAGGTCAAATGGTCAATGAGGAGTACTACTTACAAGTTCAACGCCGTTTACGTGAAGCAATCCGAAAAAAAAAACGACATGATTTGTGGCGAAATAATTCATGGCTTTTGCACCACGATAATGCACCTGCTTACACTTCATTGCTTGTTTATCATTTTTTGGCTGAAAACAACACTGTAATGATGCAGTAGCCTTTATATTCGCCAGGCATGGGTTCGTGCAACTTTTTTCTGTTCCGAAAAATAGAGAGAATTTTACAGGGCCGTCGTTTTGCAAGCATAGATGAGATTAAAAACGTATCACTGAGAGAGCTAAAAGCTATCCCAAAGTACAAGTTTCAGAAGTGTTTCGGGGATAGGAAAAAGCGCTGGCTTAAGTGTGTAATATCTAATGGGGACTATTTTGAAGGAGACATTATTGTCGACGAATAAATAGAATTCTTTCCAAAAAACGAAAATTCCTGTTATTTTTTTAACACACCTCGTAATTCTTATCGTTTGATGTAAGTAACCACCTTCCTCAAAACATGTTTTGTAAATATTAGCTGCAAATTAAAAGTGGCAAATTGCTTCCTTCAAATTTTCCACAAAGCCCCGCTATGGATAACGATTATTAATGATTTTTTATTCTTCATAGAGAAAGCTTTGTGCATTGTTTGGATTTTGGTGAAAGCAACTTGCAACTATCAACTTGTCGCTGGTTTTCCCTCCCGTTTTATCATCTAGTTTTACGTTTTTCTTCTTCCACTTTCGAATATATGAATATTTTTCTAAACATAAAAAGTTTCATAAAATTGTTATGCCGGTACCGCGTAATTGGATAACTCGGTAATCGGTATAATATTAAAAAGTTATTATTTTGGGATCGTTTGTCGATTAGGAGATGGATCTCGAGTAATTCGTGTAAACATGAATTTATGTAAAATGGGAGTATTTATTATAAGCAACGGTAACTTTTCGTTGTGTATTTAAAAGTCAATAAAAGTATATTACAATAAATTGTGGTTTCGAGCCCGTACGAGGAATCAACCTCTCGCGTTTGAATCTACTAATAGAATCTAATATTTCGGGCGAGTCCCACCCGCGATCAACCGTTCAGGTTAATGTTCAACTTTAGACTGATTTAGGCAAAGCAGTTATTCACTCCTTTGACCTAAATCGAATGTCGCAATCAATTTCACAATAAACATAGCTTGCAAATTCCAGCAAGTCGTAGCTCGAGCTCGTAGCGGTCATTGCTCGCAGCTCGTTGCTTACGTTTGCACATTTTTTCTACTTCAGTGAGTGGTCTCACGCGAAGAAGGAACAATGGCAAAATAATATTACATTTAATTAATTCGCGGCACAACAAAATCAAATCATTTTGTTTTTAGCTTAGTTGAGTTATCACTGTACTGTAACGTAAATTTAGCCTTCAACCTTCCACACGTTACCTAAAGTCGGTCTCCGTTATTTTTCCTCCCTTTGTATTTGCCATCTCGAGCTGGGTGCCAGGCGCTCACGCGCTGGAAGGAAAATCACGGTGGTTACGACCGGACTCAGCCCAAGCTAGCTACAGCTATTCAAGGAAGAGAAGGTGGTTCGGACTTTCGAGATTGCAATAAATTCATCAAATAAACGTAGTAAATACGGGACTTACAAATGCCCCAAGATGGCAAATTATGGATTTAATTAAATCAATTACTGACTTGGCAAAATATCACAATAACAAAATAAAATGATATAATAGAAAACGTCTCGTAAATGAATTCTGGGTTTTCAACGATTTATAAGTTTAATTATTACAGCAGTAAAAATCGCATCTCTCGTTCCTTCTCTCACACTCACATACGTGTTCCACATTCACCCTGTCAAAATTCAAACGGAACTCTACACGACCTTTGGCACAATATAATATAAACTCAAGTAAAATAAAAATGAGAATTCTCGGGGATAAATAGCTCGCGTTACGGTCTATGTTGGGCCAATCCCACACACATAAAACAACTCGAGATCCACGGGATGGCGGCCAATCACGCACTACACGAGCTCTCAAAGATATTAAGGTAAAGTCAAATAAATAGGATAAAATAAAATAAATAGATAAATAAATAAATAAACGTCAATTAATCAGAACAATACGCGACGTGGTCTATTTTGTGTCAATCCTTCTTACACAAAACACACAACGGGATGACGAACTAACACGCGCGCGACTTTACAATATGTGATCAAAGGAACAAATAGAAAATACGGAGTGACTAATTCCCGGCCAGTAGACTCCAGGAGATCTCGATGTTACACTCTATTAAACGCAATCGGTCCCGATACGAATAGTACTCTGCGCGTGATATACCGAAATTGCAGGTACGACCAAGCTCTAATAGTATAAATAGTACAAATTTGGGATAAAATGACGAAAGTCCACGGAGAAGGAAGAAAGCTTCTTCGCCTATCCTCGATAATCCAAACGCCTTGTGAAAATATTCCCTTGCCTTAAATTCTCTCTCGATTTTTGGCCTCCTGGTACAAATTACTCGGTACTGGCGACTTAAGCCAACCAAAGGATATACCGCCAAGTTGCAGAGCGGGATAGTTCGATGCTCGAGATACGTGCTTCTCCCTCGGCAGAAACCGGGAAAAGCCCTGAGTACCTGCCGGCACGCGTGCTTGCGAATTCTGATCACTTCCTAACAAATCAAAATCGTGCAAGTCGGGAGAATCGCTGTCGCTAGATGGACGCGACTAGCGCCTCGGCTGGACGACGTATAAATTAAGATAGATGATAGCGATGCGTAGCCCAGTCCGGCAAATAGACCATCCTTGGTAAACGTAGCAGGTGGTTATCGAGCAGGACAGTTCGAGATGCCGACGGTAAAATGCGGAAAATGGTTGTACCCTCTCACGACACACGTAGCAACGCGAGGTCCTGAAGCTGACCAAATCGGTGAGTGCAATGCGGTCCTCCCTACTCTCTCTCTCTCTCTCCCTCTCTCGGTCCATTAGATCGTAGGAATAAATAAAAGTACAAAAATAAATAAATATTGTCCTTAGTGATTATACCAGGGCCCTGCAAGATCGTCTTGGAACTGTCGAGTATGAAGGATGTAGTATTCTATGGTCTTATATTTTGCCACGCTACAGTACTTATATAAATATTTATATCGAGATTTTCATAATATCCCGTGAATATAAAAATTCAATGTCGCATTAAATTTAAACCCGTCTAACGATTTCGACCAAATTTGATACTAAATATCTGTTATACCGTTAAACGCGTATATGGTCGTGGGTATAATATTTAATTAAAAGTTAGGAATTAGGGTCGACTGGTTATGGTTTTCACGCTGAAACTCAGGTGATTACTAAACATACACCTATCAAAACCAGTATGCCCGAATTTCTAAGTATTTCGTGTTGTACGGTGTGGTTTTCGCATGTTATACCGAGCGATGATGATGAGCACCCTCATTGAGCATGTCTAGTGCCGACCTTACTACCTGGAACTGGTTTTTTAACCTAGCTTTCAGGGCTTGATGTGAGTTCTACATGACAGAGATTTAAGTAAGCAATTTTATTGCTCTATTAAAAGCTTTAGAAGGTTCGCATGTACCGTCTACTTTTTTCATCCCCTCCGCACAACGTAATTGACGGGAGACCGATTTTCCAAAATGTTGTGGGGTCTCGTCCACTTAGGGGTCAGCTTTGCCGACCTCTTCCTGCGCACCGTCTCATCACGTGGGCTCTCGTATGCCCACGCGGTGCTCTGGTACCTGCGCCCCGTAGTTGTATGAAATCTTTGATATTTCCTTCGCGCTTTAGAGGCTGTATCGTACATGCAGCACGCAATCGTTCTCGGAGCTCGTGGACGACGTTTTGGAAAAACGGTCTCCATGCAGTACGCAATCATTCGCGCAGCTAGTAGACGACATTATGCAAAAACGGTCTCCCGTCAGTTACGTGTTCCGGAGGAGACGAGACGAGAAACGCAGATGGTGCATGCAAACCATCTAAAGCTCTTCATACAGCACAAAAATTGCAGTCGCAAGCGTACACCATCACGTAGTAGTAATTTGTTAAGTATTCAACGAGAGTATGCGATCTGTATACTGTCGTTTTAATCTTTTTGATTCTCAACAGGCGACACATTTCCTTGAAAGTCGACGTTGGGAAATTCGTGCCCTGGACTAACAGGATCGTTTCAGGTGTTCCATGCCGGCAGATCAATTCTTCCACTAATGCCGTTGCCACTGTGCATGCTTCCTGATTTGGCAATGGTACCGTCGCACTATACTTAGTGAGGGAGTGGTAAAATATAAGTATGTATTTTTTTCCAGTCATGGTCTCGGGTAACGATCGCATTATGTCGACCGCTACTTTTCCAAAAAGATTTCGATGGGGTTTCGGTAAGGACTATTAGCACTCGTTCCTTTCTCCTCAATTCATTTCTTTGACAGTTTTCACAGGAGATGTGCTGCTCAATGTCCTTCTTCATGCCAGGCCAATTATATTCGGTACGGATTTTTTACAGGGTGCGTTTATAACCTTGATGACTCACCAAAGTGCGTCGTAGAATTCCTGCATGATTTTTCGTCGCTGATCGGCTGCACGGAAAACTACGCCACTGCTGCATCGGCTCACGTCATTAATATTATTGTCTCGTTTCTGGTTACTGGGGAAACGCGGGCCTCGGCCCTCTCCGTGCCTCGCTTCCACAGTGCTGCTATGCATTGAACAGGCCGCGGTTTATTACTCCAGGCCACCCACTGCCTGCTGCACTGCTGGCTTGGTCTCTCTCTCTCGACCGGCCTTACTGCTGTCTTTTTCCTTGGCCGCCCTCGCTTGGTGGTTGGTCATGCTGCACGTCTGTGCCGTCGCCGTCTGCTTTCGCGGCGCTCTCTGTCTCCTCGGTGCCTCACTTTGTGCGAGCATTCTTGCTTTTCCTACCTCAACCGTACGGCTTCGCGGCGGAGCATTGCGGATCAGTAGAGCATTTTGCAGGCCCGCTACGAGTCTCTCTGTCTCGCTTTTCACTGTGTTCTCGCCTCGGCGTGCTGCCGCGCTTTTCTTCAACCGCGCTCTCTATCTTCTTGGTGCTGCGCTTTACACCGGCGTTCGTACTGCCTGCTTACGATTTCATCGTTGGAGCCACATTTCGTTCCGCCAAGCCATTTCTTCAGGTTTGGAAACATGAAATAGTCACTGGGGACGAAATCCGAAGAATATGGCGGATGAGAGAGCAATTCGTATCCTAATTTATGGAATTTTACCATGGCGACTATGCATGTGCGCACCCGTGCATTGGTGGAAGAGCACTTTCTCTTTAACCGAATGCAGTCGTGTTTTCTTGAAATCGATGTTGAACCGGTACAATAATTAACATAATAGTCGCCGTTAATTGTTTTTCTTATTTGAAGTCAATTAGTGTGGATTATGCTGCGTGCATCTCAAAAAACGGTCGCCATGACCTTGTTGTCCGGCAGACCCACCTTGGCTTTCTTCGGCGCCGATTCGCCCGGAGAAACCAACTGTTTTGACAGCTGCTTGGTCTTCGGTGTATTGTGATGGATCTATGGTTCGTCCTCGGTTATGAAACAGCGCAAAAACTCGTACGGATTGCGGCTGAGCAACACCAAACACTCCTTCGAAGTTATCACATGAATGCGTTTGCGGTCAAATGTGAGTCAATGCGGCATCCATCTTGCGGACAGCTTTGTCATACTCAACCGATCTTTTAAAATCGAAACCACTAAGCCATGTAATATGCTTAAGGCTTCTACAATCCCGTGCACTGTTAATCTCCGATCGTCCAACACCATATCGTGGATTTTAAAAATTGTTTTGGGTGTAGTGACCTCAAATAGGCGTCCAGAACTTTCGGCGTCACTCGTACTTGTGCGACCACAATTCAGTAAACCATTTCATTACCATTGAAATTGATAGTAGAGAGTTTCCATAGTATTTTTCAAGCTTATCTTTGGTTTGAGTGAAGGTTCTTTTCCGCAAAAAATAATGCTTGATGAGCACATGAAATTCACTTTTTTCCATTTTCGCAAAAATTCACGCGGCTGTTTGCTTTCAATGGATGTTAAATGACTAAATGACGCAGCTTGCTCAACATTTAACATGAGCAGTGTTACTTTTCAAGTTTCAGCGCGGAAAATTCAAAATGTCACTGACAAGGAAAGGTACTTTGGTGTCCCCCTCCGATTTTAATGCAACTCACGTATGTTGTAGAGCATCGAAAACTAAAAGACACGTATTTTTTTTTTATCGGCGGAAAAACATTTTTAAGGGGTGAAATCGCCCTTCAAAAATAGGGGTGATTATGCAGTTTCACCCCTAAAAATGAATTTTTTTCTTCAACTCCACGTGGAATTTTTATTGTCTTCAATGAGGAGTATTTTGGTTTCTGTCTTATTAAAATCGGTTGACGCCTTCTGGGTGAAACTGCAAAATCACCCCTCGACATGCTATTTTTGAAGGGCGATTTCACCCCTTAAAAATGTTTTTCCGCCAATAAAAAAAAATACGTGTCTTTTAGTTTTCGATGCTCTACAACATACGTGAGTTGCATTAAAATCGGAGGGGGACACCAAAGTCCCTTTCCTTGTGAGTTATTGATCTATTCTTAAAGCATCGGCGTTTATACTACGCTTCCCTGCTTTATATTCCACATCGAACTCTGATAATTTTTTTTCAACGCATCAATCTCGAACTTGGGGTCTTAGCTCCTAACAGCCTGGTGAGCGGTTGATGGTTAGTCATGACCTTAATCTGGGTTTCATATATATATAAGGTCGGAACTGAGCGAGGGCCCATACAATTGCGCAATTCTTTTCCGTCGTGGTGTTCACTTCGGCCCTCGACATCTTGTGACGCGCATAGCATATAGATAAATCGTCCCCGACCTTACCTTGCGAAAGTATCGCACCATTGCTGTGTCCAAAGCGTCTATTGTAACCACGAATGATTTCTCGACGTCTGGATATTGCAGCACGGGTGCAGTGGTAAGCGCTTTTTTTAGTTCTTCGAACGCGGAACATCTCACAGCGGCCCGCTGAAACTTAGTATCCTTTTTTATTAGTTCGGTTGACAGGTTGGCGATTTTCGACAAGTCCTTTAGGAACTCCTTTTACATTGCGATGCACTGGAAATTTCTTTACTGCAATGAGTTTTTTCAGATCTGCTTGCGCCCCTGCTTTGGGGATGATGTGTTCTAAATATTGCATTTTCTTGCATAAAAACTGACGCTTGCCGGGCTGCATGGAGAGGTTTTCTTCGCGCAGTCGCGATAATATTTCGCGCAACTTCTCGTGATACTCTTTCAAGGTTTTTCCGTGTACCACGATATCGTCTAAGTACACGCAGCATGTCAGCTAGCAGCCCTGCTAAAACAGAATTCATCAGCCTGTGGACGGTTGGTGGAACGTTCTTTAATCCGAAAAGCATTCGATTATATTCAAAGTGCCCTTGGGAGATGGAAAAGGCTGTCTTTTTCGTATCATCCTCGGCCTTTGGGATTTGATGGAATCCCGAGGCGACATCTAACGTGGAATAGTACTGAGCTTTTCTCAACTGATCCTATATCTCTGTGATATTGGGCAGTGGGTATGAATCACCGATCGTGACCTCGTTCAGCCTTCTGAAATACACTACGACACGCATTTTTCTCACCCCCGTCACATCAGGCTTCATTGCCATCGCTCGCAACGGAGCGTTCCATTGGCACATACTAGGTCGGATTATTACGTTAGCAAGCATCTCCTCTGTTTGCCTTTCCACTTCTCTTTTGTGAGTTTCTGGTAAGCGGTAGGGGTGTACCTTCTTCGGCTCCATCCCTTGCTGCTGGGAATATGAAGCACCACCATATGTGTGCAAAGCAGCTTATTCCCCGGCGGATGGAACACATCCTCGTGCTCATCCGTGATTTCCTCCAGGGGTGCGCGTTCCTCCTTATTCAGGTACGCAGTATCGAGCTCCCCTCGCAGTCATGCGAGATGGTAAACCCCTCTCTCAGCATTCACGGTGCATACCTCGGCGACTACGGCCTCGTTGCTGTGACCCACTGCCGCTAACTCGAGCGGCTCGAGTGTCACATTTGGACGTTGCACCTTTACTACGTTCTCTGTGATGTTTACGAGGCTTACCACGAAATTACTTCGCAAGGCTGCACTATGCAGGAGCCCATTATTACTTCTTGTCTCAATCCGAGTTTGTAAAGTAGCCCGATAAATGTACTCCTCATTGCTGCGTATGTAATTGTTTCACTCCGCGGCGGCAGGATGAACTTTGTGGTTCCGTCTATTAGTGGCATTCTATGTACAATTTCAGTGTCTAGCCGCTGCGGTTGGCCACTTTGTGCTTCTTGATAAATTCGATACCAAGCAACCCACGGACCCCTAGCGGCACCTTATTTCGCAGAATATTCCATTAACAGAGCCGGTATTTCCAAAACCACCTTTTCCTTTGCCCTCCCCCCGGTGACCTCCCCCCACTGTCTGCAGCTCCACATCGTTGTCCATAATCATGGTCTTCGGTTTCGACAACCCACATTTACCACGCTATATTGGGCTCCGGTATCTTCTTTTAATGTCAGGACTCCTTTGACTGACAGCGGAGCAGCTATTTCGAAGTCGCTGGCAGTAGCGATTTGTGCTGGCAGCGTTACCGGCATTATCCGCAGCGTCGGCTTAGCTGCGTCCGTTTTCTCTGTATTTCGGACTTTTAATCCGTGTTGGCACTGCCTAAGGCTGCTCCAGCAGTATTCATGGTGGTGCTTTTGCCAATATACTTGGCTTGGTGACGCAATTTTGAAGGCTGCGACTGCTCCCCTTCTTCCCTTGGCTGCAGCCTTTTTCGGTAATCCTTTCACAGATGCGCCTTTCGATTGCAAAAATTGCAAACTACGGCCACTTTAGTAATGGCCCTTGGATGGCTCGGCGTAGAGAGGCTCAGTCGATCGGATTTCCGGGTACTTTCCCATGCCATGTGCCCTGCCTTTCCATAAAGGAAGACTTCTTCTCCACCTGCAATGGTGCCCCCTCGGATTTCCTGGAGTGGCTCTGCCCTCCTCCAGCGCCTCCCCTAGGTTGCACCATGTTCGTTATTTCGATGGCTCCCGTGACTGACTCGTGGAGGGTGGTGTATTCCCGTGATCGCACTAGGATTTAGTCCTGCCCACGCAGTCCATTTTCGAAGTTCATCTGGGTACAACTCCGAGCTGCCGTGGCCACCGCTCGCTTTTCGAACTCTGTAGGAACCCTCTTGCATTGTTTTTCCACGATGTATACCGTTATTTTCTTAGCCCGAGCCACGTATGTGGCGATGTCCATATGTGGCATGATGGATAGAGTTGAATTCAACCGGCAAGTCAGCCAGCGACTTTTGCTGCCCGTACAGAGGCTTAAATTCGGTCTGGAGCTGCCCCACCGTAGTGATGCTCTTATGCTTCAATTCCTCCAAAGTACGCATGAACTCCAATAAGATCTCGTGATCTTCGTTAGCCAGCCGTCGGAACACCGTCTTACAGGCTTCTATCAACCCGTCCACTTGGCTAGCGTCGCTAAATCGTACACCAACACGTGGGGCGACAGTCCGGTTCCCGTATGTGGAGTGGTGTTGTACGTGACCATCGCATACGGCAGCCACTCGTCCCAATTTCCTTGATCTTCATCTATGAAATTTTTTAGGTACTCAGCGAGGGTGCGATGCGATCTTTCTACTGGGCCATTTGATTCCGGATGGTTGGCCGTCGTTTGTATCTTCTTGATTCGCAGCAGTCGACACATTTCTTTGAAGATCGAGCTGAGGAAGTTCGTGCCCTGATCTGATATAATTATTTCCGGCGTTCCGTGCCGGCAGATTAATTCTTCTACTAAGGCTCTAGCGACTGTCAAAGCCTCTTGGTTCGGCAGTGATATCGCTGCACTGTATTTTGTGAGCGTGTCCTGTATGGTAAGTATATATCTTTTTCCCGAGGCGCTTTCTGGTAGCGGTCCTACGATGTCCACTGCTAGTTTCTCAAATGACCTTGATGGGGTGTCCGTTACCACCATCGGCACTCGTTCCTTTTTTCTCGTTTTATTCTTTTCGCAGGATTCGCAGGATGATATGTATTTTTCCAAATCCCTTCTTATGCCGGGCCAGTCATACTTAGTCCGGATCCGATGCAACGTACGCCTGATACCCTGATGTCCTCCCATGGGGGTGTCGTGGTATGCTTTTATGATTTTAAGGCGGTCTTCGAAGGAGGGAATGGCTACGCCACTGCGGCAGTCGCTGCGCTCTTTCATTACGCTATCTTCGTTTGTGCTGCTGGAGGTTTGCGAGCTGCGGCCCCCGTTTTGCCTCGCTTCCTCAGCAGACTTGTGCGGTGCTCGGCCCGCAGTTTCTTCGCTCGGTGTGCCCACCGGTAGCTCCGCCGTTGGGTCGCTCTCTGTCTCGAGCGGCCTTGTAACGTTTGCTTCTCGCGGCCTTCCGCGAAGCGCGGAAGGCCGCCATGCTGTGCTGGGCCCGCTCCGTCCTTGTCAGCGGTGCTCGTAGTCTTACCAGTAGCTTGCGTATGTAGCTTGCGTGGTCTGCCCCTTCCCCGACCGCATGGCTTTTCGGTGGGGCTGTGGGGTTCAGTAGAGCGATCTGCATGCACGCTGCGGATCTCTGTATCCTTGTCTATAGCATTGGCGGGCGCTGTCTCTCGTTCTGCCTCGTTGCTGGGCCGGGGTATTCTCGGCTCTCCGCTTTGTGCGGCTGTCCGTACCCGGGCGCATGCCTTTTCTGTCTCTTGGGTGAGCTGCATCTCTCGCTCCGACGAGCTACCACGGCTGTAAGGGGTATCTTCGGCCCTCCGCTTTGTGCGGTCATTCGTTGTGCCATGTTGCCCCGTCGTGCTGTCCTCTTCCGACTCACGGACTTCGTTCTTAGCTCTCGCTTGGGCCCTCGTAGTGAGGAATATACGGCTGAGCGTATCTACATTTGTATTACGCTTTCCTGCTTTATATTCGACGTTAAACTCATGTTCCGCCGATTTTATTTTTCAACGCATTAGTCTCGAACCTGGGTCCTTTACTCCGAATAGCCAGGTGAGTGGTTGGTGGTCCGTCACTACCGTGAAACGTGTACCATAAATATATGGTCGAAATTGAGCGAGAGCCCAAACTATGGCGAGTAGCTCTTTTTCCGTTGTTGTATAATTTAGCTCGGCCTTTGTTATGGTGCGGCTCGTGTAGCATATGGGCAAATCGTCTCCGATCTTGCCGTGTGATAAGATTGCGCCGAGCGCCCTGTCTGAGGCATCTGTTGTTACAACAAACGGCTCTGTGAAGTCGGTATATTATAGTATTGGTGCTTTGGTAAGTGCTGTCTTCAGTTCTTTGAAGGCAGCATCTCTTACTGCGGTCCACTCGAATTTAACCCCTTTCTGTGTTAATTCAGTGAGTGGCTTCGCGGTTTTCGAGAAATCTTTAATGAATTTCCGGTAGTATCCAGCTAGTCCGAGGAAATTGTACTCCTTTCACGTCTCTCGGCACCGGAAATCCCCTTACCGCTTCCAGCTTCTTTGGATCAGCACGTACACCCTCTTCGGAGATGATGTGGCCGAGGTACTGCGTTTCCTTGCGCAGGAACTGGCACTTGCTAGGTTGCACTGCCAATTTGGTTTCCCGTAGCCGCTGCAGTACCTCTCGCAGTCTATCATTGTGCTCCTTGAAGGTCTTGCCGTGGATTACTATGTCGTCTAAGTATACATAGCATTTTACTCCCTATAGTCCAGCCAGCGCGGAGTTCATCAACCTCTGAAAAGTCGGTGGAGCGTTCTTGAGTCCGAATGGCATGCGGTTGTACTCGAAATGGCCCTGTGGTGTGGAAAATACGGTCTTTTCTTTGTCTTGCTGCGCCATCGGGATTTGGTGGAATCCAGAGGCGAGGTCCAATGGCGTATAATATCGTGCCCGTCCCAACTGGGCTAATATTTCTGTGATATTGGGCAGTGGGTGTGAGTCCCCGATGGTGGCTTCGTTCAACTTCCGAAAGTCCACTACTACGAGCATTTTCCTCACTCCGGCCGCATCAGGTTTCTTTGCTACAACCAGCAGCGGCGCGTTCCTCTGACTCCGGCTGGGTCGGACAATTCCTTCCGCTAGCATTTTGTCTGTCGGCCTCTCGACTTCTCTTTCTCGTGGACGAGTTTAGCCTCTCGCTTCGACGATTTATTTTTCCGGTTTTCTGCATTTTATCGGACCCATGCCCGGATTTTACGTTCTTCCCAGGCAAGGGTTGCGATCCTAGGTCCTTCGATCCGACCTTAAAGGGTGCGCGATACTGCACCTCGTGCGTGCGCCGTCGCTTGTTCTCTCGTAGATGGAATACACGTTTGTATTCGCACATTATTCCTGCGTGAGCTGCTTGCTTTTCACTGCTGGGGGGCACCAAGTCGGGCTTCCGTTGTTGCTGCCCAAAGCGTTTGACCTTCTTCCCCGTGCTCTCTGAGCTTACGCGCAGTGTCTTGACCTGTCGGCTACGTACGGCCTTCGCTATCTCCGACGGCTCGAGTGTCGCTGTCGGCTGTCGCACTTCCTCGTCGTGTTTAGAAACATTTAAACTCACTCCATTGGTTATTGACGGTGTGGCACGGAATCTCGCTACTTTGACTCGGCTGATTCCACTCCTTATAGGTAGTCCGACAAATTTATTCTCCTTGGCGGCATCCATGTAAGACCCGTTTCCGGAAGGAAGATTTATCTTTGTAAGCATGCCTATGTACTTGCATGTGGCGGCAGTTCTACTGCGTGGTGACGAATATATCCTCGTCGTGCCGTCCCGTAGCGGCATGCAGTGCCCATACAACTTGAGCATCTCGCTATGCAGGATATCCCCTTTATGCTGCTTGATAAAGTCCATGCCTAGTAGTCCGTTGACCTTCAACGGCACATTGTTCGGAACGATATAGAATCAATGCTCTACATTAAAAGCCGATTTTTGCTATTCCTAGCGGAGTAAATTTTTCGCCCGCCACTCCCTGCAGCTCTACGGTGAAGTCTGTGACCATCGTCTCTGGCTTGAGGCAGCCTTCCATGATGATGCTGCACTGTGCCCCGGTGTTTGCCTTGAGGGTGAGTACCCCGGTCACGGCCAACGATGCGACGATATCGAAGTCGCTGGCAGTGGCGCTTGACGCCGGCAACGTTATCTGTAGCAGTTGTAGAGTCGTTTTCTTTAGCTGGTGTGCAGGTTTTAGCTGGGCCGTCAGAATATTTAGTGTCATCGTTCCCAGTGGGCGGGTGTCGGCATTTGCTCGACTAGTTCCTGCTGTTACAGTTGTTTTTTCCGTCTTGCCCCCTGCGTCCCTCTGGCGTTGGGACCGCTGTGACGTCTGAGCTGGCTCGCTCTTATTTTGCGACAACCTTTTTCTGCAGTCCTTCCACGCGTGGCCCTTCTTCTGACAGTAATTGCACACGATGTCTACGTTGTGTATGGACTTGTTTTCACTGGGCATCAGCAAGCTCACTCTTCCCGATCTCCGGGTGCAGTCTCGTGCCATGTCTCCAGCTTTCCCGCAGGTGAAGCAATTCTCTCCCTGCCGGGATGGTGCGCCTAGGGACCTTCTGGGGTGGCTTAGTGCTCCACCTACCCCTCGCTTTGGCTGCACCATGTTGGTTATCCCTATGGCCCCTTCCACAGAGTCATGAAGCGATTGGTAATTTCTCGCACGCACCAGCACTTGCACCTGGCTGTTTTCGAAGTTGGCCTGTGCGCTTCGTCGGGTTACACTCTCGACGGTGATCTTCTGATCCTCTGTTTTCAACGGTTCGCAGTGTATTTCAGCGATGTCTACCGTAGTTCTTCCCGTTCTTGCCGCGTAGGCGGCGATGTCCTCGTTTTATCCCTGCCGGAGGGAGCTGAACTCCATTTGCAACGCGACCAGGGACTTCCGTTGTCCGTACAACGCTACCAACTCGCTCCTGAGTTGCGCCATGGTACTGATGGTTTTGTGCTGCAGTTGTCTTGCTGCCGCACCCTCTAACTTACTCATCACTGTCATCACTGTCAACTCCAGGAGGGTGTCATGCTCCTCCTCTGCTACCCTGCGAAATATCGTCTCACAGGACTTTAAGAAGAGCGGCAACGCATTCGAATCCATGCCGTCGAACGTTTTCACCATTTTTATTCCGAGGCTGAGGCTGAGCATATTTGAGGGCCTCTGCGTCTCCTCAAACCGCGTGCGTCTCGGAGGCTGTGCGGGCGGCGGATAGTCCCCCATCCCTGCTCCTCCGAACCATCGCTGGACCTCGGCAATTTGCTCTCTCAAGGAGTGGATGAGCTCGTACTCGTCAGCACCAACCTCGTTTAGCGTGTCCGCCAAATTACGTCTTGACGACGGTGTTTCAGCCTCCCTGAGTTCGCGATCGAGTTCGCGTTGGCTCCGATCGTGTTCGCGCTGCAGCCTTTCGCACTGCCGTCGAGCTCTTTCCAATTCGCGTTGGCTTCAGTCGACCGCCTCCGACCGATCGCATACTCTTGCTGGTACCGACCGGGCTGTCGTACCGGTAGCTTCAGGGAATCCTACGCGATCTATCGTATGCATGTTCTCTATTTTCTGCTCGGCCCTGTCCTCGATTACGTTTTCAGGCGTTCTTTCGCCAGTCGCCATATTAAACACGTCGTCGCCATCGACACTACTGTTATCGCGAAAGGCCGCACCTCTGAGTGGGTTTATGCCGAACTCAGCGTCCAGTCGGCCTGCGAAGGCCTCCTGCTTAGCTGCGGAGATTCGTCCCGACGGCGAGAGCTCTGATAACGCCCTGCGCGCTTCGTACACGATGTCCCCGACGGCTGCAGCTAAGCCCGCTGCAGGTTTCATCCCCTCGCCGGGCATCGTAGTCTCTAACGAATTGACACTGCGTTTCGGTTTCGCTCCCCTAAATCCCGGCATGTTGCTAATTTCGCGGCGAACAAGACTCTAAAATCTATCCACAAAATCTCGAAAGAAATATCTCTGGTGAAATATATTTATTTAAAGAAATTTTTTTTTTTTTTCTAAGTATCTGCCCTAACTGGCTTTGGTTGATATCGGCAATATGTACTAGTAGCGTAACTGTCACTTACTGATAAATGATTTGGAAGATTGTCCTCTCCATGGCGTTGCTCCTTGGGTGCTGTTCCTTCGGTGCTGTAGACCTGTTGTCTCGTAGCTCCCCTCGAAGGTTGGTCCAGTTCTCCTCCCTGATGCGGTAGACCCGTGTCTTGGTGGTTCCTGGGCTCGTCTTCTGTGCGTCGGCAATGACTGCGCGACGGCTTCGTCTCAAGTTACCGCTTCGGGTACTTGGTTGCACACTTTGTGCGTTTTTTCACGACTTAACGTAACACCGTCAATCGGGATTTTAAACGGTTGACCGATGTCACACCGCACCGACGTACACTTCGCGCTTTCGCGTTAGCTTAGTCGGGTTTTCACGAACTACACTGGCGTATTTTGCACGAGTCGTAGTCGTCACTTCAGAGTCACTCTTATTTACTTTGTCCAAATAAATCACGTATCACTTAACTTCGGCACATCCCACCGCTGCCACAAAATGTTATGCCGGTACCGGGTAATTGGATTATTCGGTATAATATTAAAAAGTTATTATTTTTGAGATCGTTTCCCGATAAGGAGATCGATCTCGAGTTATCGATGAAAACGCGAATTTATATAAAAGGAAGTATTTATTATAGGCAACGGGAACCAACTCGTTCTCTTTTGAGTCTAATTTATAACTAATTTTCGTAAAGCAGTTGTTAACTGTGTTCACGAAAATCCCTTAATTCGCAATTTTTGCGTCGAACGCCAAGCGAGTCGTCTCATGCTGCGTCGGCGTTCTTGGTGTCAATCGTACGATCGGGCATTGGACTTCGTTTCCTGTCTTGAACGAATTCCAATGTTTCTTTGCTAAGGAATATTCCCGAATATACGAAATACGAAGTGGAATATTCCGCGGCACAACACAGTGTTTACAAAACGACCATGCAGTACAGAATAGAGGATGTTACATCATGAGACTGGTTATTAGATGAAAACCTGCGCTTATTGCATATGTACAATTACGATCCTATATTTGATATTTTCTTCATAACAATAATTCAATAGAGACATTAAATCGCAGGGCTAGATGCATTTACGTGATCTTATGAAAAATACATAATCGACAGCTTTTCATGTAAATGTTAGTACTTTATATAACCCAACAGGCAGTTTCAATTCATTTATTTTTTTGTCATGAAGCTCCTGCAAATTGGAAATCGACACCAAAATCCTTTTCATCCTCTCTGATGCCACGAATTTAAACATTAGCATGATGCTGTGGGCATTATACAAAGATTGTTATACAACAAGTTTTTTCAATCCATTCGATTTCACTATCAGAACATTTTAAAAAAGGATGCAAAGTAGAATCTTGCACATTGCTACCTCAATTTTTAAACACTTTCACAAAGCCACTTCTTCGAAGAAATGCGTTAATCAATTTTGGCATCCCCATAGAGAAAGCTTTGGGAAGGTTGGACAACAATGACGAAGCAGTGTCGAAGATTCTAATATGCATCTTTGTTTTAAATAATGCAGATGAGTTATTAAAAATTATTTTTTAAAGTTTTTGGATAAATTCAAAATTAAATCAAATCTGATCGGGCATTATTGTTTAACTGCTCTACTTGCGTGCTCAAATTTCAGCTCCGTTAATAAAGCCCTTCAGTTAAAGTTTGAGCTTTGCAAACCCGGCACGCACGCACGCACGCACGCACGCACGCACGCACGCACGCACGCACGCACGCACGCACGCACGCACGCACGCACACGCACACACACACACACACACACACACACACACACACACACACACACACACACACACACACACACACACACACACACATCGATCTGGACATTTTTTCAAACCACTCTTGTGAACGTTTCGCACATCATTTTAAATATCCTGACATTAGAACCTTAAAATAATTATTTTTGATGATACCAAAGATTGCTTTATGAAGAAGCAATTCTGATTTGGAAAAATACAAATCGACAAGTGTCCTTAAATGGTTCAACTAAATTGAAAAAAAAGCTGAGTACTGAATAGTCGTAACCGACTATATAGGCAATATCATTTTCGTAGAAATAAATATTGCATATGACTCTGCATAAATAACGTGCATGTGTGTGAAACTGATATGTTTTTTCAACCCTCCATTTAGTTTCTTTCATGGCGTAAACCTGTGACTCTCCCTTTAAGCATGTGACCTAAAAATATCTGAGATGATTCGAAATTATATTCCTGAAAACTCTTACATACGAAACAGTCCAGCGGTAAATAACATCACAGCCAAAGGCATTTTTCTAGATTTAACTTCCATGCGACTATCTACTTTTTCATATGTGATTCCTTTAACCACTATTTCTTTATTATACGTTGTAACGTAAATTTGTTCCTCAACGTACTACGTTACCTATAGCTGACCCAAGCTATTTTTCCTTCCTTTAATTTACTCTTACGAGTTGGGCGCCAGGCGCTTACGCGCCGGAAGGAAAAATAACGAGATGTTAGGCCAGACTCAACCCAGGCTAGCTACAGCTGTTCGAGGCAGAGTAAGTGGTTCGGACTGTCAAGGTAGTCGTTATTTCATAAAATTCATACATAGAATTAGTCGATAAGATTCGCTAATAAAATAAAATCAATCTCAACAAATAAAACCAATAACCAATAAAAGATGTCAGGAAATAAAATAAATAACACCAACGACATAGCAGGTACGGGATTTACAAATGCCACTCAGCAGATCGTTTATTTAATTACCAGGACTACTAGTCCTCCAACAAAAATAATGACCAGGAAAAATATAAATAAAATATCCCGTAAACGTAACTCTTTAACAATTCATAAACTTAATTATTCTGGCAGCACATTTTATCCCGGCACTCGTCTCGACTCTCACTCTCACCCATACACGACCTATATTCACACGGTTGCGGGAAACGACCAAAACACGGCCAGGCAAAGTAAGCTTGACAGGTCACCTCGCTATTCGGCTCGCGATACGGCCTACACCGAACTAATCCCACATACATCCAACGACTATAACTACGGGACGTCGGAAGGTCACGTACGCGAAGCCTTTACTGATTTGAACCTCCCAACTATCACATTGCAGGCCGCAAAATCGAGAAAGTTTCGTGAACCGAAATAACAATAAATGAACCACGGTTATATCCAATAAAATAGGCAGACCTTCATTAAATAACCAACTTAAGGATAGCCGTGATATCAATCCCTAAATTATTCAATAACAACAAACAAATAAAGGATCACAAAAGTTAAAGCGAGATACGTCTCGAACCGTACTAATCCCTCACGATCAAGTACCAACACGGGACGACGGCCGAGTACGCACTGCATGCGTTCACAGAAATACCAGGTGTATGCATAAGTTTTTTCCGGTTTTTTGGTATAAAAAACACGTAATTTTCAAGGGAAATTAATTTTTGTTTTATTCAAAATATTGGCCATCGGCTTCTACACATTTCGCCCATCTTTCAGATAACTTATGAATACCATGCCAGAAAAACTGCTTGTCTTTTGCGGCAAACCATTCGTCGAGCCATTTTCCAACTTCCTCGAAATTGCTGAAGTGCTGCTCTGGGAGCGCGTGCCCCATTGATGCGAAGAGGTGATAGTCAGATGGCGCCAGGTCTGGCGAATACGGCGGGTGCGGAAGGATGTCCCATCCAAGCGATTTCAAGGTGTCTTTCACTGCTTTTGCTGTGTGAGACGGCGCATTGTCGTGTAACAAAATCACTTTGCCATGTCTTCTGGCCCATTCCGGTCGTCTTTCGATTGATGCGTGGCTTAAATTAATAATTTGTTGGCGATAGCGTTGTGTATTAACGGTTTCGCCGGGCTTCAAGAGTTCATAATACACAATATCGCTCTGGTCCCACCAGACACAGAGCATGGTCTTCTTGCCGAAGCGATTTGGCCTTGGTGTTGAAGGACCGGCTTCGCCAGGTGAAAGCCACGATGTTTTCCGATTCGAGTTTTCAAAATAAATCCATTTTTCGTCTCCCGTGACAATTCGATGCAAAAATGATTTCCTTTCGTGGCGTTGAAGCAGCACTTCACAAGTGACTTTGCGATATTCTATTTGACGTTTATTCAAATCGTATGGGACCCATTTACCGAGTTTATTGATCTTCCCCATTACTCGTAAACGTCTGCTGATTGTTTCTTGTGACACATGTAATGCTTCTGCTAATTGCCGTTGAGTTTGAGTTGGGTCATCATCCAATAACTCCTGCAATTGCTCGTTTTCGCATTTTTGTGGTCTACCAGAGCGCTCACTGTCTTTCACATTGAAATCACCACTTTTAAATTGTCGAAACCATGTCTCACATGTTCTAATCGATGGAGCGTGTTCACCATATGTTTCTACCAGCAAACGTTGACTTTTAGCAGCCTTTTTCTTTTGATTAAATAAGAAAAGCAATGCGTGCCGCAAATGTTCTTTTTCAGGCACAAAACTCGACATGATCACTGAACGATAAAACAAAGACGCTAGTTTTTGGTGGACTCAACTTGTGTGTGTTTGTCGGTTAATGTCAGACGAACAACATGACGTATGTGTCAAATTAATACGCTGCGTACTTTTCGCTGGCGCCATCTCTTAGTTAAACTGGAAAAAACTTATGCATACACCTGGTAAAACAATGTCCAATATAATAAGAGAGATAAATAAAATAAAATAAGACGAATACAATAGTATAAATCTATAAGTGTCAATTATTCCTGAAAGTCCGCGACACGGCCTATGACATTCCAATCCCTCCTATACAATCCGACCACGGGATTATGTATCAACACGCGCGCGGCCTTACAGCAAAATAACTACAGAACAGTAACTAAAAAAAAGAATGACGAACGAAGTGACTTCTTCCCGGCTCTAACCGCCAAACGATCTCGATATTACACTTTACTCGACGCAGTCTGTCCCGATACGAATAGTACTCTGTGCGTGGTATATCAGAATCGCAGGTACGACCAGGCTCTAATTATCATTTGTTACGTCCTGACGTAACGTCGCGTTTATCTTTTTCGTTTCGATTACGTTAAAGTTCTTCTGCTTTAGTTTCGCTACAGTAAAAGTAACTTCCCAAATTTTTCCTTCATTCTCGAACTTCTTAAGAGGAGAGGAGAGCGATTTTAGCGACAGAGATCGGAACCGGGTGAAGATGCGGCCCTACCGACCCACAGTAGACGCAGAGCCCGTAATCGTGGCAGAAAAGTCAGAAAAAAATTTTTACAATCGGGATATTTGAGCAGGCAGTCAGGTAGAGGACTAATGGCTGCGTTAAATTGTAAAAGGGGAACCTTTTTTACCGTATACCTTCGTCGCTGCGTCAGTTGGAAGTTAGCCTTCGAGACGAGTGTTCGCATCGCGCGCTGAACGAGCGAAAACTACCGTGACTTATAAAATCGATAACTTTAAAGTGAAGTGTTTTAAATCAATCCGGAGACATGGTCACGACTTCTGGAGGTATGTAGAAGATATTTTTACATTGGTTGAGTTTAAAATAAATATGTAAATTATTGAAGTGTAGTATAAACTACTGCATAAATAAAGTGAAAGAATTTTGTAAACTTATATTTTCAACTATCCGAAAAGTTATACTTTCTGCCATATTCTGCGACAGCCAATGTCTAGGCCTTTAGTTTATTATATAAGCTTGCGAAATTAACAGGAATTAGCTGCCTAGAGCTGCCTAACTTTGTCTGTTATGGTTTTTGGCAACGTAAAACAGGCGGTTGCCGACCGTGCACGCGCGCGCGGCGCCATACGCCATGCCATGGGGCCATTGAACAGCTGCTACTTGAGCAATAGGACTATATCCATACATATATCAGGAGTACAAATTGAAAATGCGGGATTTTTTTCTATTTTTGAACGTTTATTCTGAAAAAATGGTAACAAATGAATTATTTAAAGTATTGTCCATCGCTAGCCACAACTTTTTCCCATCTTTCTGGCAATTTACGGATACCGTCGCGAAAAAATTCGGCCGGCTTGGCTGCTATCCAGTCATCGACCCATTTTTGGGCTTCTTCGTAAGAATGGAAGCGCTGGTCAGCTAGGCCATGTGTCATCGATCGGAAAAGGTGGTAATCGGAAGGAGCAATATCTGGGCTATACGGCGGGTGGGGTAAGACTTCCCATTTCAGCGTTTGTAGGTATGTTTTGACCGGCGCTGCAACATGTGGCCGAGCGTTGTCATGTTGCAAAATTACTTTGTCGTGTCTTTGCTCGTATTGTGGCCGTTTTTCTTTGAGTGCGCGGCTCAAACGCATCAATTGAGTTCGGTATTGTGCTCCTGTGATGGTTTCGTTCGATTTCAATAGCTCATAATACACCACACCCAGCTGGTCCCACCAAATACAGAGCATGAGCTTGGCGCCGTGAATATTTGGTTTGGCCGTCGATGATGATGCATGGCCGGGGTAACCATATGATTTTTTGCGCTTCGGGTTATCGTAATGGATCCACTTTTCATCACCAGTGACAATGCGATGCAAAAAACCCTTCCGTTTTTGCCGTTCGAGCAGCAGTTCGCATGCAAAAAAACGGCGCTCGACGTCTCTCGGCTTCAGCTCATACGGCACCCAATGTCCTTGCTTTTGGATCATTCCGAGGGCTTTTATACGATGGGAAATGGCTTGTTGTATCACTCCTAATGAATCTGCGAGCTCTTGTTGAGTTTGACACGAGTCTTCATTGAGTATTGCCTCCAATCCAGCATTCTCAAACTTTTTCACTTGGCCCGGCCGCTCTTTGTCCTCAACGTCAAAATCACCACTTCTAAACCGCACAAACCATCTCTCGCACGTTGAAACCGATGGAACATGACTCGGATAAGCCTCGGAGACCAATCGATGTGCTTCAGCAGCACTTTTCTTCAAATTAAAGAAGTAAATTAAAACTTCCCGCAAATGCTGTTTTGTTGGCACGAAACTCGACATATTGAGAGCTCAAAAAAACTATGAATTTGACACTGCGACAAATTGACACATACTGAAAATTAAAGCTATAAGACGTAGCTTTGACATGAACATAGTCACAGTACTGCCTGATGCGTATAGCGTTAGTAACGCCATCTGTTATCAAACCCGCATTTTCAATTTGTACCCCTGATACCATATATAATATATATATATATACATATATATATACAAAATACAAATTCAAGTAAATCATTTATATATCTATTTTTGTAGACATACAACAATACATATATATGTAAGTATATACTAAAGTAATTAATTTGAATCGTCACATTTTATTTATATTTGAGACATTTTTATTATATATATATAGGTATATATGGGGCATTCCACGCCAAATCGGACAGTTCAATTTTTTTTCCCTTGATTTTGTCATATTTTCATGTACTCATCAAAAATCGGCTTCTGGTACATTTTGAGATGTTTTTGGTCACCCGTTCAAAAAATATTTGTTTATGTTTTTTTGCTCATAACTTCTTTCATAATAGTCTAAATTCAATTTTTTTTTCATAACTGTTGTTTTTTATGTACTTTTCAAAAAAAAATACGAATAATTATTGCGGCTACTTATTTGTTACAATAATTAAAATTCATTAAAATTTTGATCTGATCCTTCAACACAAATTCTATACAATTTTATGTCTTTATTACAGGGTCCCATTACGAAGGAGTACATTTGACGAGGAAAGAATTATATCTTATTATATAGGATAATTTGAACGATAATTTCGCTACGTTATTGTTTGGCTTTCTGATTCGCAATCAGTCACTTTCACAACCCGCGTATATCAATTTTGTTCAATTCAATTATGATAATTAAAATTCAAATAACTAATGCAAGTTATATATCATTGTATACGAAAACGTCATACTAAATAAGTAAATTATTTCATCCTTTTTTGAGTGGTACGGCAGGAGAGAGTTTTTTTGAAAATTTTTAATTTTTTTTAACATACTTGTCCGCCATATTGGATCAGCCATTTTGTTTAAAATAATTTGGCTTTCGGATTCGTAATGAGCGACCCTCAAAACCCACATATAGCAGTTTTTGTCAAGATCGGACACCTTTTCAACATTCATGTCCGCCATATTGGATCGGCCATTTTGTTTACAATAATTTGGCTTTCGGATTCGTAATAAGCGACCCTAAAAATCCGCATATACCAATTTTTGTCAAGATCGGACACCTTTTTAACATCCATGTCCGCCATATTGGATTGGCCATTTTGTTTACAATAATTTAGCTTTCAGATTCGTAATCAGCGACCTTAAAAACCTCTGCATACCAATTTTCATTCCGATCGGAGGTTATTTGTATTTACTGCCACGATTTCGGGCTCTGCGTCCACTGTGCGACCGTCTCCCGGAAGAATTAATCTTGTAAAGATGGAATTTTTCAGCGCTCCCGGTCAGAAGCCAAACTTTCAAACCATGGGATCTACCGCGTAGACCCGGTTATCGACTGCCATTTATGGATCTATGATTCAGCGCAGCCTTACCCTCAATCCTAGACCAGGGGTTCGGCTAGTCGCCATCGGGGCGTTGTTGGTCATAAGGGAGCGGTTGGAGGGAACGCTATCACGTGACCAAGCGACCGCACCCTTTCTTCTCGCTCTTGCCTGAAGTCTTCTCTCTCTCTCTCTCTCTCTTTACAAAGATGATGAAATCACGAACAATTATTAACTAAGCGAAACAATTAACAAAAGTGGAGGAACTGTTGATTTAAACGAAAGAGTTATGACTATCAAAATGTTCACACGAATACTGTAGGTAAAATATCAGCAGCAAAAAGAACAATTATGCTTCCATATGGAAACTACCCAGGGCTGTCACTCGAAAACGAGTACAACCCACATTGAATTAATGAGCTTACCAAGTATAGTCGGGTAATAGAAGAAAGATCAGTATATCAGGATTAATTCCCCATTCCTCTTGGGATTATATTAATATGTCTCTCGTAAAATATTTGAATTTATAGTAAAAATACCATCATAAATATATAAAACATGTTATGCCTATATAGAAAGGATAAAAGAAATATTAGGATTAATTTATGGTAAAATAGCGAAATATAGACAGAAAAACGAGAAAGAGATGGGACTAAAATTGAGTTGCAATGAAGCTTCTGCTGCAGGAAAGCGAGGCTGGCCGACTCTCCACGCAACGAAAACGCCTTGCGCGAGGTTTGAACAGCGATCTAGCTGACTTGCGTACGAACGAAATGTACGAGTAACCAAGCTAGGCGAGTCGTTCTGAAGAGAAGAACTCCCTCGCTCTCTCTCGTTGCCATGTATAAAAATACTTGTTTTACTAGCAAATTATATATATGGAATATGTTACACATATACAGTAGCGGACAAAAGTTTAAGACGATGAATTACAATTTGGTTCATAGATCTGTCATACAAGTACTAACGTTTCTTTCGGCTTCTTGTTTTTTTATAATACATGTGTACGTTTGACCTTCATAATGTAGAAGTCTCGGTCGTCAAATGTAAACAATATAGATTATACAATTTTTTTTTTCTTCCAACCATCTGTAAACAGCGGATATTAGTTTAAGATGATCTGTCGAACAAGATACCCGTAGTCGACCCACGCAATAATTTGATATATTAATACTGTAAATAGTTTGTGGTGTATCATCCAGTGTCTTAAGTTTAATTACGTACGAAAAGCGTATGGGTAAAGCCCGTAATTTGTCATCAACTGAACGAAAACTAATCGTGTCTCTACGGAAGCAAAATGAGACATTTTCTTCAATTGCAACTCAAATGAATCGATCAGAAACTTCTTGTAAGCAAGCGTGGTACAAGTTTGTGAAGACTGGGGACTATTTTGATCGACCAAAAAACGGTAGACCGCGGAAAACCACGCCAACGCTGGATCGTCGGATTCATCGATTAAGCGAGAGAGATCGTTTTCGTTCAGCAGTCGATATCAGAGCTGAAATATCCAGTAATAATAATGCACAAATTAGTGTAAGAACTGTCCGAAGACGATTAGACGAATTCAATTTGAAAGCACGAAAATCACGGAAGAAGCCGATGCTCAGTAAAAAGAATTTAAAATTACGACTGCAATTTGCTAAGGCTCATCGGCATTGGACAAGTGAGGATTGGCAAAATGTGCTATTTTCGGACGAATCCAAATTCAACCGAATTTGTTCTGACGGGATACTGTATGTAAGACGTCGAATTGGCGAAGATTTAAATCCTCGATGTGTTTTACCGACAGTTAAGCATGGAGGTGGAAACGTAATGGTGTGGGCATGTTTTTCTTGCAATGGTCCTGGACCAATACGCCGAATTAATGGAATCATGGACCGTTTTCAATACTTGGATATATTGAAAAATACTATGTTACCGTATGCCTACGAAAATATGGGTGATAATTTTATTTATCAACAAGATAATGACCCAAAGCATACGGCTCGGGTAGTGAAAAGTTTTTTTCAAGATGAAAAAATCACTTTATTACCGTGGCCGTCGCAGTCGCCGGATTTAAATCCAATTGAAAACTTATGGTGTACCATAAAAAGAAGGGTTCAAGGAAATAAACCAAAAAATTTTGACGATTTGTACTCTTTGGTTGAAAAAACGTGGAATGAAACAACTGTGGACGACTGCAAAAAATTAATTGATTCAATGCCTCAAAGATGTGCTGATGTGATAAAAAATAATGGACTGTGGACAAAGTATTGAAGGGAGGAAAATATCTGTATATTTTCTACCAAAAAATATTTTTTTACGTATAGTCTTAAACTTTTGTCCCCGAAGATATCAAACAAATTTATGTTTATCTAATGTTGTTACGCGCAAAATTGAATTTATGTAATAAATATATGAAGTAATGATTAATTAGCTAATACAAAAAAAAATCCACTGAGTCAATTATTTCCATAAAAAAATCAACGATTACTTTTTTTTTCCTCTCCGTCTTAAACTTTTGTCCGCTACTGTATATATAGGATAAAATGGAATGTTAAGATTGTTTTACAGCTGAACACCCATAAGTAAGACTAAACGAGAAAGAGAGAAAAACTATAACATGTTTCAATAAAGCTTCCTCTGCAGGAAAGCGAGGCTAGGCGACTCTCTGTGCCACTACGAACGCCTTATCGCTAGGGCTGAACGGCGATCTAGCCGAGTAACCAAGTTAGGCGAGTCGTTCTCAAGAGAAGAACTCTCTCGCTCTCTCTCGTTTCCATGCATAGAAATACTTGTTTTACCATCAAGTTATTTATATGGAATACATTACACATATATAGACAGGATAAAATGAAATGTTAAGATTGTCTTACAGCTAAATACTAAAAGTTAAACGAATCGAGAAAGAGAGAAAACGGTAACGCGTTTCAATAAAGCTTTCTCTGCAGGAAAGCGAGGCTGGGCAACTCTCTGCGCCACGACGAACGCCTTATCGCTAGGGCTGAACGGCGATCTAGCCGACTTGCGTACGAACGAAATGTACGAGTAACCAAGTTAGACGAGTCGTTCTCAAGTATCAGGGGTACAAATTGAAAATGCGGGTTTGATAACAGATGGCGTTACTAACGCTATACGCATCAGGCAGTACTGTGACTATGTTCATGTCAAAGCTACGTCTTATAGCTTTAATTTTCAGTATGTGTCAATTTGTCGCAGTGTCAAATTCATAGTTTTTTTGAGCTCTCAATATGTCGAGTTTCGTGCCAACAAAACAGCATTTGCGGGAAGTTTTAATTTACTTCTTTAATTTGAAGAAAAGTGCTGCTGAAGCACATCGATTGGTCTCCGAGGCTTATCCGAGTCATGTTCCATCGGTTTCAACGTGCGAGAGATGGTTTGTGCGGTTTAGAAGTGGTGATTTTGACGTTGAGGACAAAGAGCGGCCGGGCCAAGTGAAAAAGTTTGAGAATGCTGAATTGGAGGCAATACTCAATGAAGACTCGTGTCAAACTCAACAAGAGCTCGCAGATTCATTGGGAGTGACACAACAAGCCATTTCCCATCGTATAAAAGCCCTCGGAATGATCCAAAAGCAAGGACATTGGGTGCCGTATGAGCTGAAGCCGAGAGACGTCGAGCGCCGTTTTTTTGCATGCGAACTGCTGCTCGAACGGCAAAAACGGAAGGGTTTTTTGCATCGCATTGTCACTGGTGATGAAAAGTGGATCCATTACGATAACCCGAAGCGCAAAAAATCATATGGTTACCCCGGCCATGCATCATCATCGACGGCCAAACCAAATATTCACGGCGCCAAGCTCATGCTCTGTATTTGGTGGGACCAGCTGGGTGTGGTGTATTATGAGCTATTGAAATCGAACGAAACCATCACAGGAGCACTATACCGAACTCAATTGATGCGTTTGAGCCGCGCACTCAAAGAAAAACGGCCACAATACGAGCAAAGACACGACAAAGTAATTTTGCAACATGACAACGCTCGGCCACATGTTGCAGCGCCGGTCAAAACATACCTACAAACGCTGAAATGGGAAGTCTTACCCCACCCGCCGTATAGCCCAGATATTGCTCCTTCCGATTACCACCTTTTCCGATCGATGACACATGGCCTAGCTGACCAGCGCTTCCATTCTTACGAAGAAGCCCAAAAATGGGTCGATGACTGGATAGCAGCCAAGCCGGCCGAATTTTTTCGCGACGGTATCCGTAAATTGCCAGAAAGATGGGAAAAAGTTGTGGCTAGCGATGGACAATACTTTGAATAATTCATTTGTTACCATTTTTTCAGAATAAACGTTCAAAAATAGAAAAAAATCCCGCATTTTCAATTTGTACTCCTGATACATACATACAATATACACATTCTAACATACATACATACTTACAATAAGTAAGCTATTTTTTGTCTACACTAGAAATTACTAGGAAATTATTTATATGGCAAAACAACGTTTGCCGGGCAGCTAGTTATTTAATATTTGTTACTGTAGAAGTGGGGATTTGTATTTTTATCCGTATGTCTTTTAACATGTGCCGATGAGTACTCATAATCACATTTTATAGCGTATATGATTATAATCAAGACTCAAAGAAAATTAACCGTCCGAAAGTTGAAGCCTTGATTACAATTATAGCATTATATATTGTATATGTAATACAATATGTCATATTATGAGCATTCGTCTATAATAAGGTAGCATAGTTTTTTTGTATGTTGAATGATTTTAAGAATCATTATATAATTATTTTCATTGGTATGTGCAGTGTATAGTGCATAAAAATATACTTTATTAGTAGAATTTTCGTTTTCAACTGATGGATAATCAGCTGGCGCACGGCGATCGATATTCGCGTGTCGTTCGCTCGCGAGCGGTTATCTCTCTCGCTTGACTTCGGCTTCGCTCACCGGCTATCTCACTCATTTGACTCCAGCGCTCAACGATGCTTTCGTATCACGCAGCCATGTTGAAAAAGTAGACACTTTTCGGAACAACCACGGGAAGAGCGCATACATCTCCTGCACATCTCGGACTTTTCCACTGCCTTCACCGGACTTTCTCAACCTTCTGTGCTCACCAGGACTCAAAACTCAGGTAAGAGTACACCGTCACAATTCAGTGTAATTCAATGTCGGTGAGGAGTAGAAAATAAGTCGGTGCATTCTCGTAAAGGTCTCACCCGTAGATGTGCTCTGCAGCAAGGGGTGCACCACGTTTTCCACACTACTTGTTGCTCACCCAATTAATACAATTGCGTGTGTGCATATCAGTTCACTGTACTTTCCCCCAACCAAGCTTGCTAGGAAAGTACAGTGAATTTATTCCACTCATTTTGTGCATCCTCAAGCTCACTTCACCGTGCGGTGCAGTGTTGGCTGCTTCACAGTCCGTCATTGTAAAATTCCAGCACTTAAGTACCAGAGTTGCGTGTGCAAGCACTCACTCTTCGTGCATTCTAATTTTGTATCTCATTCAGAAGTTACTGGAATTAATAAAATCAACCTACGCACTTACATATCTCATCGCGTGGCGTGCTCCGCAGCGCTGGCTGCAGCACGTACACTACTCTCAATAAATACAGCACACAATTAATACAATTGTGTGTTGTAATTGTGTGCTAACTTCAGTTCTTTATATTTTATTTTTCTATTTGTTATTTTGACTGAAATTGGTACTTTTGTAAACTGACAATTAGAAGGTGAAAATAAACCACTTTCTCAATCTAAACATCTATTTGTCTCGCTTCTTTTTCTCTGTCTTGAGTGAAGACTCATAATTTTCAATATCTTCACAGATTCGCTCAAATTCAACCAGGAGGAATTCCGCATCATTTTGAATTCCGCATCATCAACGTTTATTCGAAACATAACGTACCTGCGAAAATAAACAGGATCGGAACAAAGTCGACGAAAAGATATAAAAAGTCAATCACCATTTAGTGACAGCTAAAAGACATCTTATAGTCATGGCCAAAAGACATATTTTAGCCAAGGCTATAAGACATCAAATAGTGGGACAAAAGACGCCTTATCGTCATCTTTTCGTTAACTTTGTGTTGTCACTGAAAGATGGCTTAACGGGAATTTCGAGGCGTTTTGGACATTGGTTAGACAACTTTAGGCTGTTATGCTGCGGAATTCTCTACAAAATTCCGTGAATAAATTATGACATTATCAAAGAAATCAGTCTTCATTTTTACATCAACCTGAACGATTAATTCCGGGTCGGACTCGTCCAAAACATTCAAGTCTAAAACTAAAATGGAAACCGAATATTTGTTTTCTCATCAAGGACTCGAGAGATTGCTATAAAATTGTTAAACTGTTATTGTAATACAGTTACGCTCACGATAATTTGACGACCGTTGGCCGTAAATTATAATGAAATTCAATTAACTTGTTCAACTCTAGCTCAGTATTTTACTCTCGTTGACGCGAGTGCTAACTCCTTAAAGACAATCGATCCCGATTGCTAAGTTTAAAATGAAAGAATATACCTACGACCGTATTATCTGATAATACGCGTATAACGGATTAACAGTGCTGTCGTGGTCGTGTCTGATCCTTTTCAGTCTCTTTTTTCGGTCTATACGTAAGGTTTTCATGCAAACTCAACCGCCACCCTTCTCATCGGTGCTCACTTTTTTTCTAGACGACACAGTGCAGTTGAAGTACAAGTAAGTAGTATGTGGTCGCCTTTGCTCCATCCCATTCCTATCCCCACTCCTTCCTCCACTACGTGGCTACGCCTACCACTCCACTTTCCCACCGTCACACTACCCACTCTATTTAATCAGTATCGGTAACGTGGAGATGGTGTACGTGGGGTGGTGTAGCTACTCTGGTGAACAAGGAAGAGTAGAGATAAGAGCAGGATGGAGAAAACGCGTCCACATACTTTGAAAAATGAATAAAATTATGTACTCACCACCTCAGCTGTTGTTGGCTTTAACCTTCCTGCCGCGGCGATTTTACGCTCCTGTCTCTCTCGAATGCATCCACTCACTCTCATGCGCACGCACGCACAAACACGCATGCGCGCGCTCGCTTGCCAGCACACTTTCACGCCCAAGAATTGTTCGCGTCGGGAAACTCGGGGTCCGCGAAATCCCCGTCCACGGCGCCGTCATTGTAGCCGATGTCAATTTCGGCGCTAAAGGGCTCGAATATCAAACCCCCCACATCCGCATGGTTTTCGCTTTCTAGCCGTACAGCGGGTTGCTATGACATCGACCAAATTTTGAAAACCGTGTAGGCGACATTCCACACGCAACGCTATGACCATAGTGTAGAGGGGTCCGGGTAATATAGATGGTCCTAATTCAAGATTATCGAGTGCCTCATGTCTATTAAAAATACTTCCAAGCAGCCGTCAGAGTCTGAATAGACCATCAGACAATGGACTATCCGGCCATATTGTACTTCCACGCACGACATATAAATATGAAACCGGAATTTTTGTATAGAAAATACACGTTTATTGTATGAAAATGATAAAAAATATTTTATTCGAAATACTGCCCATCGCTAACTATACATTTTTCCCACCTGTCAGACAATTTGTGGATGCCACGCCAAAAAAACTGTTGCTCTTTTGAGGCAAACGAGTCATCGAGCAATTTTCGTACATTTTCGTAAGAAGTAAAGCGCTGCTCAGCAAGTGCGTGTCCCATCGATGCATATAAGTAGTAATCGGACGGAGCCAAGTCTGGTGAGTAAGCCGCATGGGAATGTATTTCCCAACTAAACGCCTCAATCGGTTCCTTGACCAGTTTTGCTGTGTGTGATGGTCCATTATCATGAAGCAAAATCACTTTGTGTTGCCTTTTTTGATATTCTGGTCCTTTTTCACGCAAAGCTTGATTCAAATCGATCATTTGTTGTCGGTAGCATTCAGTATTAACGGTTTCGCCAGGTTTTAGCAGCTCATAATAGATCACACCCTTCTGATCCCACCAAACACAGAGCATTGTCTTCCGTTCATAGCGATTTGGCCTTCCAGTCGATGTCGATGGTTCGCCTGGAGTTACCCATGATCTTTTACGCTTAGGATTCTCAAAATATATCCACTTTTCATCGCCAGTCAAAATTCGATGGAGAAATGACTTTCTTTTGTACCTGGCGAGCAGCATTTCGCAAGTGGTTTTTCGGTTTTCCTGCGGTCTTTCATTCAGTTTATGTGGAACCCATTTTCCCATCTTCTGGATATTTCCCATGGCTTTTAAACGTATGAAGACGGCTTTTTGTGTCACGTTTTTAATTGATCCACGAGTTGTTGTTGCGTTTGAGCGTCATCCTCATCCAACAATGCTTGCAATTCGCTGACTCCAAACTTTTTCGGTGGTCTTCCACGTTCTTCGTTTCTCACGTAAAAATCGCCACTTTTGAATTTTTTAAACCACTCAAAGCACTGTGATTTACCAAGAGCATGCTCACCGTAAGCTTCGACAAGCATTCGAAGCGATTCTGCACCAGTTTTCTTCAATTGGTAACAGAAAATCAATGCTGTCCGCAAATCGTAGTTTCCAGGCACAAAATTTGACATGATCAACGCTATTACAAACTATGCTGTTGTATGAAACTTGTATTGTTGTGAGTTTAAAATCTTTGTCAGAGATGTCAACAAGGAAATGGCGCCAATGACGCGGTTTAACGGTAACTATATTGACAGCTAGGGCCATCTATGGGCAAAGTCCGGTTTCATATTTATAGACCTGGTATAGCTCGGCTTGTTCAACAGCACTGCCTCGATGCTTCGATATAGAAATTTTGATCGAAATTTACTCCACTTCCTGAAATGCGTCCCACATTTCATCCGTATACAGATCTATGGTCATTTGACACTTTACATTAACGACCGTACATCAAAATGCTGCACCCATAACATCGACGTCATAACGTGGATACATTTTACACTTTTATAGATCTGAACCGTTCTTGCGAACAGTTAAAGACAGAATGAATTCTCTGGATAATGCTAGAGAGTATCATGGGCTTAAAGATAACAACCCCCTCTGAATCATAACTAGGTGTCTGACGCTTTGAATGCATCGACAGCGGGTTTACACGTACGTATTGCTCTGTGCTCCTCGCGAAACGCTTGCTTCGTAGTAAAAGACGAAGAATATGATACCGCACCGGGAGAGACTTCAATTATATTTCTCTAATTATTATAGTATAAAATAAGAGACACAGTACCATATAAGTAACTCGCGAAAAAGTAGACACATGCGTCTTAAAACCGTGACATCTGTACGGTATCTGTATATTGCACCAATTCCGTCGCAATATCAAATTTATAATCGACGTGATTCGATTCTTCCTTATACAATTTTAAGAATCGCTCGCGATCCGCTGAGAACATTGTGTTGGGTGATGGAAAATGCAGAGCCGGTAGAGGACATGTATAATTCCGATATTCCGATGTCTTGAATAAATGCGGAAATGTACTTTTTGCCACCGCATCTGCAAAACCTTAGGCTTAGGTGAAGCGCTAAGAGCCATGGGTAAATTGAGACGAGGGCAGCTGTGCTTTTTGCACTTCGAATACATACCGTAAAATAAACTGCGCGTCGAAACCTCGTGCATTATGAGCAATACAGATGGTCTTTTTAAATTTCTGCGATAATACCAATTTCACGAGCTCCCCAACAGGATCATCGATAAACACGAATACGCGTTTATCACAGTCAGCACAATCGATCTCTATATCTGTGATATCTGGACATGTCATGCATACACAATGTAAAACACATATAATTGGCTGGTGAATTCGTGTCGATTTATCATGGTGCAATTGTTCATCTTGTTGCGTTTCAAAATCATACAACAAAAATCTCGTCAAAGTCTTACCTTTTCTTCTTTCCTTTAGCGTTACTAATTTGTTAAGAGGTGCTGTAAAACACGCATGCGTAGTCGTTCGAGTTTGCCTACATGTAATACAAAACGATATACCGCATACACGCCTCTTTTTATTCGTGGTTACAATCATACACAAGCAGCCTCTACAGAGTCATAATATCCGCGGAAACCTCACCCTTGTGATGAGCTGATCAAAAAACGTCAAAGAACGGACTAATACAGTCTGCGCAATACTCAGACTGAGAGGCTCTATTACCGTTGCTATAAGTGGATTTACACCGAGTACATGGATAGTTACAGCGATGTTCGAGTACTCACTTATAAAGGGTGGTTAAATTTTAAGGGCCGATGTTGAATGTGAACCACACCTAAACGTCAAGTTTTTTTCTGCATTTCATTTGACATTTCTCAATTTCAGACTAACTCAATTTGAACCATGGAAAGATACACAATCGAGCAACGCGTTAAAGTTATTCAGGCTTATTATGAAAATGGGCATTCAAATCAAAATGCATATCGTGCACTTCGTGATTTTTTCGGTCAATTTAATCGTCCAAGTGTGCGTACAATCGGAAAAATCGTGCAAAAATTTGAGAAAACCGGGTCTGTAGGAGATATTAAAACACCAGTGCATGCTCGTACAGCTCGTACTGTAGAAAATATTGCTGCTGTTCGCGATAGTGTGGCCGTGAAGAGCCGTCCACCTCAACTCGTCGTCGTGCCCAACAATTGCACCTCTCACACTCGTCGTTGATGAACATTATGCATAAAGACTTGCTTTTACACGCTTATAAGGTGCAATTGACTCAAGAACTAAAGCCTCTTGACCATTCCAAACGTCGTCAATGGTCAGAATGGTGGCAAGAAATGGCAACAGTGGATGATCAATTTTCGAAGAAAATCATCTTCAGTGATGAGGCACATTTTCACCTCAGTGGATTCGTCAATAAGCAGAATTGCCGCATTTGGGCGAATCGTAATCCAAGAGTGATTGTCGAAAAACCAGTGCACCCACAAAGAGTGACGGTTTGGTGTGGTTTATGGGCTGGCGGCATCATCGGGCCGTATTTTTTCCAAAATGAGGCCGGTCAGGCAGTTACTGTGAATGGTGTTCACTATCGTGAGATGATAACGAACTTTTTATGGCCCGAATTGGAAGATATGGATGTGGGCGATATGTGGTTTCAACAGGACGGTGCCACTTGCCACACAGCTAACGAAACAATGGCTCTTTTGCGCGACAAATTCAATGGCCGTGTTATCTCACGTGGTGGCGATGTCAATTGGCCGCCAAGATCATGTGATTTGACACCGTTGGACTTCTTTCTTTGGGGTTATTTGAAAGAAAAGGTGTACGTCGATAAGCCAGCAACAATTCAAGAGCTGAAGGATGAGATAATTCGGTACATTAACGGCATAGAACCTCAATTATGCCTGAGCGTCATCGAAAATTTGGACCATCGGATGGAGGTGTGCCGCCGAGGTCGCGGCGGCCATTCGGCCGATATTTTGTTCCATACATAATTGAACCATACCATATTATCATAATAAAAAGAATTGACAATAATTTCCTAAATAATTTGTGTTTTATTCAAAATCAACATCGGCCCTTAAAATTTAACCATCCTTTACTTACAAGGAAAGATAGTTTGGTGTCGCCCTCCGATATTGATGAAACTCACGTATGTTGTACAGCATCGAAAACTAATAGACACGTATTTTTATTTATCGGCGGAAAAATATTACTGAGGGGTGAAATCGCCCTTCAAAATTAGCATGTGGAGGGGTGATTATGCAGTTTTACCCAGAAGGCGTCAACCGATTTTAATGAAACAACAACCAAAATACTCCTCATTGAAGACAATCAAAATTCTACGTGAAGTTGAAGAAAAAAATTCATTTGCAGGGGTGAAAAACCCTCTGATTTTTCAATTTTCCACCCTACACAAAAAAGTAACCAACCAAATTGAACAGAACATGTACCATTTGGAAGGGCAAGTTAAAACAAAGTTGACGTGTTTTTGTGCATTCACAGGAAAATGAGTTTACGGGGGTAAACTACCCCTTATCCATTAGTACGTATATTTGTGCGTATATTCTTGTTTCTCGTTCTTTAAATGTTCGAATTGATTCGAAACATTCCTGTAGCCGAAGTCAACAGGGGGCACTTCGCATGATGCTTCGTTTATTATTAAGGGGGTGAACGGCTGTTACTTACAATTAGAATGATCCATTCACGAGTTTCGCGTTATTTACTGAAAAAAATAGCTTGTTCAAATACAGAATACTGGGGAATGTTGGTGGGGTTGCGTGGTTGTATGGCATATATTGTAACATAGTTACACGCGCTAACGCGAATTTATATTTCCGATCGGCTAGAGGAGCCGATATTATATATTTCGAGCAATAAGTACAGCGGGCGCTAGGCCGACGAACCCGGACCTAGCGTTAAAACTAGTGTCGTCACGCCTCTGGAATTCGCTTATCGCCGAAAACAGCAGGTCAGCGACCAGCTGGCCTTGCTCGGCGACGAGGGAGAGCCAGGGGGGGCGTGACAACGGTATTGGAAGATCAGGCGAAACGGGACAAATTTTAAAATCAAAGTCTAGGGTGACGTAGAGGGAACCAGGGTGGGGAGACGGCTATAAAAGCGCTTGCACCGGAAGGAAGGCGCTCTTACTCGGTAACACGAACCCAACTAAAAGTAATTCGAAGTGCATAAGTCTTAAAAACGATAATCTCAAAAGTAAAGGGAAGGATATTCAGAAGATTAATTAGTCGGTTGTTTGAAAGCGAAGCAGTACTAGAAGTAGTTAAAAATCATCATATAGGATTAATCGCATAGATACCCGCCGAGAATTTAGTGCATAGGAATAAGAAAATAGTGTATGATAAAATAAATTAAAGAGTGCGGACTTTAAACCAGTAGGAAGCATAGGAATCGCCTTTCCTGCGAGAGAAAGCAAGAAAGGGCGAAAAGTGTGAGAAGTGTGAGAGAGCAAAGCATTGTAAACAGAGTTGCTACACTCTATACAAGGAGAGACTGGGGTGTGTGGTGGTATGTGTGTGGGCAACGAGGAATACCAAGAATTTCGGGTAAAATAAGTAGAAATAATAATAAATATAATCAAGGGAATTCCCTAATTTTTGAAACCGAGAAAATAGAATTAGGAAATGTAGAAGATAGGATAATTGTAATTAAATGAGAATAAGTAGCATTAAATACATAGGATGAATAAGTACGAGTAAACGAATCTCGCATCTGAGAATATAAATGATAAAGTGTGTATGAGCAAAAGCAGTGTGAGAGAAAAAGAATTGTAAGTAGAGTTGCTACACTCTATAAAAAGAGCGAATGTGCAGCGAGATAGCGAGGGAAGCAAGATGCTTATGTGACAGGTATGCAGTGGTACCGCTTGATGAGGAGCGAGAATAAGTATAATAAGAGCGAAGGAGAGAAAATAGTAAATAGAGTTGATCCGCTATATCGAAGGAGTGAGTGCGAGGAGGAATAGCCAGTGGTGCGGTATATGTCCGCATCGAATATATAGTGATAGCGTGCCACCGGACCAAAACAGACTTCCGAGAAATACTATGAATTCGTGCATCGGAAATAGTGTAATAAATTGCGGAGATAATCGCTAGAATAACGTGCGTAGAAAGATCATTACGAAAAATTGTAATGAACAAAATTAATAAGTGACGTTTTTTTTTTGTGGAAACTGATTTCTTTCAATAAAGCATCACTATCAACCACCATGCAGTCTAAATTAATTAGTTATGTGTCGAGCCCAAAATCCCACGATAAATAAAAAAATATATGTGAACGAAAAATTACCGTTACAGTATGTATGGATGTATTTCGAAACAGCGGCAATCAGCTGCGGACATAGGCGAGAGATAACTAATACCCGGTTTCGGCAAGCGCGTTTATTCGACTGTCGTCCTTTTCACGTCCCGTGTTATCGCTCTCCCCACTCTCCATTCTTTCACATAGATTCTTACCGCCTTGCGCATCTACATACACCACAGTATATAATATAATTTATCATTTCTTTTACAATTCATCAACGTGCACATCACTGTCATAATTTGCAGCAATCACGGTTCGTAAGTCGTGCAGAAATGATACTCTTCAAAAAAATGTTGCAAGCACAAAGACTTCTTGCTCCATGAGCATCCGATGATGGCCACATTATTACAGCCTAGTTGTTGGAAAAAAGTGGACTGTAAATGATTCGCAGGTGAAATTGGTAATCAGTACCAAGATGTTATTTTAAAGTAGCATTTCTTGCTCCATCTGTTAAAAGACAGTGGACACACAAATATACATAAATAAATACCGGAAACTATAGAAAATAATATATTAAAAAGCGTATAGAGGAGAGAGTAAATTTAGAACCAAATGTGGTGAGCTAATTACAGCACACGATTGCATTAATCGTGTGCAATTGATGAGTGGATCTGTCACGACCCGGCCTTGCGGTGAAGCTGACACTGTGTGCTTGATGAGATGAGTCCAATGATGCTGTACCGGTATGCCGACGTCAATATATCAATGTTGATATGGTCGAAGAGTTTGATGTGACTGTAGGTCGGCTGAGTAGATCGGTGAGTCTGATTTGGATGCGCTTAATCGATGAGAGAACGCACGAAACACGGTGACGGTGTAAACCGTCCTAGAGCAAAACGCAAGATGGTTGCGTTATACGAAGCAGCCGTTGTCTCGCCAAGCAGTCAGAGAACGCTTGCGCGCAGCGACCTGTTGCTTGGCACGCTGACCAAGTGTAGGATTTACAGCTCCTGCGTCGTGCTGCCGCTGAGTGGCAACAGCAAGCGGTTGACTATGCTAGCCTGCAGTGCGCAGTCTTGCTACGCTCAGCAGAATGTTTAAGCATTCTCAAACACTAGTACTTCACAGTGTGCTTGAGACGATTGACCGAAACCGAAACTCACTGGATTGTCGAACTCGCTTGGCTTATCGGTTATATAACTACTTTTGAACCATGCATATTTGAAAAGATTTATAAATCTGGGTGATGAAAGTTGATTGTGTGCAAGCGATTGCAGTTTGATCATGTTGTTTCTTAAGTGTAAATTAATATCAGAATTAAGTAATGATACACTGTCGGAAAAATGCCGTACATAATTTAATAATAAATAAAAACCTCTTAATAATAAATAAAACATCATGCGAAGTGCCCCCCGTTACTTCGGCTAAAAGGAATGTTTTGAATTAGTTCGGACATTTAAATAACGAGAAACAAGAATGTACGCACAAATATTCGTACGAATGGATAAGGGGTAGTTTACCCCCGTAAATTCATTTTCCTGTGAATGTGCAAAAACACGTCAACTATACTTTAACTTGCCCTTCCAAATGGTACATTTTCTGTTCAATTTGGTTGGTTACTTTTTTTTGTAGGGTGGAAAATTGAAAAATCACGGGCTTGTTCACCCCTGCGAATGAATTTTTTTCTTCAACTTCACGTGGAATTTTGATTGTCTTCAATGAGGAGTATTTTGGTTTTTGTTTCGTTAAAATCGGTTGACGCCTTCTGGGTAAAACTGCATAATGACCCCTCGACATGCTAACTTTGAAGGGCGATTTCACTCCTTAGAAATGTTTTTCCGCCGATAAAAAAAATATGTGTCTTTTAGTTTTCGATGCTCTACAACATACGTGAGTTTCATCAAAATCGGAGGGGGACACCAAACTAGCTTTCCTTGTGAGTCAACGCAGATGAATCCGAAGATAAAAATAGTGAATGTCGAAGAAGATTCATTTAAATTGACCGATGAAGAACTAGTTGACACAATTAAAAAGCAGACTGGGATAGAGGAAACCGAAGGAAGGTGGATAAAAATCGTGAAAAGATTAATGAAGGGAAGGGAACAGGAGCGAAATAGAAGAGAAATCAACCATGGATCAATAATACTAGAAGTAGATGAAGTAAGTCACGAGGAGCTACTGAGAAAAGGTAAGCTGAGCATGGGATGGAGAAAATGTCTGGTTTTCAATCACGTCAACGTAAAGCGATGCTTCAAGTGCTAAGACTATTATCATATAGCGAAGAATTGTACAAGAGAAGAAACCTGCTACAAATGTGCAGGAAAACCCAACGCAAGAGAGTGTACAAGAAATAAGAGTAAGTGTGTAAACTGTACGCTTAAAAACCAAACGTACAATCTGAAGATAAATGTAGAACATAGTGCGCTGGACCGGGAATGTCCAACATACAAAACAGCGTTGCAAGAAGAGAAGAAGAGAACGGGATGGATAGAGAAGCAATCACAGATGGAAGAGACGATATGGTACACGAATGCGCAAAATCTTTTAGCACATAACGAAGAGATACGACACCAGGTGGTTAACAGAATGAAACCTGCAATCATAGCGTTATCGGAGACGAGGGTGACTGCTGAAATCGGGGACAGTGAAGTATATATGCCGGGTTATAGTGTAATTAGGTGCGATGCAGAAAATAGAAACACAGGAGGGGCTATAGTATGCCGGAGTGTAGCAATAGAGGTCAATGATAAGATATTATATATAAAGGAGTTATAATAGTGGTGTACCATTCACCGAGTGCTTCAGATGCGGAATTTATTAGATTCATAGAGGACTTAACTGAAGAGATGACAATAAAAGGAGATTGTTTAATAATAGGAGATTTTAACATAGATGTGACAGGAAACTCGTTCTATAAAAAACAACTAATAGTAGTATGTGTACACCTTTGCTCCATCCTTCTCTTATCTCTACTCTACCGCCGCGCTACCCACTCTGCTTGACCAGTGTCGGTAACGTGGAGATGGTAAAGTGAGGTGGTGTGGGTACCTTGGTGAACAAGGAAGAGTAGAGATAAGAGCAGGATGGAGCAAAGGTGTACACATGCTTGGAATAAAATTTTTAACTCACCCTTGTGTTGGCGGCATCTGCGACGACTCACCAGGGTGACGGGCACAATATTTATTCCAATATTCCATGGCACACACATATGCACACACACGCACTCTCTCTCTCCCTCTCTCTCTCTCTCTCTCTCTCTCTCTCTCTCTCTCTCTCTCTCTCTCTCTCTCTCTCTCTCTCTCTCTCTCTCTCTAACTCTCTCTCTCATTCATTCATTCACTCACTCACTCACTCAAAAACCACAGCTACGCGCCCGGGTAATGCGAATTACCTGCACCCGTGGAGCGCGGGAACCATCAGGGGTACGCATGCGTGTCCCGATCAGCGTATTATTACCGCGCATTTCATCGATCCGATCTAGATATCCGTCCTCGTCAATTAAATGATCGAGGCCGAATGACGTACATCTCATGAGCAACACCGGTAACATACTAATCGACGGCTCGGGATGAAATAGGTGAGACCAGTCGATGTATATCGATTCCTCGAAATCGACCAGCAACACCTCGCAGCACCCGTCATCACTCACGTCGACGATCTTCCCGAGCATAGCTCTTTGATGCCGCACAACTACACAACCCACTCCAACGCGCAAGTCCTCGACCACAAAACGACTCCTCCCAATAAACTCCTGAATGTACATTCTGTCCAAATTATCATCCAGTTCGGATAATGCTATGCACATTTTACCCGTCCGCAGACACACGGTATTATCACTGCTACCACATATTACCCGACACACAAAAGCTACCGATAGCTCCTCATCTAGATACGTCGGATACATTTTCTTTTCGCGATTTAGACTTTCGTCGTGCGCTACTAAAGACAGACTGAATGCTCCGGATGATGCTGGCGGTGATCACAGCGTTTGAAGATAACAAACGCCCCTCTGAATCATAACTAGGTGTGCAGCACTTTGAATGCGATGGCAGCGGTTTTGCACGTGCGTACCGCTTTGCGCTGTGCTTCTCGTTAAGCGAATGCTCTGCAGTAAAAGACGCAGAATATGATACCGTGCCGCGAGAGACCTCGATTATAATTTATATATAATTATAAAATACGAGACACAGTAAACCGACGTATTTGTTTTTAATTAATCAATATTTTATTTAAATCACTTTACAGATACAGGGTGTCCGCCGGGAAGGTATACTACTTTGTTTGTTTATAATTTTTGATTAAATGAAAGAGAATGGATCTTATATTGCTAAATGTTTTATTTAATGTCGGCAATTATGTATGGAATACAATATCAGATAAATGTCCGCCTCTGTTAGCCTCACAAATGCGAGCCCTTTTGAACACATTTTTCATTACATTCTCACACATTTCACGCGGTATTTCATTAATTTCATCACCAATATTTTGTTTGAGTTGCTCAAGCGTTTCTGGTTTGTTTGCATAAGCCTTGCTTTTTAGATATCCCCACAAAAAGAAGTCCGGAGCAATCAAATCAGGCGACCGTGGAGGCCAATCAACATCACCATTTTTTGAAATAACTTGTTGTGGAAAGAGGTCTCGCAGTAATTTTAGTGTAATCCTGGCTGTATGCGATGTGGCACCGTCTTGTTGATACCACATGTTAATCAAGCCCAAAGCATGCAGTTGTGGCGTTAAAAAGTTTTCAATCATATCACGATATCGCTCCCCATTTACAGTTACCGTTACGCCGTTTTGATTTTCAAAGAAGTAAGGTCCAATGATTCCTCCTGACCAAATTGCACACCAGACTGTCATTTTTAATGGATGTAAAGGTGACTGATGAATAATTTGAGGGTTTTCCATTGCCCAGAACCGACTATTCTGTTTATTCACATATCCATTTAAATGAAAATGTGCCTCGTCACTCATTATGATTTTTTCATGAAAATCGGGGTTGTTATGGGCGAGCTGTAACATCCTATTGGCATATGTACGGCGGTGTAAATGGTCTTGTCGAAGAAGCTCTTGTGTCAACTAGATCTTAAATGGAAACAAATGCAAATCCTTGTGCAAAATTGTGGCCAAACTTGTTCTTTGAAGACCAAGCTCCTGAGCACGGCGTCGAATTGAGGTTGATGGATTGTTTTGAACACTTTCTTAAGCAGCAGTAATGTTTTCAGCCGATCTTGCAGTACGTTGTGGCCTATGCTTGGGCCTATCACTTACAGACCCTCTTTCTTCGAAATCATTCACTACACGATAAATAGTGCGTTTTCTTGGCACGTTGTTTCTCCCAAAAATTTCACGTAACTTTCTCATCGTCACAGTAATCGATGATTGATTTTGATAAAATGTTTTAACGATTAAAACACGTTGGTTTATCGAATATTTTTCCATAATAATTTTGCCACGTGTCTACTTCACGACTGCCAAATATGAACTGTCAAGACTAACGTTTACCAAAATGGCGGCAAAACAAAGTAGTATACCTTCCCGGCGGACTCCCTGTATTTACCGTCGTATGCAACATCCCTGCAAACACGGTAATCTTCGCTCGGAGACTCCTCCGCCGTTGAATTTATTTTTATCACTGTCTGATCGTCGAGAGGCAAATGCATTGTAATATTCACGCACTAATCTGTCGTTTTTAATTACATTATCGCTAAAAAGATTATTAAATCGCGACATGGTGAAACCGCACAACATAAGATGTAGGAATACGATGCAAAACTGTCCACACACATCCGACGTATTACTCTGTAGCTGCTTGAGGCCGTACCGATAGACTTGCAGTTTCTTCGTAGTCGTGCGAGATGTTGCGGTATAACCGGTGGTAGCCCGCAGCTATCAAAGTACATTCCTTTTCCATGATGGTTAACGTACATGGCGATCCAATGCTCTCCAGGTCCGTCGTGGTTATCCGTGTTAACTACGAGTCCAGCCGGTAACAACCATACACGAGGAATTATGTCAGCCGGGTATACGCCAACGGTTGAAAGTGGTAGATACTGCGGACTCTCGTAGATTTGTCTACTGTCCATGCTGAACACATAGTCAATGATTAAATGATGACCGATACGCTTTGAAAGACGTATATATATGCAAAATTTATTTCACAGCATCGTCGATCGTGTCACGACTACATGATGAAGATTTCTCCTCTTTCTTATTCTCTTCCTCTTCGTCTGCTGACCAAACATCCATGTATGATTCTCCTTTAAACGGGTGCTCGCGAAGCAAATTTTTTATTTGGAAAGCCTGGCGCATTGCACAATGCGAAGACGCTGTATCGTTTATCATATCGTGTCTGAAGCATTTTCGCAAAGATTTCGGCATAAATGTGTACGATGGGGCGCCCTCCTCATCCTCCAGGTTGGAAGTTTCACGACTCGTGATATCGCAAGCAAGTATAGCCTTCTCGTGACCGCGAGTATAGATACGTCTTAATTTTCGCGAAATATCACGCAAATTACCGTATGCTTGTTTACAGCTCACATCGCCCTCGTACCATTCCAGATCGTGAAAATATTTCGACAGAAAATTATTCTGGCTTTTCGAATGCTGTGGTAATTCGGCAAAGTGAGACGGCGGTGCGACGATCCAATGAGCAGAGTACGGTCTATCCACTGCTACCACGGTAATTTCTTTCGGAATAAATTCCGAGTCATTACTACGCATTCCCTGTATATCCACGACGATATCCGTTTTCACGTCTAATCCGTACAGATGCTCGAGTTCGACTGATTAGTTACTCACAGACACGCGTCTACGGCTCTTAACACGAAATAATTTTATGCCAACATCAGCACATTTTTCGCTTATCCGGTAAAATCCACTATTACTTGCCGAGAGGCATCAATTTCTAGGACATTATCATATTCCGCGTAGACCACACAATTTATCGTTGAAGCAAGCGCATCCTCAAATCGTACCTCTATTCTCACACTACCATGCTTTATTAAATTCCAATGTGTATTGCTGTTCGCCGAAAGATCGAGTGTCAAATCAAACGCAAACAGACAGTATCCATCGCGATAATTATCGCGATCGATTGAATTACCGTCGTTCAAGAAATGTATTCCAGTTCCCGAAAACAACGTTTGAAAAGCATCCACATATAGATGACTTTTCGTGAAATCAGGTTGTAACGGTTTCGAAGGTATTTGAGCACCATCGACATACAACGAGAGATAATTTATCTTGTAATTTCGGAAATTGAATGGATTCATACTGAAGTCGCCGTTAAATGCCTTGTTATCGACAAAACCGATAATTATACGCTTCGGCAATTGACCTAACACGATATTATCGATAGTCTCTCCATGAACACCAGAGTGTATTGAAACGGCTTTTACCTCGACTCTCGCAAGAGGATATTTAGCCGTAGATTTTGCCAGAGTTCAAGCATGCGAGAGCAGCACACCAGGAGCTATTTTTGTTCTACGAACGAGAAGCGATGCCTCGAGAATCTTTAAGCCGCATTGACTATTCTTTGTATCCCTCACAAGACAAAATGAATCTCTAGATCGCACCAACCGTAGTCGCATCTCGACGCCGTTTAATAGGAATCGCTCCTGATTGAATATATCGCAATGCAGATGACCGAGCAAGTCTATAGTTTTTTCGACATTAAAAAATTGTTTTCTCTTCAGAAGACCCGTATTTTCCGATGTTATATCATTCATTTTTTTAGGGGTATTGCCGTACTAGAGAACGCTCGTGAGATGCGAATTTTTTGCTGCTGGACCGTAATTCAAAAGTGTTTCCATGTACGCTCGCTAAGCGTAGGCATTATTTGGACGTGAAACGAATTTTTGATTCAGGTATACATCTGCCTGATTAAACATAGAATGCAAGAGATTGTTTACACGGCCGGCACTTACTTTCGACGATGTGCCCGCGGCAATTTCCATAGTAGTAGGAGATGTTATTTTCTCTCTCAGACTAAGCCTAGTATGCGCGAGATCGATATACTCATCACCCTGTCCAGGAATAACAAATTCAATCGGTGAATCATCTGGTAGCGAAGATATTGGTTTGTAATACACCCAATTGGAGCCTTCGATAGTAGTTTGCGTCGGTGGGAGTGAAAAAAATTCAAGTTCCGACTTAAGACACTCGCACGAGTGCGCATGTAGAAAAGCCATCTTGTTTCAGCTATCCAAAATTATCTGCAACTTTTCGTTGACGAGTCTTCTTCTTCTTATTGTTCTTATTATTCTTCTTCTTCTTCATTACTTTTCTCTTTATTACACTTTTATTTTTACGGGAGGTACGTCGTGGTTTACGTGGGTTCGATGAATGAGGAGTTCGTGAAATTTTGCGCTTTTTATAACCAGAACCCCGCATGAGAGTGTCAATTTTTTCAGAGGCTTTGCGTTTGAGATTACTGCCTGATTCTCGCGCTCTCTCGCGAATAGCATCTTTCACAGCTATATTTCTATCGAGGATATCACCGGCTACGTTTACACCAGCGCGCAACGCCTCTTTTCCAACTGCTTCAGCGCCCTTCTTTAGAAGTGGTAACACTCGACGAAACAGGCCCCCGAGAAAGCTGCCGATATCGTGTCCTCGTTGATTAGGTGTTCCGATATAAACATGGCTAATGCCACCGTACCCGCGACGACCCCATCCGTGTTGCACACTGTCAATATCATCCATAGTAGTGTAATCAATCGTGGGGCCTTTTGAAATGTAGTGTCACAGTCAACATTCCCTGCTCGAATGGTACAGGATCCCCAAATTCGTCTCTTATATCGATCTCGATAGTGTGTAAATTATTGCGCAAGAGAGGTATATATCGTGGCGTTGCAAACGATTAAATTTTTATCGAACCATAAGGACAGTCATCAGTATCAATGGGAACAACTCGTAAGAGGGGTGTTTGTACATCGCCTGTAATATAGCTCTCGCAGATATCTGTGTATAGAAACATGATGCCCGGGGTGTTTGTACATCGCCTGTAATATAGCTCTCACAGATATCTGTGTATAGAAACATGATGCCCGGTATAGCACCGGTGAGAGATGCAGGCCTCGACCCTGTGCATTCGCAATGCGGTTCTATCATTACTGACCTACAGGCCTCTTCCGAGAATCCTAGTAGCCTTGCGATAGCGGGCGATACGCGAAAGTCGTGGTAGCGTAGATCGTCGCATACGCGTACCACTTCGACCTGCCCGCTCGAAAACGATTTAAAGCGCAAATGATCGGCCACATGAGGTAACTTATTTATACTCTCCAAAAGAGCGTCTATAGAGCGATATACACCAGGTGCTACTTGGTCTCTATCAGCGCGTCTCCGTGTTAAAAGATTTAAACCCGATGAATCATAATCACCATCCTCAAAAGTTACGAGATTTCCTACAGTAGGAACATGTAAAAGAGTCATCGGATAAGCAATTTCCACAAGAGAAACAGACCATTCTCCGTGCAAGCGTATCTGACGCGGTAGTTTTGTAATAAATTTCGTCGTCGTATTATTCGGAAAATACTGCATACTACTGTTGCTCGGTAGTACGACAAAGAAAGAGCTATCCTTGGAGCTCATATTTATCAGGGACGATGATTTCGAGCGTTCTTCCTCTTTGTCCTCTTCTTCTCTTTCGTCTTCTCAAATGACGGAGGCACTCGTACTCGTGATAATTCTGCCTCGTAGAAAATACCGTCCATAGTCTCGTTATTCAGATCGTGTAAAATATACACGAATGGTTCTCCATTCACTGATGTTCGTTGAATCTTGAATAATTCGTTACTGCAACCACGCTCACATCCTTTCACGAAAGCTGCTTTAGCTGTACTGATACGTACCAAGTCACCGACGCTGTATTTAGGCTTTTTAATTTTTTTCGCGTTACTGTCGTAACGCCGTGCTAAATTGTCTCGGGCTATAAAGGCATTTTCGAGGGTTACTTCGCTCGGAGGAATACGCGTTCCGCATTGTGTAGTGTGATTATAAGCATATAAAAAAATTTGTAAAACATCGATGTAACGCTTATTTCGCGTGTATGTAAAGTAGCGCCACTTTCGCTCTTTTATTGTTCGATCAAAGCGTTCGGCAATTTAGGCTTTTATATGAGGGTTACGAGCAGCGCGAAAATCGATATTCTTTTTCTTGAGAATTTGCTGAAACGGAGCGCCGATAAATTCTTTGCTTCGATCAGTTTGCAATTGCTGCGGGCGACGATTATTACTGCGTGCGAGTATGCGTGTGAGACCGCGAGCCACGTTTGCGCTCGTTTTGTCACGCAAAGCCTCGACCCACGCGTATTTGCTCAACACATCGATAACAACAAGCAGATACGCGTACCCATTGTTGTACGTGGCTATCGAGCGAAGATCAGCTAAATCAGCCTCCCATACATCGTTTATATTACTCACGCTGTACGTACGACGGGGAAATCGTCGTCGCACGAGACGATGCATTTTATATGAATTCTGTGTCTCGAGCCATGGTAAAACATTTTTTCGCGCTACTCTTCGATCCACCTGGGCCAAATTTTTTGCTCGAGAATAGGAAGCAGGATGAGCGGTGTCATAATAGATTTTTTGAAGAATTTTCATAACTTTAGCGATGACCAGTTAAATGGATTCTTTTTCTTTGTCTTTTCTAACTGTGTGGGGGGTCGATATTCTGCTTGTGCGATGTTTTGCAATTGTTTGTCCTCTTCTTCATCCCCCTCCTCCGCCTCGATGATGTCGTTTTCAGCCGTGGGCATTAAATCTCTGTTTGAGTGTGCGGTCTCGGCCTCGTTGATATTGTTGTTATTACTATTGCTGCTGTTGCTGCTGCTACTATCGTTATGGCGCAGTAAAATGAGACGCCACTGTGGTGTCGAGGATGATGTAGGTGTAGGCTCGTGTAGTAACTCGGGATTGCCGATATATTCGCGTGGCATCTGTATCGCTCGCAGGAGTTTGGCAAAGTGAGATCGTCCGATGGGTTTCTCGCGTTTTCTAGCTCGCATAGCATCGTTAACAAGATCAACGATATTGGAATTTGAAATTCTTCTACCGTTTATGGAAACAACACCGTTACGATCCCATGTCATTTTTTTACCAACGGCTCTGCGATGCAAATTGCGAAGCAACGATATTGCTTTAGATTAAAATTTTCTTGGTACGCTATCGATAATAAGTGTGTCATTGAGTCGAGATTTAACTTTGTTCATTAAAACGTCGTCGGATTTATTCTCGTGGCTATCGAGTATTGCTATTTTTTCGTTTTGATCAAATATTCGGTACTGCATTATCGTACTCAGCCATGTGAAGATAACGCTGTAAAACCTGCTGGTACGCTATCCATTTCTCTCTTTTGCTCTTGTACTAGTGAGAGTTTAGAATTTCACTAAGCTCAGAGTCGAGGCGCGATAATGGCGTACCGGTAGTCTGTACGGAAGGCAACGGGTCTGCACTAGTAGCAGTAGTAGTAGTAGTAGCAGCAGTAGTGGCGAGTCCAGCGAGACGATGTATGTTATCATGAGGAACAAGTACCATCTTTCTGGCATATTCCATGTCTCGTGTAGGCCAAGACAGGCACAAGAAGCAACTTGAGAAATCCGACACAGTGCTCGACGATGATCTTCCTCTTACCGCTCCAATTTCCCCTTTTGGCGGCTAGTCGTCGAAGAATTGTCGCGTGCCTCCGAAGATAATTCTTTTGCACGTTGTTCAGACTCACGTTTCCCTATAAAACGTTTAGAGCACACTCGCATATGCAGCGTACGAGCGTTACATTTGCTTTGCGCAAAATTGCACGTCGTTAATCTTGCTTTGCGCAAAATTGCACGTCGTTAATCTTGCTTTAGATAACACAGCGCTTGCAATATAATTATTTGCTTTTTATCGAGAGGTCCGCGCAACGCCATTACAAGTGCATTACTGGTACATCGCGCGATGCATCGCGAACTTTTATTGCTTTTTGAGGCACGTAAACGTAATGATATTGGTCATCGCGGATTTTTAAAGACAACGATATAATTAGCGTTTAAGGAGATATCGCGCTGCCCGTGACCCTGATGGAAGAGATTTTGCGTGATGAAAATGACACTTAGATTTTTATGATGGCTACCCTTGGTGAAAAGATCGACCACAGTATTGTTGGATGCCTCGCGCATTAGATCGTCAATGACCACAAGTTTAGGTCTTGTATCATTCGAGTAGTCTACTGCTTGCGGTAAACCCTCGCGAAATTCGATTTTATCACCGTACTCTGAATACCCGGACTGCCACTCTGAGTAATAAAAAAATATACGCTCGAACGGCACATCCGTCATTTCGCGCATGTATTTAAAGAATTTTTTTACAAAATATGTTTCACCACAACCCGTAGGACCGCTTATCACAGCTGTCCATGGATGTTTCCAACGTGTATCCATATCGATGAGTGTCTATCAAAATCAATCAGCAGACTCTTAAATAAGCTTATACCGCGGCGGCGGCGGCGGCGGCGACCCCGCGGCATCAGCTATTTTCGCGGCCTTAAAGAGCTGATAAGGTGCTGTGCGCCTGCACTAGCTGGTGTTTATGCCGTATGTAAATTGAATAACGATAGTTTTTATATTTCTCACAAATAAAGCAATATTTTTATTTTACTATGCATACATCTCTATATGCAAATTTTACGAATCATTAAATTCTAAACAGCAATATTATATCCACGGATGTAGCACGAGAAAGTCAGAACAAAAGGAAACGCTCGATAAGAAAGACGGGGCAAAGGAATCAACGATGAGAAAGTCAGAACAAAAGGGAACGGTAGAGAGATAGCAGCTACTGCTACGAATAGTAGCACAAAAAGAACGAGCCGACAACGGTTTTATACATAATAAATCAATATTTTTTTTTTAAATGTATTGTACACAGTAAATATGATACATGAAATTAGACAAAAAGATTATTCTAAAATATCGCGAATTCAACCGTAAAACTATATACTTTTTTGCGTTATACTAATTAGCGTATTTCACAATAGCCGTACGGTACAGTAGAGTACATCCCGTGCCGCTTTCGCTTCGTGTTAACAGGTTCGCATGTATTCGTTTCTTTACGCGTTACTACATGATGAAATTCCGTACGTCGAATAGCGTCGAATTTTAAAACAATAGGTACGCTCCTTGCTCCTGTCACGAAAGATCGTAATGCGTTATAATTTACGTGTCGGCTATTCGCAAAGTTTAGCGTGATACCCTTTACGTTACATTTTTCAATAATCGTACCGTCGGGTTTACGAACAAGGTATGCGTAAAATTTTGGTCCTCCTGAAACGAACGAAGTTATATAACTACCAGGCCCGTATTCGCTTAATTCATCCGTAAGATCTCCTAGAAATTGTCCGATTGGCGGCTCATACTCGTTACCACCGGGGCGGCTCACGTAAATACAGGAGTCCGTATTGCAGTACAATATTCGTCGCCCAAGCCCCTCAAGATAACTGTATAATTTTAGGCGTGCCTGTGCTGTCGTGTATGCTGCAATCACGGCATTTGATGTCGGGGATAGTTAGATAGCATCGCGGTTGCTCACATAGTATACATACATAATATTGTGATTAACCTGTAGCATCCCCGTCACCTCAATCTCCGGACACGTTAGAAAATTCATTAGCTCCTCGCGCGTGAAAACGACGTCGGTTTTCGTGAGATTCTCTCGTTGACCAAACTTTCCCCAGAATGAATTAAGAGCCAATTTTGCGAGTGAACGTAAACCCGGATTTGGCTGCGAAGCACTTCGCTCGAGATATACACCCTCAGACTCCTTGTACAATGCTATAAAACGCTCTATTGCTTTCTCGTCATCGTTACACGCTGCGGTCCACTCGCCTCCTGTTTTATTTTTAGGAATGTATTGATGTACTCGGCAAAATGACCGCCTCGTCGCGTTGTCGAGTCGTACTGCGTAACAACGTATTGCCAAATTTCATAGATACACGTCACCTTATATCCGAGCGACACAGCTTTTCTCAGTTCGTCCACGACCCATGTGCCGTCAAACGCTCGCTCAGTCGTGTCATCGTGTGCACAAACCTCGGATGTGTCCATATCTGTACAGCACGTTCTACACAGGGGGAACAGTAGTTTCCCATGCATGCGAGCAGGCAGTACGGGTATATACAAATCGGGCGGTGCCACCACGGTACACTTCACGAGACCCTCGACGACACTTAGATCGTTTTCAAGTCCTACGAGATCTCGACACTCGTCGCCTACGTACAATTTCGGGTGTCCAACGGGATATTTTCCATTCTTACACACCCATGGATACAGCGAGCAAACATCCACATAGCGTATCTGCTCCCCATTCGCGACGTCGTACAAGCTTACAAAATTTTCCGTTCAACCGCCAAAGAATGCATCGCGTAGTTCGAAAAGCGCCTGCTTGACCATGGCGTGATTTTTCACGTATATCACGTATATTTCTGTAGAAAACTCTTTCGAAATACTCTCATACATGCTGATGCTATCGTGCATGCTTCTGTAAAGGCGCACACGCTCCCACAACGTATAAGTAACTCTCGAAAAGCTAAACACGCTCGTCTCAAAACCGTAACATCTGTACGACAATATTGCACAAATTGCGTCGCAAAATCAAATTTATAATCTACGTGACTCGATTCTTCGTCATACCATTTTAAAAAGCGCTCGCGATCCGCTGAGAACATGGTACCGGGTGAGTAAAAATGCAAAGCCGGCAGAGGACCTGAGTAATTCTGATATTCCGGTGTGTTGAATAAATGGGGAAATGTACCTTTTGCCACCTCATCAGCGAAACCAAAGGCCTTAGGTAAAGCGCTAAGAGCCATGGGTAAATAGTTTAGACTATCGAGAAAAACGACATCGCGAATTTTCATCGAGACAATTTTCGTACCATTCATGATCAGAGAAGGCAGCTGTGTTTTTTGCACCTCGATCAAATACCGTAGAATAAATTGTGCGTCGAAACCTCTAGCATTATGGGCGATGCAGATGGTCTTTTTAAATTTTTGCGATAATGCCAATTTCACGAGCTTCCCAACAGGATCATCGATAAACACGAATTCACGTTTACCACAGTTAGCACAATCGGTCTCTATATCTGTGATATCCAGACATGCTATACATACGCATTGTGCGACGGCTCGTGAATTCGTGTCGATTTATCATCATGCAATTGCTCGTGTTGTTGCGTCTCAAAATCATAAAATAACAATCTCGTGGAAGACTTGTTTTTTTTTCTCCTTTTGCGCCTCTGGTTTCTTAAGAGGTGCTATAAAACACGCATGCGTAGTCGGTCGCGTTTGTTTGCATGTAATACAAAACGATATACCACATACATGCATCTTTTTATCTGTGGTTTTAATCATACGCGAGCAGCCTCTACAGATTTTCAATGCGTTACAGACGCTGTACCGTCTATATTTACGAGACGTGATACCCGCGGAGCCCTCACCCTTGTTATGAGCGAGGCAAAAAGCACCACAGAACGAACGATTACAGTCGGCGCAATACTCAGGCTGAGAGTCTCTATTGCCGTTGCAATGAGTGGATTTACATCGAGCACATTGATAGCTACATCGATGCTCGAGTACTCGAATATACTTGGAATTACATTGTGTGCAGAACCCTCGACTACCTAGCGCACCGGCGAGATTTAATATCGGTTGATAGTGATGAAAACGCTCGTAATAGAGAATAAAGAGTGTGGGATTATTTTACCTGTTGCGGTGAGTACGTATTTTCGCCCATCGTACAGAGCCGGAACGCATTTTCCGAAGGTGAGAAATTCATAAACAACAATCGCTATACCCTCGTAAACCAAGTACTCTTGAAAGAGCTGAATTTCGCGCGCACCACACCCCCTAGACGGTGTCGTTACCCCTGCATTACGCGTGAGCTCTATCGATGCTGTATATTGCGCACCTCGAAGCCCGTTCCGAATTTGACACCATCGTCTGTGTAGCTCGCCCGCACGTATTTGACTGCATCCGGCATGCGCTCGGGCACTGACAAGGGAACGTTGTAGACACAAATTATCGCGATTACTTATGCGTAAAATTGACTTTTTTGCTATAGACTTGTGTGTAAGCCTAGTGCCCACACCAGCTCCTTCGACACCTCGTACTATACATATCGTCATTCTACATGTACCAGCGTCTATTCGAAATTCGCGGGCGCTCTGAGCTACACTATTAATTACTCGCCATATATCGTCGGGAACGATGTCACGAGCTGGTCGAAATGATAACCATACAGGTCCTTGCGCGAAAGACGGTACCCTCAGAGTCATACCCACATAATCATGTCCTTCGCACGATTCTGTAAGGCGTGTGAGAACATCTCGTACACCTCCCTCGAACCATGTCAGATGATCGATACCGTTCGGTGGCTGACGAAAATAAAAATCTGTTTCTCGACCCTGCATCCTAAAGGGTGGAAAATAGCGTCTCTGCTCATTGTCGATACCGAAACGTTCACCAGGAGGCAAAATATCACCACCCCATGCAGCAGTCCTTCCATCGCCAGTCTGTCCAACTGCAAGCATAATTAAACTATTTATTAGAATTTTTATTTCATTTAATTTAAATTTTTGTTTGTCGCTAGCTATATACTATGTATATAATTCGTTTAACGAAAGAATTACAAACTTATATTTGCTTCTAGTCCTCGAATCCGTCGACTGCACGCGGGAACCGCCGACGCATTTCGTAAACAAACTCGATTGTCGGCGGTCTCGGCACAGTGAATCGTGCAAAGCGAAAAACGTTTGGGTCCGTCTCGTACCCTGTTTTTTCATTTTACTATTATTATCCGCGTAATTTATTTATTTTTGTCAGCGTAGAGGTATTATTAAAAGCTTACCTGAATCTACAGGGTCCTCGTCCTCCTCCTCCTTCTCCTCCTCCTCCTCCTCCTCCTCCTCCTCCTCTTCTTCTTCTTCGTCTTCTTCCCCTATTCGTTGTCTGTATTGCCGTTGGTATCATCGTTTGAACTGTATTGTCGCGATGGGCCTGCGACGGCTTCATCTTTTTCTCTCGAGGGGCCTGCCATGAAAAGACCGTTTGTAGGTTTATAGCCGCAGAATGGTTGGGTAAAATTTATCCAACGATTCCCTGCGGAGCTGTCGCCATCGTTATCCCTGCAATGATCATCTGAATCGGTTCTACCCTCCTCATCGAAATCATAGGTGTCAGACCCCATTTCTTCGTCTTCATACCGTCGAACTATATGAAAATCTTATGAAATAAAGGAAATAAAATAAAAGTAATTAGCGCTGTATATTACTTACGTCTTTCATTGAGTATGGGTTGCAGAGAGGGCTCATTCAGCTAACGGCGTCGACGAATAACGTGCGCCACCGAATCAATAATTATTTGATTATCAAACAATCCAATATTATACGCGTCAACTAAATCGTGCTGATGACACTCGCACAGCATACCGCGAATTTTACGAACAACCGCCTGTGTCGGAAGTTCCCATAGGGTGATCTGTAAATTTCTTCTCCCCCACCACGAACGCAACGACTGTCTACGCTTCAATATAAACTCTATCAATTTTCTTATAAATGAGCGCTTTACCACTCTGACCATGATTGTGCTGTTAGAGTATTAGTAGTAGTAGTAACCACAGTAAATCAGACAATTAACTAGAGAATTTTCAAAGCGTCTCACTTTTATACATATTCTCTTAACAAGCTCTTTCTCTCTCTCTCTCTCTCTCTCTCTCTCTCTCTCTCTCTCTCTCTCTCTCTCTCTGCATATACTGCAGCGATGTAATGAATAGGACTAACCAAGAAGATGGCCACACGCGATCACTTTACAAAAGCAGGACCTAGGGAAATATTTAGCGATAGTGATGTACTTAGTTGTCGAGTTTCACTGATGTAAGTCATATTGTTTTCATCTAATTTCAAGGCACTCGTCCATGAGGAAAATCATCAAATTTCATCGACGAGTATTATTTAGTTTTCATGACACATATTATCTGTATGTCGAGGTGTGCATGTGCACATAAGTGTGCGAGAGTATGCAAGAGTTTTGGGATATATTTGCTGCTGCTGCTGTTACTAGGCTGTTGAGGAGAATGCGACAAATATCAAAGGATATTGGCTAGCAATTTTCAGTCGTATGATTTGCAGTATCAAAAGAAGAGGCGATGTAACTAGATGGTGGGGGAAATCTGTATAAAACGGAGTATGAACACCACCGACGATTCATGCAAAAAGTTACAGTCTACACGAAAGCAATAAAAATCGCAAATAACGGTGCTACGTCTCACGCTATATCGCCATATATAGCGAACCCCGTTATGTACGGTTTAAATAAATCATTTGGTAAAATAATCGTAGCCGGGCTCGAGTTGAACTCTACGTGTACTCTTACACCAGTGGTGAAAATATTGTCGAATACTTTTACCGGAATTACACTCGGTGCGGACGAGTGGCGAGTGTTTAAAAGCGATTTTTCTCGCGTACAACAATATTTCGAAACTCATGGGATTGATGCCGAGAAAATGTGTAATACCCACATAGAGCACACAACGCATTACACACTTTTAACCTCGTGTTACCAGCACAGAGCTGTGTCATTTGGTAAAATAAGTGGTAGCGCTGATGAGGAATACGAGAATCACGAGGCATCTGGAGAATCGAAACGGAAACGCTTCCGAAAATACTCTCCAAACATTGTTCTTCAGCGGCCTACGTTTCATATGCTTGTCGAAATAAGTAGAAGAATTGATATTCATATGCAGGCTCTAGAGAGCAAAAGTGAAACGATTCAACGGTGTATGAACGAGGTGGTATCATATGTCCGTGAAAAGATAGTCGTCAGTGAAATACCTCGTGCAGCAGCGTATGAGATCATCGGTTCCAAGGAATTCTTTGAAGAAGCGCTCGAGCACATCGCGATCTTGCTAACGCTGGAGGATACGGAGTTTATGAAAATTATTTTGTCCGAAATAATTGTGCTGTTTGGTGGTCATATCGCTGGTCATGCATCGGGTGTTGCGTTGCGAACGCAATAATTCGCCGTACGTACAGCTATTTGCGATAAAGACACTGTTGTAAATAATTGTATATAGTGTACATTTCGCTCGAAATATTATAAAGTATACACCGAGGTCAGTCACGGTGAGAGAGAGAGAGAGAGAGAGAGAGAGAGAGAGAGAGACAGTCCTAAAACCGAAGCATCAGCAAAGGTCTGCGCTAGAAAGAAGACGGATCGCTCGTCTCTGTTTCATAAACACAGCAGATCATGGAATACGTGCCAATGTGGATTAGCAGCAAAGCAGCAGAGCTTGGTAAGTAAAAAATATAAAATAATTTTAAATCATGTGATATTTATTTTTAATTAAAAAAATAATGTTTTGCAGAGCGAGCAGCCCTGCATATGAGCCGACACCGAGGGTTCGTTATTCGTGTTATGGAGAGCGATAGGAAGATACATATACTGTACAGATAGAGCTAACTTCGGGAAAGAAAAGTGCCACCCGACATCCTCATCCACAGTTGTCGTCGGTGGCAGAAGATCATCAACGCTGCCAACTTTGTATAATGAGGCGTGGCATATCAGGTAAGACAATATCGATTATTATGTACACGAAGTTTTTTAATGATCAGTGCGTTCAATTAAATAGTTGTTTCATTCTTTTTTCAGAAGTACACTATGATGACAACGCCCACAGCGAAAAATAATTTAAAAGCGATATTACGAGTGATAATACAAATTAATTCCATATAGCGATAAAAATAAAATTAACGGTAAAGGAATCTCCGAGCGTGAATTACCGTATTTGCAGGGCTGTTGCGTACGACGGTAAATGTATAAAGTGCTTTCCATAAAATATTGATTAATTTAAAAAATATCTGATCTTGCTGTGTCTCTTATTTTTATAGCATAATAATTAGAGAATTATAATTGAAGTCTTTCTCTCTCTCTCTCTCTCTCTCTCTCTCTCTCTCTCTCTCTCTCTCTCTCTCTCTCTCTCTCTCTCTCTCTCTCTCTCTCTCTCTCTCTCTCTCTCTCTCTCTCTCTCTCTCTCTCTCTCTCTCTCTCGCTCTCTCTCTCTCTCTTTCTCTCTCTCTCTCTCTCTCTCTCTCTCTCTCTCTCTCTCTCTCTGTGAGGGATCATATTCTATATCTTTTACTGCAGAGCAAGCACTTTGCGAGGAGCATAGCGCAGGGCTATGATGTTCGAAAACCGCTTTCGTTGCATTCAAAGTGATGGATACCTAGTTATGATTCATAGGAGGCTGTTATATTTATGCCCGTGATACTCTCTAGCATCATCTCGAGCATTTAGTCTGTCTTTGGCATCCTACTTGCAAACAATAAAAAGCAATATGTATCCACGATACGGCAAGGAGATTTTAAGCGACGCGTTTTGGTGCCGATTAATGTTTGTCGAGTGTGTGATGAGCGTGTTCCTGCGTACACAGGAAATGTGCGATGCATACGACGATCTGGAAGAGCTCCTACGTAGCGTGTATTTAGTGGAACGTCGTGAACTTGGGGAGCTGTATATCGGCATGTCCTGTATTGTGCCTCGTTTCAATAGCGTTGTCCGCGGCGAAGTGATTTACCCGGACTTTGATGGGCACTGCGAGGTGTTGCTAGTCGATTTCGGCGAAACTATTTACATCGACTGGTCTCACCTATTTTATCCGGAGCCTCTAGCAAATATGCTTCTGGTTCTTGTCATAGAGTTTTCCATATACAAACTCGAACGCGTGGATGTTGCAGGTATTGACCAGCTCGTCGGAGAAGCGTGCGGTAGAGATGACTTGATCGCTGTCATGATGCGACTTCTTGCCGGCGATAGCATTCCGCGGGTTCGATTATCGAACGGTGAACGCGCGGACGTGGCGGCGGTTATTATAGAAGCCCTCGGTGATGAGATAGATATCGGCTACGATATCGATGCCGTGGACGAGGGCTTTGACGAGGACATAGTAATGAATTAAAGACACGACGCTGTGCGTGTGTATGTGTGTGTGTGTGTGCGTGTGTGAGAGAGTACATTCGAGAGACAGGAGTTTAAAATCGCTTTGGCAGGAGGGTAGATGCCTCCAACAGCTGCGGTGGTGAGTACATAATTTTATTCATTTTTCCAAGTATGTGTACACCTTTGCTCCATCCTGCTCTTATTGCTATTCTTCCTTGTTCACCAAGGTACCCACACCACCTCACTTTACCATCTCCACGTTACCGACACTGGTCAAGCAGAGTGTGCAGCGCGGCGGTGGACGAGTGCGGTGGTGGGGGTAGCCGCGTGGTGGGGGAAGGCGTGGGGATGGGAGTGGGATTGAGCAAAGGTGTACACATACTACTACTAATATTAGGAATGTTAAGCTTAGGGATTAAACAGTATGTAAACGAGCCAACGAGAATAACGCAGGATAGTCGAACCATTATTGATCTTGTATTTGCAAATACAAGCGTGCAAGTGCATGTGGAACACTAACCAAAAATAACAGACCATGCGTGGGTAAAAGTAGTATTAGGAACGAGCAATAAAGAGAGTAAACAGAGAGAATATAATACCAGGAACTATAGTTCAAATTGACGTGAAAGAGTTTATAACAGTGTTGAAAAACTCCGTGCGACAATGGACAGATGGAGATATAAATCGAAAGGCATAGATGCTTGTCAATAGTATAGTAGATACTTTGGACATAGTAGCATCAAAAAAGGTGGTTAGGATTGCAAGCGTATGGGAAGGTAAAAAATGGTACTCTGATGAGATAAGAAGGGCGGCAGGTAAAAGGGATAATGCTTACAGGGAAGCAATTCATGAGGGAAAGGGTGATAACTGGGAACAGTTTAAAGTAGAAAGAAATGCAGTAGTTAAATTGATAAGGAAAGAAAAAATATATATATTACGAGAGTATGATAGACTGCAATAAGAACGACCCTATAAAAATGTGGAAAACCGTGAAAGAACTTATGAGAGGGGGACCAGCCAAGGGGAGAGAAATCGGAAATATAAATTTTGAAATATTGGACGATATGGCGGAGAGAAGGACGGTTGACAAATTTAATGTGTTTTACGTTGAAAGTATTAATAATATAGTAAGCTCAATAGAGAGAGATGCATCTGGAAGGCCAGGTTCCAGAAGAATCTTGATGGGTGGTGGCGTGGGAAACGAAAGAAGCATAGAAGATTTCGAGAATATCGGAATAGAGAAACTCGATAAAATAGTTAAAGGACTCCCGAAGAAGTAAGGTACAGAAGAAGGAATATCAAGCGAAGTACTGCAGTTGGCGTTCAGTGCAATTCAACAGGAGTTTGTTGCTGTAATCAACGAATCCCTAAAGGAAGGCTGTTGCCCTAATAGATGGAAAACGTCCACGGTCATACCGATACCAAAGATAGAGAAAGCCAATAACGCGAAGGATTTCCGGCCAATTAATATGTTGCCATTGTGCAAGAAGGTCCTAGAGTTGATAGTAAAGTGTCAAATCGAAAAGTATTTGGAATCAAACGAGGTTATAACAGAGCATCAGTCGGGTTTTAGAAAACGATTTTCGTGTGAAACGGCGATTCCAACCGTGATAGACGAATGGAAATTCAACATTAGCGAAGGGAAAATATTAGGAGTAACATTCATGGACTTAAAACGAGCATTTAAGACAGTGGATAGAGAATTGTTATTAGAAAAAATGTTTCAATATGGAATTAGAAGTAAAGTGTTAGATTGGTTTAGGTCGTACTTAAACAATAGAACGCAAAGAGTACGGTTTAATGAGGAATTTTTGGAAATTATTGCAACGAAATACGGGGTACCACAAGGATCCGTATTAGGGCCTCTGCTGTTCATTATATATCAGGTCTATAAATATGAAACCGGAATTTTCCCATAGATGGCCCTAGCTGTCAATGTAGTTACCGTCAAACCGTGTCATTGGCGCCATTTCCTTATTGACATCTCTGACAAAGATTTTCAACTCACAACAATACAAGTTTCATACAACAGCATAGTTTGCAGTAGCGTTGAACATGTCGAATTTTGTGCCTGGACACTACGATTTGCGGACAGCATGGATTTTCTGTTACCGATTGAAGAAAACTACTGCAGAATCTCATCGAATGCTTGTCGAAGCTTACGGTGAGCATGCTTTTGGTATATCCCAGTGCTTTGAGTGGTTTAAAAAATTCAAAAGTGGCGATTTTTACGTGAGAATCGAAGAACGTGGAAGACCACCGAAAAAGTTTGAAGACAGCGAATTGCAAGCATTGTTGGATGAGGATGACGCTCCAACGCAACAACAACTCGCGGATCAATTAAATGTGACACAAGAAGCCGTCTCCATACGTTTGAAAGCTATGGGAAAGATCCAGAAGAAGGGAAAATGGGTTCCACATGAACTGAATGAAAGACAGCAGGAAAACCGAAAAACCACTTGCGAAATGCTGCTCGCCAGGTACAAAATAAAGTCATTTCTCCATCGAATTGTGACTGGCGATGAAAAGTAGATATATTTCGAGAATCCTAAGCGTAAAAGATCATGGGTAACTCCAGGCGAACCATTGACATCGACTGCAAGGCCAAATCGCTATGGACGGAAGACAATGCTCTGTGTTTAGTGGGATCAGAAGGGTGTGCTCTATTATGAGCTGCTAAAACCTGGCGAAACCGTTAATACTGAACGCTACCGACAACAAATGATCGATTTGAATCAATCTTTAATGCCCCATCACACACAGCAAAACTGGTCAAGGAAACGATTGAGGCGTTTAGTTGGGAAATACTTTCGCATGCGGCTTACTCACTAGACTTGGCTCCGTCCGATTACTACCTATTTGCATCGATGGGACACGCACTTGCTGAGCAGCGCTTTACTTTTTACGAAAATGTACGAAAATGGCTTGATGACTGGTTTGTCTCAAAAGAGCAACAGTTTTTTTGGCGTGGCATCCATAAATTGTCAGACAGGTGGGAAAAATGTATAACTAGCGATGGGCAATAATTCGAATAAAATATTTTTTATCATTTTCATACAATAAACGTGCATTTTCTATACAAAAATTTCGATTTTATATTTATAGACCTGGTATATAAATGATATAGTCGAAATATGTCCAGAAGACTGTGAAATAAAAATGTTTGCTGATGAGACACTACTATATGTTACTGGAGACAGTAGTGCGGCGGTGCAAAGAAAGATGAATGGGGCATTAAACATAGTGGAAATATGGATGAATAGGAACAAACTGAAAATAAATGCGGAAAAAACCAAATATATGATTGTGAGGAGTGTACGAATAAGAAAAGAATTGAGAGGGAATATTGTACTGAAATGCAGGAATAGAACCAAGTTAGAGCGAGTGGAGGTAATTAAATATTTAGGTGTAATGATAGATGATAAGTTACGATTTAAAGACCACTGTGAGTATATGTGGAAAAAAATAAGGTAAAAAAACGAGTTTTTATGAACAGGATAGGTCAATATATATAGGCATACACCAGATGTGTCGTATATAAGGTAATCATAGCACCGCACTTTGAGTATTGCGCAACACTGCTGGTGGGTATGGGTGAGACAGAGTTGAATAAACTGCAGATAGCGCAGAACAGAGCGATGCGAGTCATATTGCAATGCAGCCGGTATACGAAGGAAGACGATATGTTACAAGCGGTTCAGTTTATGAGTGTGAGACAGAGACTGTATTATAATGTGTGTATATTTATTTTCAAGACTGTTAAGAAATTATTGTCGAAAGAACTGACGAGTAAATTCCAAGTTGTTAAATCTAGAACGAGCCGGGAAACGCGTCAAGCGGCAAATATTGTAATTCAATTTAGAAGAACGAGAAGTGCGCAAAAGAGTATGAATTACGAAGGAGTGAAAATGTATAATGCGTTGCCAGCAAAGGTTAAAGGCTGTATAAAACTTGTTCAGTACAAGAGTATGTTAAAAGCATTTATTATAAGCGAAATTGAATAAGTTCAATATAAACGTAAGATAAACATGTAAATTATGTACATCAAATAGTTGAGAGAGCTAATAAATATCAATAAATCTCTCTCTCTCTCTCTCTCTCAACGTCTGATTTTTTTGCTCCTTCTTTCTTGGCACTATTCTGCTCCATTCTGCAACGTGCCCGTGGGATATTTTGTTTCAGGACTTAAGCACGCACTCATTTGCTTTTCATCGAACACATTTAGAAATTCATTGGAATAACAAATGTACATTGAAGAAATTCGAAGAAAAGTTTGATTGATTTTTCGATTTCTCCTGGAAACACTGATTTTTCGCTGAGCCGATCTTAAGTTCTTGTACACTGCGCATGTGCTCTTTCTCTCTTGAACCCGCGGCACATCATCTATCACGCAAATTTGTTGCTATCGCTCGAACTTATTACCTCACCGCTAAACCACTGACATCATAGAAGTTGTTATCGTCGACAGCATTCTACCATCTGCTCCCAGCACGCATGCGCATCTCATAGCTTCGTAGGACTGTCGCTGAGTCTATGTGGTGGTGTTAACCTCAGGTATTTTGCTTTGCGCTCTTTCATGTACATACTGACTCTGTACTATTGTGTTCATCTTTCGTCTTATTTCTTCTACGCTATAGCATGATAAATTGTATACAAACGTCTCACCATTCTGACTTCATGCGTTTATTTATTTTATTACAGATGATTGTTAGAGGTGTGATTGTTGATCTTTTTTATCTGCATGTCGACTTGAAATTTAAAGTGCGATGAATGCAAAAAATTTATTGCTAATGATAAGGTTTTGTGCACAACTTCCTCCAAATCATTTCATCCGAGTTGTGGCAGAGCATATCTTTCATTTAAATCGGCTAACGCTTGTTGCGTCTTAATTCTGTTTAAAATACCTAATTTAACACGTTCGCCGCCGTCGTCTCCACGTGTATTACCTTCAATGTGTTCCTCTACTGGTACGCTTGTCTCTCAGCAACTGTTACATCAGGGTGCACGATTAAACCGTGATTTGTCAGCTGCTGAATCTGCTGTTACATCGCAACTCCCTATAGCTCAACATCTAAATCCCCATGTGTCAGGAGTGAGATCTATTACTTGCCTTGAATAAAAATCTGAGTGCCTTTATTGCCGAACAAACTGCTGTCAATATTGATCATACGGCAAAACTCAATTGTATTGAAAAGCATACAAGTATACTCAAAAGCATACAAGTATACTGAAAAAAGTACAAGTATACTGAATGCTCATGATGAACGAATTACGCAAGTAGTATGTGTACACCTTTGCTCCATCCCACTCCTATCCCCACTCTTTCCCCCACCACGCGGCTACCCCCACCACCCCACTTTTCCACCGCCGCGCTACCCACTCTGCCCGACCAGTGTCGGTAACATGGAGATGGTAAAGTGAGGTGGTGTGGGTACCTTAGTGAACAAGGAAGAGTAGAAATAAGAGTAGGATAGAGCAAAGGTGTACACATACTTGGAATAAAATTTTCAACTCACCCTTGTGTTGGCGGCATCTGCGACGACTCTCCAGGGTGACGGGCACAATATTCAGTCCAGGACACACACATATGCACACTCTCTCTCTCTCTCTCTCTCTCTCTCTCTCTCACGCTCTCTCTCTCTCTCTCTCTCTCTCTCTCTCTCTCTCTCTCTCTCTCTCTCTCTCTCTCTCTCTCTCTCTCTCTCTCTCTCTCTCTCTCTCTCTCTCTCTCTCTCTCTCTCTCTCTCTCTCTCTCTCTCTCTCTCTCTCTCTCTCTCTCTCTCTCTCTCTCTCTCTCTCTCTCTCTCTCTCTCTCTCTCTCTCTCTCTCTCTCTCTCTCTCACTCACTCACTTACTCACTCACTCAGTCACGCACGCACACGCTCACCCACGCATCAAAAGCCGCAGCTACGCGCCCTGGTAAGACGAATTACCCGCACCCATGGAGCGTGGGCATCGGCAGGGGTGGGCATACGTATCCCGATCAGCGTATCGTTACCGCGCGTTACATCGATCCGGTCTAGATATCCGTCCTCGTCAATTAAATGATCGAGGCCGAATATCGTACACTTCACGAGCAACACAGGTAACTTGCTAATCAGTGTCTCGGGGTGATATAGTTGCTGCCAATCGACGTATACTGATTCATCGATATCGACAAGCAGCACCTCGCAGCACCCGTCATCGTCCATGTCTATGATCTCACCGCGCAGAGCCCTTTGATGCCGCACAACGACACATGAGGCTCCCGCACACAACTCCCCAAATTTAAAAACACTCCTGTCTACAATTCCGTCAATATATAACCGCTCCAAATCGTCCTCTAACCTTAGCCACGCAGCACACATTAATTCAGTGAGCAGGAATATCGTGTTATCTCACGCACCGCAAACCACCCGAAACACAAAAGCCGCGGCTAGCGCTAAGTTACCGTACCGCGGATACATTTTTTCTATTTAAACTCGCGACGTGCACTGCTAAAGACAGACTGAATGCTCCGGATGAGGCTGGCGGTGATCACAGCGTTTGAAGATAACAAACCCCCCTCTGAGTCATAACTAGGTGTGCAGCGCTTTGAATGCAATGTCAGCAGTTTTGCACGTGTGTACCGCTTTGCGCTGTGCTTCTTGTGAAGCGAATGCTCGGCAGTAAAAGACGCAGAATATGATACCGTGCCGCGAGAGACCTCGATTATAATTTATATATAATTATAAAAGAAGAGACACAGTAAACCGATGTATTTGTTTTTAATTAATCAATATTTTATTTAAATCACTTTACAGATATTTACCGTCGTATGCAACATCCCCGCAAACACAGTAATCTTCGCTCGGAGACTCCTCCGCCGTTAAATTTATTTTTATCACTGTCTGATCGTCGAGAGGCAAAAGCATTATAATATTCACGCACTAATCTGTCGTTTTTCGTTACATTATCGCTATAGAGATTATTAAATCGTGACATGGTGAAGCCGCATGACATAAGGTGTAGGAATACGATGCAAAATTGTCCACACACATCCGACGTATTACTCTGTAGCTGCTTGAGGCCGTACCGATAGAACTTGCAGTTTCTTCGTAGTCGTGCGAGATGTTGCGGTATAACCGGTGGTAGCCCGTAGCTATCAAAGTACATTCCTTTTCCATGATGGTTAACGTACATGGCGATCCAATGCTCTCCAGGTCCGTCGTGGTTATCCGTGTTAACTACGAGTCCGGCTGGTAACGACCATACACGAGGAATTCTGTCAGCCGGGTATACGCCAACGGTTGAAAGTGGTAGATACTGCAGACTCTCGTAGATTTGTCTAGTGTTCATGCTGAACACATAGTCAATGATTAAATGATGACCGATACGCTTTGAAAGACGTATATATATGCAAAATTTATTTCACAGCGTCGTCGATCGTGTCACGACCACATGATGAAGATTTCTCCTCTTTTTTATTCTCTTCCTCTTCGTCTGCTGACCAAACATCCATGTATGATTCTCCTTTAAATGGATGCTCGCGAAGCCAATTTTTTATTTGGAAAGCCTGGCGCATTGCACAATGCGAAGACGCTGTATCGTTTATCATAGCGTGTCTAAAGCATTTTCGCAAAGATTTCGGCATGAAGGTGTACGATGGGACGCCCTCCACATCCTCCAGGTTGGAAATTTCACGACTCGTGATATCGCAAAGAAGTATAGCCTTCTCGTGACCGCGCGTATAGATGCGTCTTGATTTTCGCGAAATTTCACGCAAGTTAGCGTATACCTGTTTACAGCTCACATCGCCCTCGTACCAATCCAGACCGTGAAAATATTTCGAGAGAAAATTATTCTGGCTTCTCGATTGCTGTGGTAATTCGGCAAAGTGACACGGCGGTGCAACGATCCAATGAGCAGAGTACGGTCTATCCACTGCTATCACGGCAATTTCTTTCGGAATAAATTCCGAGTCTTTACCACGCATTCCCTGTATATCCACGACGATATCCATTTTCACGTCTAGTCCGTACAGATGACCGAGTTCGACTGATTAGTTACTCGCGGATACGCTTCTACGTGTCTTAACACGAAATAATTTTATGCCGACATCATCACATTTTTTGGTAATCCGGTAAAATCCACCATTACCTGCCGAGAGGCATCAATTTCAAGGACATTATCATATTCCGCGTAGACTACACAATTTATCGTTGAAGCAACCGCATCCTCAAATCGTACCTCTATTCTCACACTACCGTGCTTTATTAAATTCCAATGTGTATTGCTGTTCGCCGAAAGATCGGGTGTCAAATCAAAAACAAACAGACAGTATCCATCGCGATAATTATCGCGATCGATCGAATTACCGTCGTTCAAGAAATGTATTCAAGTTCCCGAAAACAACGTTTGAAAAGCATCCACATATAGATGATTTTTCGTGAAATCAGGTTGTAACGGTTTCGAAGGTATTTGAGCACCATCTACATACAATGAGAGATAATTTATCTTGTAATTTTGGAAATTGAACGGATTCATACTGAAGTCACCGTTAAACGCTTTGTTATCGACAAAACCGATAATTATACGCTTCGGCAACTGACCTAACACGATATTATCGATAGTCTCTCCATGAACACCAGAGTGTATTGAAACGGCTTTTACCTCGACTCTCGCAAGAGGATATTTAGCCGTAGATTTTGCCAGAGTTCTAGCATGTGAGAGCAGCACACCAGGAGCTATTTTTGTTCTACGAACGAGAAGCGATGCCTCGAGAATCTTTAAGCCGCATTGACTATTCTTTGTATCCCCCACAAGACAAAATGAATCTCTAGACCGAACCAGCCGTAGGCGCATCTCGACACCGTTTAATAGGAACCGCTCCTGATTGAATATATCGCAATGCAGACGACCGAGCAAGTCTACAGTTTTTTCGACATTTAAAAATTGTTTTCTCTTCACAAGACCCGTATTTTCCGATGTTATATCGTCCATTTTTCCAGGCGTATCGTCGTACCAGAGAACGCTCGTGAGATGCGAATTTTTCGCTGCTGGACCGTAATTCAAAAGTGTTTCTGTGTACGCTCGATAAGCGTAGGCATTATTTGGAGGTGAAACTAATTTTTGATTCAGGTATACATCCACCTGATTAAACATAGAATGCAAGAGATTGTTTACAGGGCCAGCACTTACTTTCGACGATGTGCCCGCGGCAATTTCCGTAATGGTAGGAGATGTTATTTTCACTCTCAGACTAAGCATAGTATGCGCGAGATCGATATACTCATCACCTTGTCCGGGAATAACAAATTCAATCGGTGAATCATCTGTTAGCAAAGATATTGGTTTGTAATACACCCAATTGGAACCTTCGATAGTAGTTTGCATCGGTGGGAGTGAAAATAATTCAAGTTCCGATTTAAGACACTCGCACGAGTGCGCATGTAGAAAAGCCATCTTGTTTCAGCTATCCAAAAATATCTGCAACTGTTCGTTGACGAGTCTTCTTCTACTTATTGTTCTTATTATTCTTCTTCTTCTTCATTGTTTTTCTCTTTATTACACTTTTATTTTTACGGGAAATACGTCGTGGTTTACGTTCGTTCGATGAATGAGGAGTACGTGAAATTTTGCGCTTTTTATAACCAGACCCCCGCATGAGAGTGTCAATTTTTTCAGAGGCTTTGCGTTTGAGATTACTGCCTGATTCTCGCGCTCTCTCGCGAATAGCATGTTTCACAGCTATATTTCTATCGAGGATATCACCGGCTACGTTTACACCAGCGCGCAACGCCTCTTTTCCAACTGCTTTAGCGCCCTTCTTTAGAAGTGGTAACACTCGACGAAACAGGCCACCGAGAAAGCTACCGATACCGTGTCCTCGCTGATTAGGTGTTCCGATATAAACATGGCTAATACCACCGTACCCACGACGACCCTATCCGTACTGCATACTGTCAATATCATCCATAGTAGTGTAATCAATCGTGGGACCTTTTTAAATGTAGTGTCACAGTCAAGGTTCCCTGCTCGAATGGTATAGGATCCTCAAATTCGTCTCTTATATCGATCTCGATAGTGTGTAAATTATTGCGCAAGAGAGGTATATATCGTGGCGTTGAAAACGATTAAATTTTTATCGAACCATACGGACAGTCATCAGTATCAATGGGAACAACTCGTAAGAGGGGTGTTTGTACATCGCCTGTAATATAGCTCTCGCAGATATCTGTGTATAAAAACATGCTGCCCGGTATAGCACCGGTAAGAGATGCAGGCCTCGACCCTGTGTATTCGCAATGCGGTTCTATCATTACGGGCCTACAAGCCTTTTCCGCGAATCCTAGTAGCCTTGCGATAGCGGGCGATACGCGAAAGTCGTGGTAGCGTAGATCGTCGCATACGCGTGCCACTTTGACCTGCCCGCTCGGAAGCGATTTATAGCGCAAATGATCGGCCACGTAAGGTAACTGATTTATACTTTCCAAAAGAGCGTCTATAGAGCGATATACACCAGGTGCTACTTGGTCTCTATCAGCGCTCCTCCGTGTTAAAAGATTTAAACCCGATAAATCATAATCACCATCCTCAAAAGTTACGAGATTTTCTACAGTAGGAACATGTAAAAGAGTCATCGGATAAGCAATTTCCACAAGAGAAACAGACCATTCTCCGTGCAGGCGTATCTGACGCGGTAGTTTTGTAATAAATTTCGTCGTCGTATTATCCAGAAAATACTGCATACTACTGTTGCTCGGTAGTACGACAAAGAAGGAGCTATCCTTGGAGCTCATATTTATCACGGACGATGATCCCGAGCGTTCTCATTCTTCTTCTTTGTCCTCTTCTTCTCTTTCGTCTTCTCAGATGACGGAGGCACTCGTACTCGTGATAATTCTGCTTCGTAGAAAATACCGTCGATAGTCTCGTTATTCAGATCGTGTAAAATATACACGAATGGCTCTCGATTCGCCGATATTCGTTGAATCTTGAAAAATTCGTTACTCCAACCACGCTTATATCCTTTCACGAAAGCTGCTTTAGCTGTACTGATACGTACCAAGTCACCGACGCTGTATTTAGGCTTTTTAATTTTTTTCGCGTTACGCTTGTAACGCCGTGCTAAATTGTCTCGGGCTATAGAGGCATTTTCGAGGGTTACTTCGCTTGGAGGAATACGCGTTCCGCTGTGTCTAGTGTGATTATAAGCATATAAAAATTTTTGTAAAACATCGATGTAACGCTTATTTCGCGTGTATGTAAAGTAGCGCCACATTCGCCCTTTTATTGTTCGATTAAAGCGTTCGGCAATCGAGGCTTTATATCAGGGTTACGAGCAGCGTGAAAATCGATATTCTTTTTCTTGAGAATTCGCTGAAACGGTGCGCCGATAAATTCTTTGCCTCGATCAGTTTGCAATTGTTGCGGGCGACGATTGTTACTGCGCGCGAGTATGCGTGTGAGACCGCGGGCCACGTTTGCGCTCGTTTTGTCACGCAAAGCCTCGACCCACGCGTATTTGCTCAACACATCAATAACAACAACCAGATACGCGTACCCATCGTTGTACGTGGCTATCGAGCGAAGATCAACCAAATCAGCCTCCCATACATCGTCTATATTACTCACACTGTACGTACGACGGGGAAATCGTCGTCGTACGAGGCGATGCATGTTATATGAATCCTGTGTCTCGAGCCATGGTAAAACATTTTTCGCGCTACTCTACGATCCACCTGGGCCAAATTTTTTGCTCGAGAATAGGAAGCAGGATGAGCGGTGTCATAATAGATTTTTTGAAGAATTTTCATAATTTTAGCGATGACCAGTTAAATGGATTCTTTTTCTTTTTCTTTTCTAACTGTGTGGGTGGTCGATATTCTACTTGTGCGAAGTTTTGCAATTGTTCGTCCTCTTCTTCATTCCCCTCCTCCCTCTCGATGATGTCGTTTTCAGCCGTGAGCATTAAATCTCTGTTTGAGTGTGCGGTCTCGGCCTCGTCGTCGTTGTTGTTGTTGCTACCGTTGCTGCTGTTGCTGCTGCTACTATCGTTCTCGCGCGGTAAAATAAGACGCCGCTGTGGTGTCGAGGATGATATAGGTGTAGGCTCATGTAGTAACGCGGGATTACCGATAAATTCACGCGGCATCTGTATCGCTCGCAGGAGTTTGGCAAAGTGAGATCGTCCGATGGGTTTCTCGCGTTTTCTAGCTCGCATAGCATCGTTAACAAGATCAACGATATTGGAATTTGAAATTCTTCTACCGTCTATGGAAACAACGCCGTTACGATCCCATGTCATTTTTTTACCAACGGCGCTGCGATGCAAATTGCGAAGCAACGATATTGCTTTAGATTAAAATTTTTTTGGTACGCTATCGATAATAAGTGTGTCATTGAGCCGAGATTTAACTTTGTTCATTAAAACGTCGTCGGATTTATTCTCGTGGCTATCGAGTATTGCTACTTTTCGTTTCGATGAAATATTCGGTACGGCATTATCGTACTCGACCATGTGAAGATAACGCTGTAAAACCTGCTGGTACGCTATCCATTTCTCTCTTTTGCTCTTGTACTAGTGAGAGTTTAGAATTTCACTAAGCTCAGAGTCGAGGCGCGATAATGGCGTACCGGTAGTCTGTACGGAAGGCAACGGGTCTGCACTAGTAGTAGTAGTGGTAGTAGTAGCAGCAGCAGCAGTAGTGGCGAGTCCAGCGAGACGATGTATGTTATCATGAGGAATAAGTACCATCTTTCTGGCATATTCCATGTCTCGCGTAGGCCAAGACAGGCGCAAGAAGCAACTTGAGAAATCCGACACGGTGCTCGACGATGATCTTCCTCTTACCGCTCCAATTTCCCCTTTTGGCAGCTAGTCGTCGAAGAATTGTCGCGTGCCTCCGAAGATGATTCTTTTGCACGTTGTTCAGACTCACGTTTCCCTGTAAAACGTTTAGAGCACACTCGCATATACAGCGTACAAGCGCTACATCTGCTTTGCGCAAAATTGCACGTCGTTGCTCTTGCTTCAGATAACACAACGCTTGCAATATAATTATCTGCTTTTTATCGAGAGGTCCGCGCAACGCCATTACAAGCGCATTACCGGTACATCGCGCGACTCATCGCGAACTTTTATTGCTTTTTGAGGCACGTAAACGTAATGGTATTGGTCATCGGGAAATATACAGGCGCGAAATCAACAATTATCAGGCGTCGATTGTTTCAAGTCGAATAATAGATAGCCGTGCGGTGCGGCTGTTGCATCGAAATATACTTCCTGCAAAAATTGCGGATTCTCGGGACATACCTGGCGGGCTAGGTTCTGAATTTGCGCGCGATCTCGCGGATTTTTGAAGACAACGATATAATTAGCGTTTAAGGAGATATCGCGCTGCCCGTAACCCTGATGGAAGAGATTTTGCGTGATGAAAATGACACTAAGATTTCTATGATGGCTACCCTTGGTGAAAAGATCGACCACAGTATTGTTGGATGCCTCGCGCATTAGATCGTCAATGACCACAAGTTTAGGTCTTGCGTCATTCGAGTAGTCTACTGCTTGCGGTAAACCCTCGCGAAATTCGATTTTATCACCGTACTCTGAATACCCGGACTGCTACTCTGAGTAATAAAAAAGTATACGCTCGAACGGGACATCCGTCATTTCGCGCATGTATTTAAAGAATTATTTTACAAAATATGTTTTACCACATCCCGTAGGACCGCTTATCACAGCTGTCCACGGATGTTTCCAACGTGTATCGATATCGACGAGTGTCTATCAAAATCAATCAGCAGACTTTTAAATAAGCTTATACCGCGGCTGCGGCTGCGGCGGCGGCGGCGGCGACCCACAGTAGACGCAGAGCCCGAAATCGTGGCAGAAAAGTCAGAAAAAAATTTTTACAATCGGGATATTTGAGCAGGCAGTCAGGTAGAGGACTAATGGCTGCGTTAAATTGTAAAAGGGGAACCTTTTTCACCGTATACCTTCGTCGCTGCGTCAGTTGGAAGTTAGCCTTCGAGACGAGTGTTCGCATCGCGCGCTGAACGAGCAAAAACTACCGTGACTTATAAAATCGATAACTTTAAAGTGAAGTGTTTTAAATCAATCCGGAGACATGGATACGACTTCTGGAGGTATGTAGAAGATATTTTTACATTGGTTGAGTTTAAAATAAATATGTAAATTATTGAAGTGTAGTATAAACTACTGCATAAATAAAGTGAAAGAATTTTGTAAACTTATATTTTCAACTATCCGAAAAGTTATACTTTCTGCCATATTCTGCGACAGCCAATGTCTAGGCCTTTAGTTTATTATATAAGCTTGCGAAATTAACAGGAATTAGCTGCCTAGAGCTGCCTAACTTTGTCTGTTATGGTTTTTGGCAACGTAAAACAGGTGGTTGCCGACCGTGCACGCGCGCGCGGCGCCATACGCCATGCCATGGGGCCATTGGACAGCTGCTACTTGAGCAATAGGACTATATCCATACATATACTATATATAATATATATATATATATACATATATATATACAAAATACAAATTCAAGTAAATCATTTATATATCTATTTTTGTAGACATACAACAATACATATATATGTAAGTATATACTAAAGTAATTAATTTGAATCGTCACATTTTATTTATATTTGATACATTGTTATTATATATATAGGTATATATGGGGCATTCCACGCCAAATCGGACAGTTCAATTTTTTTTCCCTTGATTTTGTCATATTTTCATGTACTCATCAAAAATCGGCTTCTGGTACATTTTGAGATGTTTTTGGTCACCCGTTCAAAAAATATTTGTTTATGTTTTTTTGCTCATAACTTCTTTCATAACAGTCTAAATTCAATTTTTTTTTTCATAACTGTTGTTTTTTATGTACTTTTCAAAAAAAAATACGAATAATTATTGCGGCTACTTATTTGTTACAATAATTAAAATTCATTAAAATTTTGATCTGATCCTTCAACACAAATTCTATACAATTTTATGTCTTTATTACAGGGTCCCATTACGAAGGAGTACATTTGACGAGGAAAGAATTATATCTTATTATAAAGGATAATTTGAACGATAATTTCGCCACGTTATTGAATTTCGTGGAAACTAAAATTTCCGAGAAAAGTGGACGTAAAGTTGTGGTGCCTGAGGACTCGAGAACCGCCTTTTCAATGCTGTTTAATAAAATGAGAACCAGGTGCAAGAAGCTAATAGAACATCGGACATTTTCTTCAAGAAAAACAGTAAATGGCTTAGCGGGCAGGTATATTTTGCCGTACCTACAGACACTGTTGAGAAAGACCCAGGTAGTAAAAGAGGCCGCCCGTCTCTTGAGTTTACATCGGCAAGTGAAAGGTCAAAACGAAAGAAGACCGAAGATATTCGTAAATTCTCAACCCCGGAAGAATTAGCATACGCTACTCAAATGAGCCTTTGCGCTTCGGGACAATTAGATGCTTCGAAAGTTGTTAAGGACGTAACAATGACGAGTCCTTTAAGAGCTTCTAACTATCGAAAAGCTTATGAGGTAACGGGTGAAACCTCTTTATCGGAAGAGGCTGCACTTTCCGCTTTGATCGAATGTAAATTGTCAAAGGGAGCTTACCTAACGATGAGAAAAATATCGTTGGCACATAACTGTCGTCTATATCCGTCTTACGAAAAAGTGGTGGAAGCAAAAAAGCGTTGTTATCCGCGGTCTGACGCAATTACCATTACAGAGACGAGTGCAGAAGTCGAATTGCAGGCATTATTAGATCATACAGTTAAACGTATTTTACTCGTCCAAACAGAAGTCGTTGAAACCTTGACTAACGGTAATGCTCGTAATATGGATTTAATTTGCAAATGGGGTTGCGATGGAAGCTCTGGGCAAAGTGAATATAAGCAGAATTTTACTGATGATAGCAAATCAGATGCGCATGTGTTTTTTACTTCGGTTGTGCCATTACAACTCATCTGCATTGATCAATAAACAAAAGCAGAAATCATGGTTTGGAAGAACCCTAGGCCCTCGTCTCCACGATTTTGTAGGCCGCTTAGACTACAGTTTCTGCACGAAGATACAGAGTCCACACTAAATGAAGTTGGAATTGTCGAAGCACAAATAAAGTCGCTTAGTCCACTCCAAACTGTAGTAAGTGGAAAAGATATCTCCATAACGTACAAGTTGGCGTTCACCATGATAGATGGTAAAGTTTGCAATGCTGTGTAATCGACGAAATCTGCTCAACGGTGCTATTTGTGTGGAGCAACCAGCAAAGATTTTAATGCCATCGACGTTATGTTGCAAAAGGAGGTCGTTGAAACGAATTTGAAGTTCGGGTTGTCGACACTGCATGTGTGGATACGGTGCTTCGAGTATTGCATACATTTGTCGTACAAACTCGGCATTAAAAAATGGCAAGCACGAAGTTCCGAAGAAAAAAAAATTACCGAAGAAACCAAGAAGAGGATTCAACGCGAATTCAAGAGCGAATTGGGTCTAAGCATTGATCGTCCGAAGCCTGGATACGGCAGCAGCAATGATGGCAACACAGCTCGGCGATTTTTTGAGAATTGGAAGGTTTCTGCTTTGATAACCGGGGTCAACGAAAAAGTAATTAACCGTTTCTACGTTATCCTACAAGTTATCTCGTGTGGCCACAAGATAAATTGTGAACTATTTTAGCAGTATACTATTGAAACGGCAAGAACTATCGTTGCATTATACCCTTGGTACCACATGCCTACTTCGGTACACAAGCTATTAATTCACGGTTCACTGATAATAGCTCATGCGCTTTTACCAATCGGCGAATTATCCGAAGACGCTCAGGAAGCTCGAAATAAAGATATTAAACGATACCGAGAAAACTTCTCGCGAAAAACTTCCAGGATAAAAACAATGCAAGATGTTTTCCACCGGCTGCTAATTTCTTTAGACCCGTACATATCTAGCATCCGGCAACTACCGAAGAAACCACTAAAAAGTTTGTCGCCGGAAGCTGTCGCGATGCTGCTCGCTCCAACTATCAATGCTGCAGCACATCAAGGTTTCGTCACAAATAACATCGAATCGGGTCTTGTGGACGATACAAGCTCGGTAGATGGTTCCGACATCGACGACGGCGACGGCGACTCCGAATCCGATGTTCCATTCGACTAAAAATTAAATTCGATTACACGATTTCGAGAATAATGTATTTTGAAAATAAAAATATTAATTCCGTAGAAGGCACGGCTCACGTTTATTTTATTATGATTATTATATTTTATATTATATCTCATCCATTTAACAGGATACGTTTTGTGTACCATAATTTGTCTGTCGGATTCGTGATCAGTGACCCTAAAAACCCGCGTATACCAATTTTTGTCAAGATCTGACACCTTTTTCCATCTATGTCCGCCATATTGGATCGGCCATTTTGTTCAAAATTGTTTGGCTTTCTGATTCGTAATCAGTCACTTTCACAACCCGCGTATATCAATTTTCTTCAAGAACTGACACCTTTTTACCATTTATGTCCACCATATTGGATCGGCCATTTTGTTCGAAATTGTTTGGCTTTCTGATTCGCAATCAGTCACTTTCACAACCCGCGTATATCAATTTTGTTCAATTCAATTATAATAATTAAAATTCAAATAACTAATGCAAGTTATATATCATTGTATACGAAAACGTCATACTAAATAAGTAAATTATTTCATCCTTTTTTCAGTGGTACGGCAGGAGGGAGTTTTTTTGAAAATTTAATTTTTTTTAACATACTTGTCCGCCATATTGGATCAGCTATTTTGTTTACAATAATTTAGCTTTCAGATTCGTAATCAGCGACCTTAAAAACCCCTGCATACCAATTTTCATTCCGATCGGAGGTTATTTGTATTTACTGCCACGATTTCGGGCTCTGCGTCTACTGTGCGACCCCGCGGCATCAGCTATTTTCGGGGCCTTAAAGAGCTGATAAGACGCGGCGCGCCTGCACTAGCTGATGAGGCGCGGGCCCGCGGTATAAGCTGGTGTTTACGCTGTATGTAAATTAAATAACGATAATTTTTATATTTCTCACAATTAAAGCAATATTTTTATTTCACTATGCATACATCTCTATTGTAACGGTATTAAACGTTAACATTGCCCTTAATGGGCTTGTTCGGACTCGAGCAGGAAGGAAAGTAATTTTAGGCTTTTGTAATAGGTAGAAGTAGGGTTTATTCAGATGAACAGATAAAAATTATGCGATACATCCGGAAAATAAATAGAAGATTCAATTATCTGACCCTGTTGTTCTCGGTATTTTGGCTACCTCGGGCCTTACATGTAATTATTCCCGGGCACTCGAGTGCAGTTACAATCGTGTACGCGGGTGAATTTATAGAATTTATGAGAATAGAGATATGTCATGCGATTAACAATATGCACTATGACGTGAAGAGAGATGTTGATAAATAATATCATATAATTCCTAATGTGAAAATATTCGTTAACTATCATAATATCGAAATTATATAAAAAAATATAAATGTTGCTCTATAATTCTTCTCTACCCGTCGCGTTCCCTGGGTCAGAGTTTTCGCATGCGTACCGTCGATAACTGACCGGCCGTCGCTTGATTCTACCGCTGAATAGTCCACTTTCCAACGCTACAGGTCTGTTGGTAGGAGTGGATATCTATATTTTTTAGAGGTCGACTTACGCGTCCACCCGACCGCTGCTACTATCCGGCGTCCGTGCGATGCATTCTGAGTACATGCGCAGTGTCTCGGTATATCAGGGCCGTACCCTGTGCATTTATTGCCTCTTTATTCTATATTCGATCCCTATTGAATTACTACCATAATTCCCTGGTCTTTAATATGAAGATTTTATATCTTCGTTATTTAAAATATTCGGAACGCATTTCGTGTCAGAGAGAGAGTAGACTGTTGAGTTTGCTTGATCCTTGCTACCATAGAGAGTGAGAGGAAGAGAGACAGAGACAGGCCGCTCTGTTGATGTTTGGGTCTGCGGTGCGTTGGCCTTGGACGCAGCACCGACTCAGCTGCTTCCCGTCAGATGTATGTGACAGGTACCATAGCTGGGCTCTATCAGTACGGCTGCACCTAGCGAGGGTTGGTTGCTCTTCCTTCTTGGTAGCTGGACTTCTGCGTTGGCGGGACCTGCGAACAAAACTGTTCCCCGAGTGCCGAAATTCTGGTCTTTTTATACCAGAATCCCTTCCAGCTGGCCCATGCTTTCGGTATCACAATAGTTGGTGGCGGTCCTGTAGCCCATGTCCTGTAGCCCCCTGGTACGTCATTTAAAAATCGTCGTTGGTTATTAATATTCCGTTTCTTGTATTTTTCGAACGGAATAACGGGACTTGGTCACCGATATGCCGGCCTAACTGGTGTGAGTGGCGCTCGGTAGCGGTGCTTAGTTGTGTGCGTACCGAGCGTTATAAGCTGTCGAGTATAGGCCGGTCTTACCCTGTATGTGTAACGCGCGGTAGCGATGCCTTGCTGTGTGTATCGCGCGTTATAGGATAGCCAGTACGTCGCATTGTCCCCCGATCCGAGGGGAACCTGTGACCCGAGGATCTCCGTGAAGATTTGGTCTCTCTCTTCCTCTTGTTGTTGTCCTTTGCCGTACTTATTCCATTCTTTCTCTGTCTTTATTCTCTTCCCTATTCTGACTGCTAAATTCTTTCCGATTTCATTATTTTATCAACCCTAAATTTCTTTCTATTTCTCATTCGTTGTAGGTTTGATGTTTCAGATTTCGCTTTATTCCCTAGTGTCTATATATTTTTATACCTATTTTTCTTATATCTATGGTCGCGTGGGGTTCTATAACTATAAATGATTTGGAGACTCAGATATGGGTATTTTTCTATTTATTTTAGAGAAATCGCAGGTTTTCAGATTCTATGTTTATTATTATTATTATTATTATTATTTTATTCCTCATCGAAATCCTCCCATCCAACGTCGTCAGCTGTATCGACGGACATCCCGTCCTCATTGTCCGTTCGGTAGTCGGAGTGGTATCCGGAGTCCGTCGAGGGCTCCTCAAAATGGGGATGAAGGAGGCGTCCGCCGTCTGTCCCCCAGTCAAAATTTGGCGGATTTTCTGCCCGGATGGCGACCCCGAGGCGGATTAATTCTTCACTTAACATTGTGATTTCCCCTCCGTCGTTGCGCCGCCACATCTCGACCCATCGAGCCTCGGCTCCAGTGTGGTGTGGGAAGACCACCATGTTCCACCTCCCTCCGTAAAATAATTCCTCGATGACTTGGAGGTGAGCATCCGTCCAGCCACCCTGAGGTGGGCCTGTTTGGTGCAGACCCACTGGGATGGCCTGAAATGCCAGGTGGTGGGCGTGGTTCGGTGGCGTAAAACACTCGTCTATGGTGGCGGCCACGTTTACCGCGACATCGCCAAACCATACTAACATGCTTCCGTCTTCCTGAGCCTCGGTGGTGATCAGGCCCCGATAATATTTGCCTTGATGGAGGCAAAGTATTGATGCTCCAGGTCCTGCATCCTCCAGTAGTAGAGGCTCAGGTCCCTCCCATGCCTCGAAATGTTCTATCAGGCGCTCCCTGACGCCCTCGAGATCCTCCCTATACACGTAGATCCTCCGTGGATCGGCGACACTTAAAATCTCTATATTCTCGTAGCCTCCCGCCAGGTCTTGGACTGGATAATTACGATACATTTTCGCGTTCTCTCACTCTGTGTTTTCGATATGGTGTTTGAATTTCAACTGACGACCGTCTGTTATATCGTTGAGAAAGTTCGGTGAACACGTCCTCTATATTTCCGTCCCTCGTCCGGGACACCAACCTTTGATGTTGTCGTCGGTCAGCACTATACAGCCGTCTCGGTCGATTTGATAGATAACATCCCAGCGTCGAGTCTTAGATGTTCTTGCATTATAGTGCTCCAAAATTGATCTCCAGCTCTTCACCTCTCTCTTTCTTATGCTGATTTTTTTTAGTCTCCAATTTTTTATTGTTTTCTGCGTGGACGGTTTTATTTCCAGCGACTTTCCGGGTCTTGGTGCTCAGTTGCTGGCCAGCGGTTTACTGCTGTTGCCTCTCGACAGTACAGGTCTTATTCTTAATTTCTTCGTTGTATAAAAAAAATTCTGTAATTTTTAAATTCTTTTTGTTATCCGATTCCCTCTATGTACTGCTTGGCTCCTCCAGATCTTCATTATCGGTCCTAGGTGTTTGATCGATGGTGGATTCCGCTGTTGTTATCGTTCGTGAATATTGCCTTTGTTTACCTTTCGACGTTATGTCAGGTAGGCAATATTCCGGCAGATTGCTGTTCGAGTAATTCTTTTTCTTCACAGAGGCCTCTTCAATGTTCATTGTTGGGGATTTCGAGTAGTCTCTACCTTTTCCTATATCTATCTGCCTTTAATTATTATTTTTGCTCTAACTAAAGAATCTTCTTAAGATCCTTGATGTTTGCCGTTAATTTCCTCTTATTGCTATCTCTTTTTATCTCTCTTTCTTCTTTTATTAATTTATTATAATTAATATCTTAAATATTATAATAATTACTATCTCTGTTTTTATCATTACCTTAGAAATATCCTTAGCGTTTAAATTCTTTCTCTTATTCCTATATATCTATATATTTATTATTATTATTATTATTATTATTATTATTATTATTATTATTATTATTATTATTATTATTATTATTATTATTATTATTATTATTATTATTATTATTATTATTATTATTATTATTATTATTATTATTATTATTATTATTATTATTATTATTATTATTATTATTATTATTATTATTATTATTATTATTATTATTATTATTATTATTATTATTATTATTATTATTATTATTATTATTATTATTATTATTATTATTATTATTATTATTATTATTATTATTATTATTATTATTATTATTATTATTATTATTATTATTATTATTATTATTATTATTATTATTATTATTATTATTATTATTATTATTATTATTATTATTATTATTATTATTATTATTATTATTATTATTATTATTATTATTATTATTATTATTATTATTATTATTATTATTATTATTATTATTATTATTATTATTATTATTATTATTATTATTATTATTATTATTATTATTATTATTATTATTATTATTATTATTATTATTATTATTATTATTATTATTATACGGTTTGCTTTATTTTCTACCCTTCTATTTTTCCTCGTCTCCCTCTTCAACGCGGTACACTTGGTACTTCGTGAGCAAGCTCGCATGGAATTTTCCACGTACTTTCTTTGTGAGCGGATCCATGAGTTCGTACGTAGCCAGTCCCACGCATCTCTTGATTGTGTATGGGCCTTCACGGAGCGGTAGAAATTTTGACGTTATTTGGTTTGCTGGATCCGAGACATTGAGCGCCTTTACTAGTACAACATCTCCTTCCTCGAAAGTTGTTAATTTGTGTGTACTGTTAAAACGTTCGGCCCTTATTGCTCCTTTCTTAATTATCCTTTCTCTGGCAATCCTTATCTTGGTATCGTAGGTAAGCGGATCATCTTCTTCACTCGCTGGTATTCCTAACCATTTATTCCATAGCCGGATTGGTTTTTTTTTTCGTTGTAATTCTGTTGGAGTGAATTCCGTGGTGTCGTGATGGGATTCATTTATGCAGTCTTGAACCACCTGCACCCATTTGTACCAACCGGCATGATTGTCCCTCAGGAAGGTCCTAAAAAATCGTCCCAACTCTCGATTCACTCGTTCCACAATGTTACCTTGAGGATGGCGTATTGAAGAAAACACTGCCTTTATGTTTTCATCCTCTAATTTTTTTAACCAATTTTTCGCAGTAAATTGTGTACCGTGATCGAATTGAATACGGATTGGTTTCGCAAACTGAGGAATATAATCGTGGAATATTCGTTTTATTACTGTCGCTGTATTCGCTTTCCGCATCGGAAACAGTACTACGTATTTACTAAATGCATCGATTGTTACTAAGATATGTTTCACTTCTCCAATGGATGTCGGCAGAGGTCCATAAAAATCGATTGAGACTAGGTCCCCCGGCCTCTCAGGGATAATCGTCTGCATTTCGGCATAATTTGTCTGTACTGCAACCTTGCTGCGTTGACAGATATCACAACATGCGATGAGTGACCTTGTGAGTTTTACCAGATGTGGGTGCGAAAAATCTTCATCGAGGATACGGAAGCATTTTCGGGCTCCGATATGCCCATATAGCTCGTGACATTCCAAAATGACTTGTCGAACCAAACATTTCGGGAGTACGACTTTCCAGATAGCTTTCGTGTGTTTCTGTAGAATGCCCTCCCGTAATCGGAATTTCCTCTCTTCTTCGGTGTCGTTTTCTTTTTCTAGCACCTCCATAATTCTACACAAGTCCTCCTGGTCTCTTTGGTGCTTCGCGATCCTCTTCATTTCTTTTATTAAATCCTTTGATGCCTTCCGTGCCAGAGTTGCAGCAATTACTACTAATCCTTTCGATGTATCCTCGTTTCCTTCCATACGGCTCAGAGCGTCAGCCACCGCGTTTTTTCTTCCTTCGAGATGCTCTATATTTATATCGTAATCTTGGATCGACAGGGCCCACCGCATTAGTCTTTCTGCCGTAAAGCGACATGTTCTAAGAAATATTAATGCCTTGTGGTCTGTCTTAATATTTATTTTAGCACCTCGAAGATAAGTTCTGAATTTTTCCAGAGCCCAGACAATAGCTAATAATTCCTTTTCAGTAGTCATATAGCCATGTTCTGCTCCTTTCAGAGTACGGCTCGCGAAAGATACTACCTCGCTTTCTCCTTGCTCATTTTCTTGTGATAAAATGGCTCCAAGCGCATACCCACTTGCATCTGTGGTTAGTGTGTATGGCTTCTGTACGTCAGGAAATCGAAGAATCACGGCTTCGCAGAATAAATCTTTGACTCTGCCAAAAGCTTCTTGGTGAATTATGTCCCATTTCCACCTCACCCCTTTCCTTAGTAACTCGAGAAGTGGAGTGGTCTCGTGGGCATGGCGGTTGGTAAACTTCGTGTAGAAATTTATTAAACCCAAAAATCCTCTCAATTATTTCAGATTTTTCGGTGCCGGATATTCTTTAATTGCCTTAACCTTCTCAGGATCGGGTTTAAGTCCTCCTGTCGTGAGAATGTGGCCGAGAAAGGACACTTCTTGTCGGAAAAAGTGTGACTTCTTGAATTTGAGTGTCATCCCATGCTCGTTAAATCGCAAAAATAGAATCTCGAGATGAGTGAGATGTTCCTTATGACTCTTCGATAATACCAGGAGATCGTCGACAAAATTAATAACGAAATCTTACTCGTCCAATACTATGTCTAATGCTCGAATTAAACTCGCTGTACTTGTCTTCAGTCCAAAAGGCGTAACCGTAAACTCATAGCATTTTCCATTGTGCTGGAAAGCAGTATATTTCCTGGAATCCGGGTGTAACGGAATTTGCCAGAAACTGCTCGTGAGATCTAACGTTGAGATTACCGATTTTCCTCCACATCTCTGGAAAATTTCTTCGATCGGAGGTGCATTATTATGATCGTTTACCAGGTAATTATTGAGTTCCCTGGCATCCAAACACAATCGAACACTTTCGTCATCCTTTGTGACTGGCATTAAGGGGTTAATAAAAATACTTTCCGATTTTTGTATTACCCCGTACTCGAGCATCCGTTCGATTTCTCGTTGGACTCTCTCTCGCTGTGCCAGTGCCACTGGATACGACCGATGAAAATATGGTTTCGGATCCTTGAGCGTCAAATGATGGATATATTTTGACATTCTTCCCGGTCTTTTATCGAATACCACCAGATTTTGTTCGACGATGGCCTTGAAATTGTTTTTAATATTAATTTCGAGACCTTTGCACTCTTCCCTCTTCTCCTCGAATTCCCTCTCCGATAATTGAAATTCCTGAGGCATTGCTGTTAATTCTTCTTGGATGGTGCAGATCTTTTTACCATTCTCTTTCGGTACCGAGCTCGGATCAGCTAGTCTCCATAATCCGTTGATTAATTCTGCGACTACCAGATCTTTGACCGCAACACATTTATTTCGAGCATCGACGGAAATCTGAAGATTCATCATTCCGTCAATGCCGATCAGGATCGGTCGCAGCAGTTTCGGAACAATTAATAATTGGATCTCTCCTCTCGATCCATACGTATTTGCTCCTACCAGAATCTGTTTCTTCACTTTTTCCGCCTCTCCGCCAAATGCTCCTACGACCTTTGTCGAAGTGACAGGCAGTGTGGGGCATTTCTCCAGTTTCTCTTTATTTTGATAAAAAAAATCTTCCGAAATGCAGCTTACCTCACTGCCACTGTCGATCAGACTCTTCACAGTCACCCCCTCGACCTCCACAGGAATCTCAGGACACCGAGGATGTACAGGGTGTCCCAGCTACATACACCTCATTACGACGGGTTGCATACTCCTAGGAGCGCGCCCAAGCGCGCATCGAGCCGGTAATACAGAGCGTGTCAGTATAATCACTCGCGTATCTTTACAAAAGTTTCAGTATAGCGAGTCATCACGCTGTCAACCGCTTTGCATAATAACCCGAAAAAACGTCATATTTATAAAATATTTTAATTTTTAAATGTGTGTTTAAATGCTTGAAGATTAAAATGTTTATTTGGGTGTTTAAATGTTACAGAACGTTTAAATCTTTAAATATTTTTATGTGTTTAAATTATTGAAGGTTTAAATGTTGAAACGTTGCAGAAATGCAGTACGGGTACTTTCTTTTAGTTGTTCTTTCTATCAAAATTATGAATCGACTGCAAACTGTAGTCTGCTATGTTTAAATTCATTACATTAATTATGCAAATTCGAACTTCAAGATTCAATTTAGACTCGTGCGCACGTCGGGATTATGTGCGTTTCGCCGAAACTGAATTTTAAACATAGCAAACTACAATTTGCAGTCGATTCATAATTTTGATAGATAGGACAACTAAAAGAACGTATCCGTACTGCGTTTCTGCAACGTTTCACCATTTAAACCTTCAATAATTTAAACACATTTAAATATTCAAAGATTTAAACGTTCTGTAACATTTAAACACCCAAATAAACATTTTAATCTTCAAGCATTTAAACACACATTTAAAAATAAAAATATTTTATAAATATGACGTTTTTTCGGGTTATTATGCGAAGCGGTTGACAGCGTGACGACTCGCTGTACTGAAACTCTTGTAAAGATACGCGAGTGATTATACCGTCACGCTCTGTATTACCGGCTCGATGCGCGCTTGGGCGCGCTCCTAGAAGTATGCAACCCGTCGTAATGAGGTGTATGTAGCTGGGACACCCTGTACATCGTTGTACCATTTTTCCTCCTTCCTTGGTTCCTCTCTTAAAAATTCCCGTGAATCTTCGGTGACGGTGAAAAGCGGGTAGTCTCTCGCATATCGGTCATTGCCGCTCCATTTTTTCGCCGCTCCTTCAGACTTATTCCGCCGATCACAGGCCTTACTGGGGGTTGTAATGCCCTGTTCTTGGCTCGAAAGTTTTGGCTTTTCAGTCTTCCTCGGAATGGCTTGATTTTTAGATGGCTCTCCTGCAAATTTCCCCTTGTCTGCCTTCGACTTTCCTTCCCCTTCTTTTTTCTTTATTACTCTTCGTTCCTTCCGTCTCTTATTCTTCTTTTCCATTCCCTCACTCTGCTCCTCTTCTTCCTGTTTCTGTCCTTCGTTTATCTTCGTTGCGCCTCGTCTTCTGCTTTCTTCCTTCTTCATCCTTTCCACGGGCGCAACGTCTAGGCGTTTCCCGGATTATTTACCTGGGAACCGCTCTGTTGGGCTCGTATTGCCGGTGTTATCGTGTGCTCGATAAATGGTCCAGGAGGATGCCCCTGGATCACATTCATCTGTCTAGCTGGCTCCTGCTCCCTCCTAGGAGTTGGTGGAGGTGTCTGCTGCCATGCCGCCGGTTGAGAACTCCCCTAAGCACGTGGTGGAGGCGGAGGCGTTTGGTACCGCGGCGGTTGTTCTGGCGGCGCCGGCTGCCATGCCTGCGGTCGCACAGTTCCATTATATGGATGGCTCTGCCACCGTGGCCGGTTCTCCATGTCTCGTGGCGCCTGCCACTCATTCCGAGGTGGTCCACGCCATCCTTGATCTCTGGTTCCTCCACGTCCTTGAAATTCTCTCCTTTGGCCGCCTCTTTTGCTGTTCAGAGGTCCTGCCATGTCGATGCTCTCCAGTAATTCCAAGAATTCTGTGACCGAGCTGATCTGGCGGATCCTGACAGCACACCGAACCTCTTCATCGAAATGCCGGGCCAGGCGACGGATGATGGCCTCGTCAGACATTTTTTCTCCGAGGTCACGAGCATTTCCGAAAATTAGAGTGGCATACTCGGCTCTCGTACGGTTCTGTCCTTCCGTATCGTACGTTCCGAACTCGAGATTGCTTCGGACCTTGTCCTGCATCTCTCGTGTCCAATACCGCGCCGTAAATGCCTCTGAAAATTCAGAGAAACTATGGATCGTACTTTCCACTAGATGCCACCAATTTTTCGCTTGGCCCTCTAGTGCGTCCTTAATAACAAAACGCATGTCCGATCCTTCAGTGCCGGCTGCTTCGCAGTACTCCTGTAGTTCCTTTAAGAATTTCATGGGCCGTTGTTTACCATCGGCTGCAAACTTCGGAGGCTTTTGTGACACTGCTTGGAAACGTGTGAGGTTTCCTGCCTGCAACATTGAAAACCCACAGGCCGAGCCATTCATGCCGGTGGTAACACGTTGTTCCAATTCTTTTATTCTTGCGGCGTGATTTTCGTTGACCGCCTGATTTTTTTTTATTCGGTCCTTGGCCTCCTTCATTTCCCTCTCAAGCCTTTCCCGAATCATTTGCTCATTGACAATGATATCCCGCTGGTAATCGTTAACTACTTCTTGGCCCTTGAGGATTTTTTGCCGGACTGCCTCGATCTTAGTATCTGTCCTTTCCTCTGCTTTGGTGATACTGGTCTCTACGTGTTCTCGCATATTCTCCTTGAGCGTTGCTGTCCTTGAAATACAGGAATCGTTCGCCTTGTCTAGCTTAGCACGCATTTCGTCTTGACCCTCCTTCATAGTCTGAAGGAAAGCCATTATCTGACTCATACCGACCGGATCAGGAACAACAGGGAGAGTATTTCCTAATACTGGAGTCGATTGACCCTCCCCTTGTATACTTGACTCGTTTAAATCCATTGTTTGCGTTATACTATGGATCTCAGATAAACGCGCAATTTCTTCACGGTCCTGTCTACGCTGGTGTCTCAACAGACCGTCTGCTGTGGTAGATTCCCACGCGAGAGACCGTTCTAATATAGATGTACTGAGTTCTTGACTCGCGTCTAATAATGCCCGCTGGACTAAACGATTGGCGAACGTCGATTCGAAACGCATACTTCCACTACTTGGCACCCACTACCAGCCTTTTTTTCCTATGCTCGAGTCCCTGTTCGGGCGCCAAATGTAACGGTATTAAACGTTAACATTGCCCTTAATGGGCTTGTTCGGACTCGAGCAGGAAGGAAAGTAATTTTAGGCTTTTGTAATAGGTAGAAGTAGGGTTTATTCAGATGAACAGATAAAAATTATGCGATACATCCGGAAAATAAATAGGAGATTCAATTATCTGACCCTGTTGTTCTCGGTATTTTGGCTACCTCGGGCCTTACATGTAATTATTCCCGGGCACTCGAGTGCAGTTACAATCGTGTACGCGGGTGAATTTATAGAATTTATGAGAATAGAGATATGTCATGCGATTAACAATATGCACTATGACGTGAAAAGAGATGTTGATAAATAATATAATTCCTAATGTGAAAATATTCATTAACTAATATCGAAATTATATAATAAAATATAAATGTTGCTCTATAATTCTTCTCTACCCGTCGCGTTCCCTGGGTCAGAGTTTTCGCATGCGTACCGTCGATAACTGACCGGCCGTCGCTTGATTCTACCGCTGAATAGTCCACTTTCCAACGCTACAGGTCTGTTGGTAGGAGTAGATATCTATATTTTTTAGAGGTCGACTTACGCGTCCACCCGACCGCTGCTACTATCCGGCGTCCGTGCGATGCATTCTGAGTGCATGCGCAGTGTCTCGGTATATCAGGGCCGTACCCTGTGCATTTATTGCCTCTTTATTCTATATTCGATCCCTATTGAATTACTACCATAATTCCCTGGTCTTTAATATGAAGATTTTATATCTTCGTCATTTAAAATATTAGGAACGCATTTCGTGTCAGAGAGAAAGTAGACTGTTGAGTTTGCTTGATCCTTGCTACCATAGAGAGTGAGAGGAAGAGAGACAGAGACAGGCCGCTCTGTTGATGTTTGGGTCTGCGGTGCGTTGGCCTTGAACGCAGCACCGACTCAGCTGCTTCCCGTCAGATGTATGTGACAGGTACCATAGCTGGGCTCTATCAGTACGGCTGCACCTAGCGAGGGTTGGTTGCTCTTCCTTCTTGGTAGCTGGACTTCTGCGTTGGCGGGACCTGCAAACAAAACTGTTCCCCGAGTGCCGAAATTCTGGTCTTTTTATACCAGAATCCTTTCCAGCTGGCCCATGCTTTCGGTATCACTATAGTTGGTGGCGGTCCTGTAGCCCATGTCCTGTAGCCCACTGATACGTCATTTAAAAATCGTCGTTGGTTTTTAATATTCCGTTTCTTGTATTTTTCGAACGGAATAACGGGACTTGGTCACCGATATGCCGGCCTAACTGGTGTGAGTGGCGCTCGGTAGCGGTGCTTAGTTGTGTGCGTACCGAGCGTTATAAGCTGTCGAGTATAGGCCGGTCTTACCCTGTATGTGTAACGCGCGGTAGCGATGCCTTGCTGTGTGTACCGCGCGTTATAGGATAGCCAGTACGTCGCACTATATACAAATTTTACGAATCATCAAATTCTAAACAGCAATATTATATCCACGGATGTAGCACGAGAAAGTCAGAACAAAAGAAAACACTCGATAAGAATGACGGGACAAAAGGAATCAACGATGAGAAAGTCAGAACAAAAGGGAACGGTAGAGAGATAGCAGCTACTGCTACGAATAGCAGCACAAAAAGAACGATCCAATAACGGTCTTATACATAATAAATCAATTTTTTTCAATGTATTGTACACAGTAAATATGTGACATGAAATTAGACAAAAAGATTATTTTTAAATATCGCGAATTCAACCGTAAAACTATATACTTTTTTGCGTTATACTAATTAGCGTATTTCACAATAGCCATACGGTACAGTAGAGTACAGCCCGTGCCGTTTTCGCTTCGTGTTAACAGGTTCGCATGATTTCGTTTCTTTACGCGTTACTACATGATGAAATTCCGTACGTCGAATAGCGTCGAATTTAAAAATAATAGGTACGCTCCTTGCTCCTGTCACGAAAGATCGTAATGCGTTATAATTTACGTGACGGCTATTCGCAAAATTTAGCGTGATACCCTTCACTTTACATTTTTCAATAATCGTACCGTCGGGTTTACGAACAAGGTATGCGTAAAATTTTGGTCCACCCGAAACGAACGAAGTTATATAACTACCAGGCCCGTATTCACTTAATTCATCCGTAAGATCTCCTAGAAATTGACCGATTGGCGGCTCATACTCGTTACCACCGGGATGGCTCACGTAAATACAGGAGTCCGTATCGCAGTACAATATTCGTCGCCCGAGCCCCTCAAGATAACTGTATAATTTTAGGCGTGCCTGTGCCGTCGTGTATGCTGCAATCACGGCGTTTGATGTCGGTGATGGTTGGATAGCATCGCGGTTGCTCACATAGTTTACATACATCATCTTGTGATTAACCGGTAGCATCCCCGTCACCTCAATCTCCGGACTCGTTAGTAAATTCATTAGCTCCGCGCGCGTGAAAACGATAACGGTTTTCGTGGGATTCTCTCGTTGACCAAACTTTCCCCAGAATGAATTAAGAGCCAATTTCGCTAGTGAACGTAAACCCGGATTTGGCTGCAAAGCACTTTGCTCGAGATATACACCCTCAGACTCCTTGTACAATGCTATAAAACGCTCTATTGCTTCCTCGTCATCGTTACACTCTGTTGGCGGACCACTCGCCTCCTGTTTTATTTTTAGGAATGTATCGATGTACTCGGCAAAATGACCGCCTCGTCGCGTTGTCCAGTCATACTGCGTAACAACGTATTGCCAAATTTTATAGATACGCGTCACTTTATATCCGAGCGACACAGCTTTTCGCAGTTCGTCCACGACCCATGTGCCGTCAAACGCTCGCTCAGTCGTGTCATCGTGTGTACAAACCTCGGATGTGTCCATATCTGTACAGCACGTTCTACACAGGGGGAACAGTAGTTTCCTATGCATGCGAACAGGCAGTACGGGTATATACAAATCGCGCGGTGCCAGCACGGTACACTTCTCGAGACCCTCGACGACACTTAGATCGTTTTCAAGTCCTACGAGTTCTCGACACTCGTCACCTACGTACAATTTCGGGTGTCCAACGGGATATTTTCCATTCTTACATACCCACGGATACAGCGAGCAAACATCCACATAGCGTATCTGCTCCCCATTCGCGACGTCGTACAAGCTTAATCTGTCAAAATCGCATTCCCATATTTCGGTTAGAGTGTACCCTTTCGATCTGATTCGCCCGGAAATAAGAACGGTACGCTCGTATCGCTCATCCATTGTATCGCCGAATTTAGTTCGAGCATCTCTATTCACGCGATAACATCGCGGACAACCGTGCCAAAAGCAGCCGTGAAATTGAAGAACGTGACGGACCCCCGCATCCACGTAGTAACCGTCGACGGCCGGTAGGCCGGCCGGAGGGCGATACTCTCTCGTGCGTCCAGCATGAGCGATAACGCAGTTGAGCTCACGCTCGAGCCATACGACCTATGCGACGGCCTTGCGCGATTGCTTATCGCCCCAGCGATATCCTCCTGGTGGTAACACCGCAATGCGATCTTTCTGTAGAAAATTCTTTCGAAATACTCTCATACATGCTGATGCTATCGTGCATGCTTCTGTAAAGGGGCACACGCTCCCACAACGTATAAGTAACTCTCGAAAAGCTAAACACGCTCGTCTCAAAACCGTAACATCTGTACGACAATATTGCACAAATTGCGTTGCAAAATCAAATTTTTTATCTACGCGACTCGATTCTTCCTCATACCATTTTAAAAAGCGCTCGCGATCCGCTGAGAACATGGTATCGGGTGAGTAAAAATGCAAAGCCGGCAGAGGACCTGAGTAATTCTGATATTCCAGTGTGTTGAATAAATGGGAAAATGTACCTTTTGCCACCTCATCAGCGAAACCAAAGGCCTTAGGTAAAGCGCTAAGAGCCATGGGTAAATAGTTTAGACTATCGAGAAAAACGACATCGCCAATTTTCATCGAGACAATCTTCGTACTATTCATAATCAGAGAGGGCAGCTGTGTTTTTTGCACCTCGATTAAATACCGTAGAATAAATTGTGCGTCGAAACCTCTAGCATTATGGGCGATGCAGATGGTCTTTTTAAATTTTTGCGATAATGCCAATTTTACGAGATCCCCAACAGGATCATCGATAAACACGAATTCACGTTTACCACAGTTAGCACAATCGGTCTCTATATCTGTGATATCCAGACATGCCACACATACGCATTGTGCGACGCATAAATTCGGCTCGTGAATTCGTGTCGATTTATCATCATGCAATTGCTCGTGTTGCTGCGTCTCAAAATCATAAAATAAAAATCTCGTGGAAGACTTGTCTTTTTTCTTCTCCTTTTGCGCATCTGATTTCTTAAGAGGTGCTATAAAACATGCATGCGTAGTTGGCCGCGTTTGTTTGCATGTAGTACAAAACGATATACGACATACATGCATCTTTTTATCTGTGGTTTTAATCATACGCGAGCAGCCTCTACAGATTTTCAATGCGTTACAGACGCTGTACCGTCTATATTTACGAGACGTGATACCCGCGGAGCCCTCACCCTTGTTATGCGCGAGGCAAAAAGCACCAAAGAACGAACGATTACAGTCTGCGCAATACTCAGGCTGAGAGTCTCTATTACCGTTGCAATAAGTGGATTTACATCGAGCACATTGATAGCTACATCGATGCTCGAGTACTCGAATATACTTGGAATTACATTGCGTGCAGAACCCCCGACTACCTAGCGCACCGGCGAGATTCAATATCGGTTGATAGTGATGAGAACGCTCGTAATAGAGAATAAAGAGTGTATGATTAATTTTACCTGTTGCGTTGGGTACGTATTTTCGCCTATCGTACAGGGCCGGAACGCGTTTTCCGAAGATGAGAAATTCATAAACAACAATCGCTATACCCTCGTGAACCAAGTACTCCTGAAAGAGCTGAATTTCGCGCGCACCACACCCCCTAGACGGTGTCGTTACCCCTGCATTACGTGTGAGCTCTATTGCTGCTGTATATTGCGCGCCTCGAAGCCCGTTCCGAATTTGACACCATCGTGTGTGTAGCACACCCGCACGTATTTGACCGCGTTCGGCATGCGCTCGGGCAGTGACAAGGGATCGTTGTAGACACAAATTATCGCGATTACTTATGCGTAAAATTGACTTTTTTGCTATAGACTCGTGTGTAAGCCTAGTGCCCACACCAGCTCCTTCGACGCCTCGTACTATACATGTCGTCATTCTACATGTACCAGCGTCTATTCGAAATTTGCGCGCGCTCTGAGCTACACTATTAATTCGTCGCCATATATCGTCGGGAACGATGTCACGAGCTGGTCGAAATGATAACCATACAGGTCCTTGCGCAAAAGACGGTACGCTCAGAGTCATACCCACATAATCATGTCCTTCACACGATTCTGTAAGACGTGTGAGAACATCTCGTACACCTCCCTCGAGCCATGTCAGATGATCGATACCGACTGGTGGCTGACGAAAATAAAAATCTGTCTCTCGACCCTGCATCCTAAAGCGTGAAAAATAACGTCTCTGCTCGTTGTCGATACCGAAACGTTCACCAGGAGGCAAAATATCACCACCCCGTGCAGCAGTCCTTCCATCGCCAGTCTGTCCACCTGCAGGCATAATTTAACCATTTATTAGAATTTTTATATAATTTACTTTAAATTTTTGTTTGTCGCTGGCTATATACTATGCATATAATTCGTGTAACGTAAGAATTACAAACTTATATTTGCTTCTAGTCCTCGAATCCGTCGACTGCACCCGGGAACCGCCGACGCATTTCGTAAACCAACTCGATTGTCGGCGGTCTCGGCACAGTGAATCGTGCAAAGCGAAAAACGTTTGGGTCCGTCTCGTACCCTGCTTTTTCATTTTACTATTATTATCCGCGTAATTTTTTTATTTTTGTCAGCGTAGTTGTATTATTAAAAGCTTACCTGAATCTACAGGGTCCTCCTCCTCTTCCTCCTCCTCCTCGTCGTCATCGTCTACGTCTTGCTCCTCCTCCTCCTCCTCCTTCTCTTCTTCTTCTTCTTCTTCTTCTTCTTCTTCTTCTTCTTCTTCTTCCTCCTCCTCTTCTTCTTCTCCTTCTTCTTCTTCTTCTTCTTCTTCCTTGCTGTCTGCATTGCTGTTGGCATCATCGTTTGAACTGTATTGTCGCGATGGGCCTGCGACGCATTCATCTGGTTCTCTCAAGAGGCCTGCCATGAAAAGACCGTTTGTAGGTTTATAACCGCAGAATGGCTGGGTAAAATTTATCCAGCGATTCCCTACGGTGCTGTCGCCATCGTTGTCCCTGCTATAATCATCTGAATCGGTTCTACCCTCCTCATCGAAATCATAGGTGTCGGATCCCATTTCCGCGTTCTCATACCGTCGAACTATATAAAAATCTTATGAAATAAAGGAAATAAAATAAAAGTAATAAGCGCTGTATATTACTTACGTCTTTCATTGAGTATGGGTTGCAGAGCAGTCTCATTCAGCCAACCTCGTCGACGAATAACACGCACCACCGAATCAATAATTATTTGATTATCAAACAATCCAATATTATACGCGTCAACTAAATCGCGTTGATGACACTCGCACAGCATCCCGCGAATTTTACGAACAACCGCCTGTGTCGGAAGTTCCCATAGGGTGATCTATAAATTTCTTCTACCCCAGCGCGAACGCAACGACGGTCAACGCTTCGATATAAACTCTATCAATTTTCTTATCAATGAGCGCTTTACCACTCTGATCATGATTGTGCTGTTAGAGTAGTAGTAGTAGTAGTAGTAACCACAGTAAATCAGACAATTAACTAGAGAATTTTCAAAGCGGCTCACTTTTATATATATTCCTTTAACAAGCTCTCTCTCTCTCTCTCTCTCTCTCTCTCTCTCTCTCTCTCTCTCTCTCTCTCTCTCTCTCTCTCTCTCTCTCTCTCTCTCTCTCTCTCTCTCTCTCTCTCTCTCTCTCTCTCTCTCTCTCTCTCTCTCTCTCTCTCTCTCTCTCTCTCTCTCTCTCTGCATATACTGCAACGATGTAATGAATACGACTAACCAAGAAGATGGCCGCACGCGATCGCTTTACAAAAGCAAGACCTAGGGAAATATTTATCGATGGTGATGTACTTAGTTATCGAGTTTCGCTGATGAAAGTCATATTGTTTTCATCTAATTTCAGGGCCCTCGGCCATGAGGAAAATCATCAAATTTCACCGACGAATATTATTTAGTTTTCATGGTACATATTATCTGTATGTCAATGTGTGCGTGTGCGCATAAGTGTGCGAGAGTATGCAAGAGTTTTGGGATATATCTGCTGCTGTTACTAGGCTGTTCAGGAGAATGCGACAAATATCAAAGGATATTGGCTAGCAATTTTCAGGCGTATGATTTGTAGTATCAAAAGAAGAGGCAATGCAGTTAGGTGGTGGTGGAAATCTGTATAAAACGGAGTATGAACACCACCGACGATTCATTCGAAAAGTTACAGTCTACGCGAAAGCAATAAAAATGGCAAATAACGGTGCTAAGCCTCATGCGATATCGCTGTATATAGCGAACCCCGTTATGTACGGTTTAAATGAATCATTTGATAAAATAATTGTAGCCGGGCTCGAGTTGAACTCTACGTGGACGCTTGCACCAGTGGTGAAAATATTGTCGAATACTTTTACCGGAATTACACTCAGTGCGGACGAGTGGCGAGTGTTTGAAAGTGATTTTTCTCGCGTACAACAATATTTCGAAGCTCATGGGACTGATGCCGAGAAAATGTGTAATACCCGCATAGAGCACACAACGCATTACACACTTTTAACCTCGTGTTACCAGCACAGAGCTGTGTCATTTGGTAAAATAAGCGGTAGCGCTGATGAGGAATACGAGAATCAAGAGGAATCTGGAGAATCGAAACGGAAACGCTTCCGAAAATACTCTCCAAACATTGTTCCTCAGCGGTCTACATTTGATATGCCCGTCGAAATAAGTAGAAGAATTGATATTCATATGCAGGCTCTAGAGAGCGAAAGTAAAACGATTCAGAGGTGTATGAACGAGGTGGTATCATATGTCCGTGAAAAGATAGTTGCCAGTGAAATGCCTCGTGCAGTAGCGTATGAGATCATCGGTTCCAAGGACTTCTTTGAAGAAGCGCTCGAACACATCGCGATCTTGCTAACGCCAGAGGATACGGAGTTTATGAAAATTATTTTGTCCGAAATAATTGTGCTGTTTCGTGGTCATATCGCTGATCATGCATCGGGTGTTGCGTTGCGAACGCAATAATTCTACGTATGTGCAGCTATTTGTGATAAAGAAACTGTTGTAAATAATTGTATATAGTGTACATTTCGCTCGAAATATTATAAAGTATACACCGATGTCAGTCACAGTGAGAGAGAGAGAAAGAGAGAGAGAGAGAGACAGTCGTAAAACCGAAACATCAGCAAAGGTCTGCGCTAGAAAGAAGACGGATCGCTCGTCTCTGTTTCATAAACACAGCAGATCATGGAATACGTGCCAATGTCGATTAGCAGCAAAGCAGCAGAGCTTGGTAAGTAAAAAATATAAAATAATTTTAAATCATGTGATATTTATTTTTAATTAAAAAAATAATGTTTTGCAGAGCGAGCAGCATATGAGCCGACACCGAGGGTTCGTTATTCGTGTCATGGAGAGCGAGAGGAAGATACATATACTGTACAGATAGAGCTAACTTCGGGAAAAAAAAGTGCCACCCGACATCCTCATCCACAGTTGTCGTCGGTGGCAGAAGATCATCAACGCTGCCAACTTTGTATAATGAGGCGTGGCATATCAGGTAAGACAATATCAATTATTCTGTACACGATGTTTTTTATTGATCAGTGCGCTCAATTCAATAGTTGTTTCGTTCTTTTTTCAGAAGTACACTATGATGACAACGTCCACAGCGAAAAATAATTGAAAAGCAATATTAGGAGTGATAATACAAATTAATTCCATATAGCGATAAAAATAAAATTTACGGTGAAGGAATCTCCGAGCGCGGATGACCGTGTTTGCAGGGCTGTTGCATACGACGGTAAATGTATAAAGTGCTTTCCATAAAATATTGGTTAATTTAAAAATATCTGATCTTACTGTGTCTCTTATTTTCATAGCATAATAATTAGAGAATTATAATTGAAGTATTTCTCTCTCTCTCTCTCTCTCTCTCTCTCTCTCTCTCTCTCTCTCTCTCTCTCTCTCTCTCTCTCTGTGAGGGATCATATTCTATATCTTTTACTGCAGAGCAAGCACTTTGCGAGGAGCATAGCGCAGGGCTATGATGCTCGAAAACCTCTTTCGTTGCATTCAAAGTGATGGATACCTAGTTATGATTCATAGGAGGCTGTTATCTTTATGCCCGTGATACTCTCTAGTAGCATCTCGAGCATTCAGTCTGTCTTTGGCATCCTACTTGGAAACAATAAAAAGCAATATGTATCCACGATACGGCAAGGAGATTTTAAGCGACGCGTTTTGGTGCCGATTAATGTTTGTCGAGAGTGTAATGAGTGTGTTTCTGCGTACGCAGAAAATGTGCGATGCATACGACGAGCTGGAAGAGCTGCTACGTAGTGTATATTTAGTTGAACGTCGTGGAAGACCCATTGAACTTGGGGAGTTGCATATCGGCATGTCCTGTATTGTGCCTCGTTTCAATAACGTTGTCCGCGGGGAAGTGGTTTACCCGGACTTTGATGGGTACTGCGAGGTGTTGCTAGTCGATTTCGGCGAAACTATTTACATCTGACATTACTATTATTACATTACTATTTACTGACAATACTATTTACATCAGATATTACGACTGGTCTCACCTATTTCATCCGGATCCTCTAGCAAGTATGCTGCCGGTTCTTGTCATGGAGTTTTCCATATACGGACTCGAACGCGTGGATGTTGCAGGTATCGAGCAGCTCGTCGAAGAAGCGTGCGGTGGAGATGACTTGATCGCTGTCATGATGCGACCTCTTGCCGGCGATAGCGTTCCGCGGGTTCGCTTATCGAACGGTGAACGCGTGGATGTGGCGGCGTTTATTATAGAAGCCCTCGGTGATGAGATAGATATCGGCTACGATATCGATGCCGTGGACGAGGGCTTTGACGAGGACATAGTAATGAATTAAAGACGCTGTGCATGTGTATGTGTGTGTGTGTGCGTGTGTGAGAGAGTACATTCGAGAGACAGGAGTTTAAAATCGCTTTGGCAGGAGGGTAGATGCCTACAACAGCTGCGATGGTGGTGAGTACATAATTTTATTCATTTTTCCAAGTATGTGTACACCTTTGCTCTATATATTGCTCCATAATCACTCTTAAATTGCACCAACAAAGGAGGATAGTTTGGTGTCTCCCCCCGATTTTTATGAAACTCACGTATGTTGTAAAGCATCGAAAACTAAAATACACTTTTTTTTTATCGGCGGAAAAACATTTCTAAGGGGTGAAATCGCCTTTCAAGGTTTGTGGTGATTATGCAGTTATGCAGGGGTGACCCTGCAAATGAATTTTTGTCTTCGACTTCACGTGGAATTTTTATTGTCTTCAATGAGGAGTATTTTGGTTTTTGTTTCATTAAAATCGGTTGACGCCTTCTGGGCGAAACTGCACAATCATCCCTTGACATGCCTAACTTTGAAGGGCGATTTCACCCCTGAGAAATGTTTTTCCGCCGATAAAAAAAAATACGTGTCTTTTAGTTTTCGATGCTCTACCACATACTGTAACGGTATTAATTGTTAACATTACCCTGAAAGGGTTTCGTTCGGACTCGAGCAGGGAGGAAAGTAATTTTAGGCTTTTGTAATAGGAAAAAGTAAGGTTTATTCAAGAGATGTAGTATGAATTTTGCGATACATTAATTCGAAGAAATAAGTATGAATTCTGACTATTCCGTTTTCCTGGTATTTTGGCTACCACGCGCCTTACATAAAATTATTCCCGGGCTCCTGACTGCATTTATAATCGTGTCCGCTGGAGATTGTAATAATCTTAGAATGCAAAGATAAAAGCTCAATAATATGATTCATAAATAATATAATTTGTAATGTAGCAATTACTCCATATGGAAAGATAAGCCTCGATCGATAATATTGGTAAGATAAACGTTGGTTAATATTTTAATTCAGATTGAAGAGATAAACGTTAATGATTTATATAAACGTCGGTCAATAAACTTTTTACCCGCCGCGTTCACTAGGTAAGATGTTCAGCACGTTCAGCAGTCTCCCCTCTGTCTGGCCCATGCTTCTGCTATTACTATAGCTGGTGGCGGTCCTGTAGCCCATCTCCTGTAGCCAACTGGTACCCTTGGTCTTTTTGAAATTTATCGTTGGTTTTTAATTCTCCACTGGTGCTTTTCAAATTAGTAACGGGACTTGGTCTTCGACGTACCGGCCTACATGGTGTGAGTGATGCGCCGTAGCGGTGACTTGGTGTGTGCCGCGCGTTTATTAGATAGCCAGTACGTTACAATACGTGAGTTTCATCAAAATCGGAGGGGGACACCAAACTATCCTTCCTTGCAAGTCAGAGAACACATTATCAACAAAAAGAGAGTCAAGAAAAATTTGATTCTCAGAGAAGTGTTTGGCCTTGATCAATATGGGCTCGTTCATGTTAACCCCTTGCACTATTTTCACGAGTCTGACTCGTGATGAAAATTTTAGGCCAAACTTGAATACCACGAGTCAGGCTCGTTTTTTAATTTCATGTCAAACGTGAATATCACGGGTATGGCTCGTAATTGATATTTCGGTCCATACATGAATATCACGAGCCGTACTCGTGGTCTTAATCTCGGGCTAAACAAGAACGTCGGAAGTTAAGCACGGCTTGTTCCGAATTTCAGCGTAGTGCAAGGGGTTAATGAGTTTTTTTCACCCGCACTCTATCATCTACTACGTCTTGTAAACGATCGCGCTTCTGAACATAATTATAAATATGTATGGTTTCGCTCTGGTTCCATATTTGTGCGCAAGAACGATAGTCAAACACCAATCGTCATTTCAACCGAGGTTGTTCTTTATAAATTGATCTGACTGTCTCCTAATAGTCAAGCTTCCTTATCCCTCTCACTCTCAATGTCGTATTTGGAGACGGCTCAGTTGAATGTTAATTCCTTACGGGGGCATATGGAACTTATTCAATCAACCACACTCGAGCGCAAATTTCATATTATCTTGTTGAGTGAAACGCGGTTTCATTCGTTTGTATCTGATAACTTGTTACGAGCAGAGGGATATTTCCTCATTCGTAATGATCGCGAAGGAAAAGAGGGTGGAGGAGTTGCTTGTTTCATACATAAGTCCCTAAAGGCAAAAGTGTTAATAGCATCACCAAGTCAATATTCAAATGCTCCAGAATATTTGATTATCGAAATTACTGGATCTAATGCTAAGAAGCTTCTTTTTGCCTCAGTATACAGACCACCAAGAGGATCAATGCTAGGGGATCTTGTTGAAGCTTTATGTAATTTCTCTCACATGTATGAAAATATTATTGTAACAGGTGATCTTAATTGTTATTTAGCTGGTAATGATTATGAATCAATTCATCTACGCCAATTAGTCTTCACTCTTTCACTACACATTGTTGAATCCTCAACAACTCACCACACGGCGACTTCTGATTCGTTGATCGATGCATTCTTAATCGATAGTAAAGAAAAAAAACTATCTTTTGTAAAATCCGAGGCTCCGTTTATACAGAGTGCGCCATCTCAATCTGGTCGATGGAAGTATTGAATAACTTAGAGAATTTTCAACAGATTTCACGAAGTCGTATTTTTTTATTAAATTTGATTCATTACAATTTATTTTGATTAGTTTCCAAAAACCACATCGATCAAATGTCCGCCTTTATTACTGAGACAAAAATGAGCTCTTTTTTCGGCATTTTCCATTGTATTTGCCAGCGTTTCGGGCGATATCGCTGCGATTTCGGCTCGAATGTTGTTTTTTAGCTCCTCTATGGTCTTCGGCTTGTTGGCATAGACTTTACTTTTCAAAAATCCCCACAAGAAGAAGTCCGGTGCAGTCAAATCCGGCGATCTTGGTGGCCAGTCAATATCACCTTTCTTTGATATCACACGTCCTGGGAACTTCCGACGCAAATAGTCCATTGTTGAGCGCGCAGTGTGACATGTCGCACCATCTTGTTGGAACCAAAATTCCTTAAGACCTTTTTCACGCATTTGTGGTAAAACAAAGTGTGCCAACATCCACCGATATCGATCCCCATTGACAGTTTCACCAGCTCTGAAGAAAAATGGTCCAATGGTGGTTTTTGAACAAACACCGGCCCAAACTGTCACTTTCTCATCGTGCAATGGAGTTTCGTGAATAATATGAGGATTATCGGTGCCCCACATGCGACAGTTTTGTTTGTTGACAGCGCCAGAGAGGGTGAAATGAGCCTCGTCGGTCATCAGAATTCGCTCCCAAAAATCCGATTATTTTCAATGTAAAGCGAAACTATTTCGGCGCGTTCTTTCGGCGTATAGCGATACATGGTTGAAATTGTACTGAAATAACCTATACGAAACGTGTTGTACGACGCTGGTCGGTTAAAATCTGTCAGAGTTATTCAATACTTCCATCGACCAGATTGAGATGGCGCACCCTGTAGCTGGACATGATCTATTAGAACTTCATTGTCTTTGAGGTGGAACCTACCACTGAGCATAACATTACACGGTGAGTTTACAATAAATTTAATGATAGAAGCTTTCTGAATTTTTTATCGAATAGATTCAATTCTTCGGGACTTAGCAATTTTAACTCAAGATTCAGGTCTAATTCGAGTTGTAATTTGAGTACAATACCTGATGATATAAATACGATAGTTGATCTATTGTCTGGGGCATTTGTAGAGTCTCTGAATAAATTTGCGCCATTACGCTCTTTCTGTGTTCGTCGTCCTCCGGCACCTTGGCTCACAAAAAATTTGAGAGAACGCATGACTCAGCGAAATTTATTGCCCTAACAGCTATGTTTAACTATTCTATGCAGTCATCGAAGTTCCCGCAGTGTTGGAAAAGGGTTTTTCTTCGACCGTTATCTAAAATAAAAACACCGCTTTCCCCGTCTTATACTAGACCGATATCTAACCTTAGTGAACTTTCGAAAGTACTTGAGAGATTAGTTCATAAGCAGATCACTGACTGGATTGAATCGAACCAAGTTTTTGATCCACGTCAATCGGGATATCGTAGTGGCCACAGTATTTAATCAGTATTACTACGTGTGTGTGACGGTGTGAGGCGCAATGTGGATGAAAGGCGTATGTGCCATTCTCATCTTATTTGATTTTAGTAAAGCATTTGACACTGTACTACACTTACAACTTCTTGCGAAATTAAAAAAGTTAGTCTTGCAGAACCAATTCTTGATTGGATTTTTTCATATTTGACTGGAAGAACTCAAGCAGTTATTGATGACCATAGGACTTCCTCCTCTTGGTTGCCTACTACAGTGGGCGTACCACAAGGTTCCGTCCTAGGTCCTCTTCTTTTTTCTCTTTATATTAATGACATTAGCACTGCACTTCAATACTCACAGCACATGATTTTTGCTGACGATACGCACATATATCTTATTTGTCTCCCATCTCAAATAAATGAAAGAATAAGGTTAATTACCGAGGACGTTCAAGCTATTGCCAACTTTGCAATTTCAAATGGTCTAAAGTTAAACATCGCCAAATCAAAAGTTCTTATATTCGGTAGCAATCCGTATACACGTGAATTTGATTTTTCAATGTTACCACCGGTTTCTTTAAATAGGGTGAATGTTCCGTTCGTTAGTGAAGCTAGGAACTTAGGAGTGATCATGCACTATAATTCATTTTGGAAATCTCATGTTTTGCATATCTCACAAAAAGTCCACTTTGCTGTCTATGGGTTAAAATTTTATCGCATGGCCCTTTCTCAAGAGTTAAGATTATCATGAATAATTTCCTTAATTTTTCCGCTATTTGACTACTGCTGCTTAGTTTATTACAATCTGACTGAGGAATTGAATTTAAAATTCGAACGTCTAATTAATTACTGTATACGCTTTGTTTTCGATCTTCGATGCGATACTCATATCAATCCGTACAGGCGACAACTTAACTGGCTTACAGTTAAATCGCGACGTCTGTATTTTTTTGGTATTTCAATGTATAAGATTATGCTTCAGAAAGCACCAACATATTTATTGGCTCTGTTCAGTCACCAGAGGGATACTCCTGAACGTCAGTTAAGGAGACCGCGATCGACTTTTTCTGTGCCAATGCATCGCACAACTACTTATAGAAACGCATTTTCTCTCTCTGGCATTTATTTTTGGGAGACCTTACCATCTCATGTCACTTCTTCTTCTAGTCTATTACTGTTTAAGATTCGTCTCCATACTGACCTTTTTAATCATGTTGATGTAAATTAGTTTTTATTTTTGTTCACGGTAGTATAGTGAGAGTAATATATATATACCATCTAATTCGATATCTCTCTCTCTCTCTCTCTCTCTCTCTCTCTCTCTCTCTCTCTCTCTCTCTCTCTCTCTCTCTCTCTCTCTCTCTCTCTCTCTCTCTCTCTCTCTCTCTCTCTCTCTCTCTCTCTCTCTCTCTCTCTCTCTCTCTCTCTCTCTCTCTCTCTCTCTCTCTCTCTCTCTCTCTCTCTCTCTCTGCTCTGGGTAAGGAACATACACGCATTCTAAATCACTCTGATTATTATTGAATTTATACTGCCGCAAAATGCCTTCGGGCCTGTCTTTGATTGTAGGAGCAAGCATGCAACATAAATGCTTTTCATCAAGACAGTAAAATGTAATTGGAACGTGCATTAGCAGACAAAATTGGTGAAAAAGGTTTCCTGGATTATCTAACCTCACTTTATTGTCATCGGGTTGGCTGTTTGTGTTCACCATCGTACCCCGGACGGATCTGAACTTTGAACCCATAGTGCTGTCATGCAGCCAATACTACACATAAGCTGAGACCACCTTAATTTGAATATAACAACGAAGTGCTGTTTTCTAAACATGGATACTGAACTATATACCGCGGCCTGATGTTGTGATGCATTGACAATAGTTAGAATTACAGTAAGACGTAAACCGTATATGAGTGATAAATTGTAAATTAGAAGCCATATTTGAAAGAAAAGAAAATACATAAATAAATAATAATAATAAATAAAAAAACTAATAAGCAATAAAACGACATAAATATGCAAAAGGAAACTCAATGCACCCAATGCAAGAAGATTATAAAGACAGTTGTACACGAGTGCAAGCTATGTATGAAGCATTTTCACCCATCGTGTACGAAGCTACACAGAGTGTACAACGCGAAAAACCAGCTAGTACCATGTTCAGGGAACATCGAGATAATCACGACTGGAGACGTCGATGACATACCGAAGAAACGAAAAAGCGAAGACGACGAGGAGGAGGATGAACAGAAACAGGAAGAGGAACAAAAATGGGATGTAAATATGACGAAAAACACAAATGAGAAACTTGATGTGATATTAAATAATATAGAAGAGATAAAAAATAAGCACGGCCACCGCAGGGAAATAAAAGAGTCAATAGGATCGATAATCAAAGAAGAAATGAAGGAAATGAAGAGACAGTTAGACATGGAAAATCTTGGACAAAAACTCAAAGTTGTCGTGAAAGAGATCATAACAGAAGAGGTACATAAAATAACGCAAAAAATGGCTAACGAAATTGGTGTCTTGAGGGCTATATTGGAGGAAGTAGTGGGTGATAAATCGAATTCTAATATAAATAGCTGTAATGAGCAACATGAGACAAAGACAGTTCCTAAGAGCGAAATAGTCAAAGAATCATACGCACAAACGACTAAAAAGAGTAAGAAAAATGAAATCATAATACAACCAGTTACAGAGCAAGAGAGTGAAACTACAGCAGGAATGATTAAGACTAATGTTGACATTATGAAACTAGGAGCGAGTGTCGAAAGAATCATTAGAGGCCCCAAAGGAAGGATCACACTGGAGTGCGAAAGAAAGAAAGATACAGACATCTTGAAAGAAGCTATTACTGAAAAATTAGGCGCACAATTTAGAATCTACGCCCCAAACAAAAAGCTTCCCAAAGTAAAAATAGTTGGAATAGAAGAAAAAATAGGAAAGGACGACGAAAAAATTTTTATACAAAAAGTTAGCAAGCAAAACGAATTCGATACGGAAAGAGAATCGTTCAAGATGAAAATTGTAAAAATAAGAAATATACAAAATCGAGAGACAACAATGATACTCGAAGTAGATAAGTATACTCACAAGTTTCTGGTAGAAAATGAAAAAATAAAAATCGGTTGGAAAAATTGTCGAGTATTCGACTACGTAAGCGTTCTACGCTGTTACAATTGCTGGGGTTATAACCACGTAGCGGCTGAATGTAAAAACGAAAGGACATGCAGGACGTGCGCTGGAAATCACAAAACAGAAGAATGTCAAAATCAAAATGAAAAGAAAAAGTGTACAAACTGCTCTAAAACTGCAAAAAAATTAAATATAGACATAACATGTGATCACGAAGCGACAGACAGAGAATGTGAGTCATATAAAAGAATTGTAAATAAATTAAGAAGGAATATCGAATACTGCGATGAATAGCAACCAATGATAGAAAAGAATAACACGGTAAACCCATTCATTCTACTTCTAAACGTACAAGGCTTTAATAACAACAAAGATGCAATAGAAAGTTTAGTCATACAATGCAAACCGAAAATTCTTTGCCTAACAGAAACACATGTAACTGAAGAAATAGATAATATAGAGCTTATTTTAGCAAACTACGATGTAGTAAGATGCAACACGAATAATAGAAGAACAGGCGGAGTATTAATATATGTAAAACGAGGAATAAGGTATAAGATTATTTTGAATAGAAGTATAGAAGACAATATATGGATAAGTGCAATCCAACTAATGGGGAAATACCAGGAAATATCATAGATAGTAATATGTAACCTATATCATTCCCCAAATAAAAGTGATGGTAGATTTATTGAAAAAATTACAGAGGAATGTGAAGGTTGGTTAGACATAGGACACGTGATACTGCTTGGGGACTTCAACATAGATGTCAATAAGAATGAGGAACACTACCAAAAAAGACTAAAAAGAAACTTACGAAACTTAGGATTAAAGCAATATGTTACAGAATTTACGAGAATCACGGAATTATCAAAAACCACGATAGACCTAGTCTTTTCAAATTTCTATGTCGTAACAAATGTGCTTGAAACTCCAAAAATATCAGACCATCAAATAGTCAGAATAGACGTTATAGAAGAAATACAGGAAGAAAGTAATACCATAGACTTATATACACGCGACTACACCGGTTTCAATGAAGAAAATTTTTATAACATACTGACAACAATCGTAGAAAATTATTATGACGCAAACAAAGATACAAACACACTAGCAAATGACATGATACAATATATTGCACATGCTGTGAACATAGTTGCACCGAAAAGAAAGAAAACAATACAAAAAAAATGGAAAGAGAAACCATGGATCACACGGGAAGTTAGAATAGAAAGGGAGAGGCGCGATAATGCGTACAAAATAGCAGCATGTACAAGTGACCGAGTTGATTGGGAGGTATATAAATACCAAAGAAATAGGGTAGTACAAGCAATACGTAAAAGTAAAACAGCGTATTATGAGCAGAATATAGATAACAACAAATCAAACCCAACCAAGATGTGGAAAACACTAAAAGAATTAATTGGAACGAAAAGGAAAAATATGTTAGAAAAAGAAATAAGCTTCAATGGAGAGCTATGTACAAATGGAAAGGATATTGCAAACAAATTCAATTACTTTTTTCTGCAAAGTATAGAGGACATAGTTAGTGATGAAGAGGAAACAAGAGACGCGGAAATGAGAATAGAAATCGTAGAAGGAAGAGAGTTTACTCATATAAATGAAGTCACCTATGAGGAGGTAGATAAAATAATACGAAATTTGGAAAATAAAAAAGGTACAGATGAAGGGATAACAACAAATATACTAAAATTAGGTATTGGAAAAAAATTCCTATCTTTAATTAACAGGTGTATACGGGAGGGAAGTTGCCCGGACAGCTGGAAAAAATCAACGGTAATACCTATTCCTAAAATAAATAATAGTAAAAAAGCTGAAAATTATAGACCTATAAATATCTTACCTATATACGAGAAAGTTCTAGAGTTAGCTGTAAAAAATCAATTAAACGAGTACCTTGATGAAAAAAAAATACTGGTTGATGTCCAATCTGGCTTCCGAAAAAACTTCTCATGCGAAACGGCAATACAAAATACTGTGATAAATTGGAGCGCATCTCTGGATAACAGCGAGATAGTGGGAGTGGTATTTTTGGATTTTAAACGAGCGTTCGAAACTGTGAATAGAAATATATTGTTAAGAAAATTGTACAGATATGGTGTAAAAGAAAAGGCATATAAATGGTTTGATGAATACTTAAGTAACAGAAAACAGCAAGTCAAATACGGTGAAAGTACATCCACAACAAAGAATACGATACATGGAGTACCGCAATTTTTTCATAAAAAAAAATTGATTTATTATGTATAAAACCGTTGTCTGCACGTTCTTTTTGTGCTGCTATTCGTAGCAATAGCTGCTTTCTCTCTACCGTTCCCTTTTGTTCTGATTTTCTCATCGTTGATTCCATTTATCCCGTCTTTCTTATCGAGTGTTTTCTTTTGTTCTGACTTTCTCGTACTACCTCTGTCGACATAATATTGCTGTTTAGAATTACATGACTCGTGAAATTTGCACATAAAGATGTATGCATAGAGAAATAAAAATTTTGCTTTATTTGAGAGAAATATAAAAACTATCGTTATTTTATTTACATACGGTGTAAACACCAGCTTATACTGCGGGCCCGCGCCTCATCAGCTAGTACAGGCGAGCCGCGCTTTATCAGC